>UFQX01000065.1:82307-151021 GCA_900497675.1 Arapaima gigas | reverse complement strand
CCCCCCCCCCCCCCCCCCCGTGATGAATGGCCTCCCATGTTCGCCTGGTGTCCCAGCCTGGTGGTCTGTGATTCCAGGGATAGACTCCGGACCATCACAACTGTGCTCAGGGTTAAGCCATTATAGTTGAGTGGATGAATAAGATCGTGTCGAGCCACATTTGAATTATTCACTCACTGTGCTAAGTGTTAAAAGGCTAAGGAGGATCAATCAGTGACTCAGAACAGGACTGGCGAATACAGCAGTACAGGACATGGCATCTGCTGGATACTGAAAAGAGAAGCCTCTCCCACTCACACCTCCATGCCTTCTCCACAGGTACACCATCCCGTCCCTGCAGCGATCCCATGCTGGGTTCTACCAGTGTGTTGTGCGGAACAGGATGGGGGCACTGATGCAGAAGAGGGCAGAGGTGCAAGTGGCATGTAAGTGTGAACAGGGATGATTGTGTTGAAGTGTTACACGATCAGCCAGGTACTGTGATAGGGAAGTGAGGTGAAGGCAGGAACACGCGCACACGTGTGGTAAAAAGGAAGCGCAGACTGGCGCAGTCGCGGTTTCCTTGAATACCGTTGTGCTGTTACCACCACCCAGTAGTTTTCAGTGACATTTTATGAGGCTCCTGAGTATTCAGTGAGTTTATTTTTAAAAGCAGACCTTCTATTTTCAGAACAGTCTGTCCTTTTTCTTTCTTCTTTTCAACCATTTGAACATATGAAAAATTTCAGAGTAGCATGGAAACATATGGTCTGTAGTAATAATGTGAGAAAATTTAAATTCCTGGCATTCTTTAAAGCTTCAAATTTGGGCAGAAATGCTTGTATTAAAACATATGGATTTCAAAATGTAATATTATTACCAAATGTCATTGTTTGATTTATCATTCTGTGTACTCATTTTGTTACTGTCAAAAATGTTTTATTTCTCTCCAGTTGTGGGGGGAAAAAAAAAGCTTTTAACACGGTGCGCTTTGTTAAAGATCGCTAGCGTCACAGAACAGAAGCATAATGGATGACTCAGTTACTGCACTCATGTTCTCTTCTCTGGCCAGATATGGGCAACTTTGCAGAGCAGGAGCAGAGGAAGACGGTGGTGCAGGGGAAGGCTGCTATCCTCAACTGCCCCGTGGTCCGAAGCTTCCCCCGCCCACAGGTCACGTGGTTCAGGGATGGCTACAAGATCATCCCCAGCGAAAGAGTGTGAGTGGATTACGGGGGTTGGGTGGTACCCGCCGCGAATGTACTGATGACTGGCAGTACCGGCGCCTGGTACAGAGTGCGTTACCCCGCACTGTGAGAAATGTGCAATTAAAGCCTCCTTCCAGCCGTCCTTTAATCTGGGCATGGTGGCTTTCCGTTGCTTTGTCTAATTAGTGGCTGTCACACAGAAACGGCCCGGTCTGCCTTTATTGCTCAAGTGTCTCTTATTCCGAGAGGGAGCAAATCAGAGGCGCTCCTTATCTAGACAATTTAACCGCTCGCCTTCTCTCCCTTTTACGGTTCCCCTTGCTACAGTTTGTTATTGATCTGAAAAATTAATTCAACAACGAAAATGAAAAAATTTACATTATTATACAGGGTTACTTTAGGGGTAAGTGTAAAATTAGAAAGTAAAGTGTTTTTCAGCTCGGGTCCTGGTGCAGAGGGTTGGCTCTCATTGCTGTCGTGCGTGCGTGACAGCAGACGAGCGTGTTGTGCCTCGATCGAAAGGGATGTCTTCAGAGAAAACAGGTAGCATGTCGTGTTGAAGACACCCACGCTCACACAGCATGCGCCCCTGAAGTAACTGTTAAAAAGGTGCGCTTGGTTATGTGAGGCAGGCTTTCCAGAAGGGCAGCTGGACCCCCACGCTGCACTGAAATGCAAAGGAGGCCACGTTTGTCACTTAAACACGTTCAGATAATCGGCCTTTCAAGATGCATAATTGCAGATCGTAATCGCGCTGATCTAGACGAACGATTATGAAGTCAAGGTCAAGTTGAGAACAGATAAGCATAATAGTGTGGCTTGTTTAACTGAGCACATCATTGGTATTAGATAATGCTGCCTTATTTCACAAAAACAGACTTCCAGTGGGATATCTGGCCAAGATTGTGGCTGTAAGTAAGACATTGCTGTTGATACAAACCAGGTCCAAACAGTAGCTGTTTAGATAAGGCCTCCCTCCTCGCTGGTGTGGAGCACCCCCCCCCCCCCCCCTGAGGAGCGTTCGGTATTACCCGTACAAGTGTGGATGAAAGTCACACATGTGTCTGGCTTTGTGACTGTCACAGCATCTCAATAAGTAAAACCCAGATCAAAGGGATATAATACGCCACCACCCATCAGCAGCTGCTCGCCCCGCTCTCAGGATGACAGTACAAGAGGAGGAACAATTGCCCCAGGTCCTGTGTCAAAGAATTCAAAGCTGGCACTTGTCTCGCCCGAGAGAACTTAAGTTTCCAGATTGCGTTGTGGGGCTGTCACAGCCTCTGGGGCAGCACACTGCTTATAGGCCCTTGCTTTAAGTGAGCAGCGTAGGATGTTGGTTGGGGGGGGCAGCCGCACACTGTGGACAGAACAGTTAGAGATGAGATGGGGCAACTGCATCTCTAGGCAAAAGCCCATTACATCTCTGGATGTGATGTCACGTTCTTAATTGGTCTGTGGAGAAAGAGAAACAATGCAATCAGCTTAGTCGGATAAAAGCCCACGACAAATGGCTCAGAAGATTCCACCAGAAAGACTTTAGAAAAATGGGGCTGTACTTGTGTGTTTGTACCCGGTGATGAAATGGGTGGCTCTTTGCTGGCACATAGATTAAACGTTAGGGATTGTCGTGGAGGAGATCAATAATCGTTTTGGAATAAGGTGAATGAACTAAAATTCACTTCATGGGTTCCTGATGACACATGCTTTGCTTAATTTTTGTTTAAGCGTCACAAAGGTAAAATAGACGTTATTGAGAATTTATTTTCAACAACTGTGGGCCAGTCGCCCACTCTGCTGTAGGATCGAACGAGATGTACACGCATTTTCGCATCTCTGGGGAAATGCTGTGTAGATAACACGATTTTTCCATCATTACACATCCACACCAGCCCACCCCCCCAAACCAGAGCTCCACCCACATGGTAACTGACGGAGGTTTTGCTGCTGTTGTGTGAGGCCCTCGCTCGTAGGCGAGCTGAGTGTCCCAGATTACTGTCGCCCCACCGAATTAATCTGTGTCCTTTGAGACATGGACCAGATGGCTCCCTGCATCCTCAGAGGATGTGGTGATGTGCTTTATGAAGCTATCGATCTGACCGAGATCACCGCTCTAGATGCAGCCCCAACACTGGTGTAGCTTGTTACTGTTGTGCTGGTGTGCTCTCATCTGCCCTGTCTTTCCAGGCACACAGTTATGGGGATACTCGGTAATGGCCGCTGAATGACCCCGTAACACATGTTAATCTGATTTGACAAATGAATCTTTGCGGACAGTTGTTCGACAGTGATTGCTGTGGTGAATCAGTGCAACGCATTACACGTGTTTGATGACAGAAGTCCTGTAACCACATACCCATGTGATGCATGCACCCTTCCTATAGAATCTGAACTGAATTTTAAGCTGTTAATCTGTCCACAAGGGGCAAGTCCACATTGTGAAGAAACTATTCCTATTATGTCCTAGGCAAAAATTTTATTCTGTGGCTTGACAGACACAAATTCACTGCAGAATGAGTAAACAGCTGCACATTTATTAGCATTATTCTAATACTAACAGGTCACTTTATTAGGAACACTACTCTAATACTGGGCGGGAGCCCCCTTTGCTCTCAGAAAAGCCTGAATTCTTGGTGACATGATTTCGGTAAGGTGCTGGAAACATTCCTTAAAGATTCTGGTCCATGGTGATATCGTCGCATTACATAATTGCTGAGAATTTGTCGCGTGCACATTCAAACTGCCAATCTGCTGTTCTACCACATCCCAAAGGTGCTCTGTTGGATTCAGATTTGATGTCTGGGGAGACCAGTGAAGTTCAGTGAAATCATTCAGATTCATGGAACCAGTCTGAGACGACTAGGGCTTTGTTACATGGCGCAGTATCATGCTGGAAGTAACCTTTAGAAGGTGGGTCAGTTGTGGCCATAAAAGGATGGACTTGGTCAGAAACTATACTCAGATAGGCTATGACATTCAAACGATGCTCAACTGGTATTGCAGGCCCAATTTGTGCCAAGAAAATATTCCCCACACCATTATGCCACCACCACCAACCTGAACTGTTCACACATGGCAGGTTGGCTTTATGGCTTTATGCTGTTTACACCAAATTCTGACCATCCGCCATCTATGTGTCACAGCAGAAATTGAAATTTATCAAACTGATTAGACAATTCCATCAATGAGCAGGCGTGCGGGTGTTCCTAATAAAGTGGCCAGTGAGTGTATGTATCAAGATAATTGCGCCTATTGACAAGTTTTATAAGGTTATACTTTCAGTGTGCACTGATGTGTCGGTGTGTTATTGATATTCTGTGAAAGGAGTGTGATTTTCATGATAGTTTTCTCAGACCCCCATAGACATGATTAATTTCTTAACTTTGTTGACTGTTTATGGAATGCATTAGTGTAGTAGACATAATTTAAATGAAATATCAACATGGAAAATGGGAAAAACAACAGAGTGCACTATGGGCATAGTTTGTAAATGGCCAGAGTGAAGACTTGAGCTATAATGTAAACTGTGAGCACATTAAGTAGGAAAATGAAATCTGCTGCACTTTGTACGTTATTGTGGTGTCCTGACGTTGTTCTTCTGATAACTCTCAGTACTTTTCAGTACTGAAAACAAGGATGAGCACAGAGAGTACAGTGCAGTGTTTCTTGTAAACAGGAACTGAGATGGCACCTGTTCCTACATCCTCAGGATGTATGCACAGCTGTTAGCGTGTTCATCTGATGGGAATAGTTACTGATCTGAGCAGCTGCTTGCGTGTTCTTCCACTGGGACTAGTTACCGATCAGAGCAGGACCAACCTGACTGAAAACGCCGCCTCAAATGCTGAGCGGTACACATTCTTCAGTTCCAGAATACCGCATGTCCGTGTACTGGGCACCTGTAAAACAAAGGCTGGGTGTATATCACTCATCTAATGCATCATTTTTCTCCAAACAGAAGCTTAATGGTCCCCAGATTGACATAAAATATATTAAAATAAGCTTCCTCCTACCAGTTCACTATTAAACCTGTGCTGTGTTGCCATAAATTTCTTATTTCTACCACATCACGCGGCGCATATTGTTTACTTTGTGCTCTGTTTGTGGGCAGTTAAGTTTTCAGAAAACGTTTTTCAAATGTCATTTGTCACATTTAGGGGTTTTTTTATTGTCTTTTCTTAGAGACTTTTGAAAAGTGCTCTTCACTTCATTGAGCTAAGACATACACGTAATTAATTAGCATTTTCTTTTGAAACAAAAAGACATTTATATGAATAAGTCTCTTTGTAGAAATCAATGAAGTACTTTATATACAAGAGATTTCACTTAAAACAGTTGCCAGTAACCCTTGAGAGAATGAGGATTATTCAGAGTAATGTAAAATGTGCCTTTTAATTATGAATTAATGAGTTTGCCACCGTTCGGTCAGAGGGGATTCACTCTTTCTGATTTCAGTAGGTTGAAGCTCGGTGCTCTAAATTCAGCAGAACCTTCCTTCTCCAGCCCCAGAGCAGCAAACTTCCTCCCTTCTCTGCACCGTAGACTCCCTGCGGCCCCTTCTCATCCGCACCTCTTTCTTGGCTTCTTTAGTTTGTAATTCATCTTTCAACATGCTAAGAGCAGGTGGAACGGTAACACAGCGGGTAGTGCTGGTGTCTCACAGTTCTACGATTGTGTTTTTTTTCATCTGGCTTTGAATGCGAAGTTCCTCTGTGTTTGTATGAGTTTCCTAACACAATAGGAAGATGTGTGTGGAAGAAGGCAACAGCAAACCACTTCTGTAAGCTGCCATGCAAGTGGTGACCATGGGCTGGTTTCAGTTGACCATAATCGTAAGTTGCCAATCTAGCTGTAATCTAAACCGCAGTCCTTTGTTTTGTAGTCATACATGATTGTCGTGGATGAAGAGGTTAGGATACTTGCTATGTCATTCAGCAAAAATCCATCCTGGGTTCATCTGTTTTTTTAAAGAAGGTTTTTAATCGATTCAAATGCTGCCACCCATGTGTAAAGCAATTATAATGTGGTGAGATTTCCGATTCAGAATAGCCTGCCAAATTAAATGCACCCCCCCCCCCCTTTATCATTGGCCTTAGACGTGGGAATAAATATTCAGATTGCAAGAGGTGGGTAAAAGCTGTCTTAACTCTGGATTTCTTGGTAAATATTTTAGCACTGGAACAAATCTTTCAGTGGGCCAGCAAAAAAATGACAGTAACCTATTTTTCCTCATAGATTTAGGCTAATAAGCTTTGTTGAGCCATCTGCTTTGGAGAAGCTAATTGATTTCTTCTCCCAGTAAAAAGGTGCTTGACAAATGAAGAAAAATGATACACAGAGAACAGCAGAGTTCTCTCCAGACAGGTGACAGGAAAAATGGGAGCTGAAGGAGAGAAGTTGCTCGCCTGCCGTTATGAGGATCGGCAACTGGAGTTTGAACTTTCAAGAGCAGATGTTGTTTGTGACGGTCTCTTGTGTGAACCCCCAGACAGGGTTCCTTCACTATTGAAGTGACATTTGCATCTGCATCGCAGTATCTACTCTAATGCCCCCCCCAGGCACTACGCACACCTTTGCAGTCTTCCCCAACGACTCAGATAATAGTAATGTGTCACATGAACATCATTTTAAGCATCACCGTGGTCCTGAATGTGGGTGTAAGATGATGACACCAACCTTCTGTTGGGTTATTTTTAGTGTTTGTTTTATACTGATTTATAGTAGAAAGTTATTTCACTGAATACACAGTAGTTCAAAGCCTGGTATATGGTAATTAAATTTTCCAGCTAATTTCAGCTAATTTTACAGGATGATACCCAGTAAATTATACACACACACACCAACTTGTTAAAAAGCCCTGCAGTACCATGTGAACATCAGTCATGTTTTCATTAGGAATTCAATAAAAGAAGAAATTATTTTCAAATAAATTTGAACTGATTAAGTAATAGACCTTGTAACCTAAACTTGGGAAGCTACTTTCCTTTAATTAGTATTTGGACCTCCCAGTTTTTCTATTGAATGAGAACAAAGGAATCTTCTTTTGGTCTTAATACTGACTGAAAGAAAAGTTTGCTGGAAAATTTTAAAAAAAGGCCCTGCTTTGATATCACAGCTTGACACCCAAATTTCGTTTCTTCGTAGTTCTTGCTTCTGAATGTTAAATTTTTAAGAGGTAAAGCAGGACCATGTATGCTGACGTCAGATTTCTTTTGTCTACCGTCAACTGAAAGATTTACACATGTCAATATAAAATGAAAAGTCCAGTGGCTGTTGTTTGATTTTTATTCTGCCTTGCTGCTGGAGACAATTATTCTTGAGTGTTCAAGCTTGGATTAAATTTTCAGCCTCTTTACTTTATCCTTTGCTTCATGCTCCTGATGCAAACAGTTCCCCAGTGCTAAGAACACGGGAGTTGAAGAAAGCGTAATGAACAAGTCCAGCATAGCTTGTCATTTCACTGCAAATTAAGGTTGCAGCTATCAGTGTGATAGGTTTCCTTTCTAAAAATTTCACTTTTATACCCTGGTTCTATTCACATTTAAAGTGAAAGAGCTATGTGGTTTACCATTTAATTCCTTTTAATGAGTTAAACACTTAAGTCCCTCTCAGTCACCTTTAACTGAGACTGAAGAGATTAAACATCTTTTAATCTCTCATTATGAGGGATTGGAGATTTTTATACTAGAAATTGTCTTTAATTTTTCTAGAACAAAAGTATTTTGTTTGCAGTGGGGTTATCACCCCAAATTGTTTTTGTAGTTGTTTGTCAACATTAAATGCATATAAAATATTTGTGGTGTATAGTATGTTTGCTGTTAAGTTTGTGGACTGACCTTGCGTGCAGGAGATTCATAGCTTGTGCACATGAAGGAACCTACACCCAGTCAAGAGTCTTCTTTATGTTTAAAGCTGAAGTAACACCTTTACTGGTGAAGGGCTCTTTAGTGGTGCAGCGTTAACCTGCCATGTGCCGTATGGCCGGGACTCATCTGTGTTGCGGAGGCCCATGTGAAAGGAATGTTCTCGTTACTGGGTGGTGTGGCCGAGGTTCTCTCCCCTTTGTTAGACTCAGATAGACTGCAGGTTGGACCCTCCAGCCATAAAGTACCAAAACACAGTGTGTAAAGAAGCAGATCACAGGTGTGATCCAGTTCTCACGCCTTCAGAGTTGGCCTGAGCGTCATGCTTCTGGGGGTAGAGTTAGAAATGGGGCAATTCCTTAACACTAAATTGAGAAAATTAACAAGATGCAATAAAAACCAACTCGATTACCACGGGGCCCTCTTCTGCCGTCTCTGCCCTGCATCTCTTTGCCTGGAGGTAATGCTGCTGGGCCTCTTTTTACCAGCGGTGCTGTCGAGAGCCAACTCTGCCCAATTTCCAGGTGGAATTCAGCAGACACTTCCAAGCCTCGTTGCGGCAACAATCTTGTAACCTTGTACAGCTCCTCTTTAACAGTGGTTCATTTTAGTTGATCAGTGTTTTGTGCTGATTCTTTGCAGGAACTGTAACAGTTCGCAACACGGTTTTTTTCCTCCATTGTGCCTTGAATGAATCAGTTGTACCTCTGTCGTTCCACCCCCACAGTGTACAGCTGTTTGGAAGTAGCTGAAGGAGTTGAGGATTACCTTTCAATTGTTTGTTGAATTATGTGCAATTTACATATGAAGCGCTGAATGATTGCTTATTATTCAACAATGGCTTCAATCAGGTTAACTGAAAACCAGCACACACTGGAGCCCTGCAGACCATGCGTGACTTTGGCAAGATCACCGTTCAATCGCGTTACCCTTAACCAAGTCCTTGTTTGACTGCTTGGCAGGATGTACAAACATGAAATTAATGACTACATTCTTCCTAACCAGAGATTCTCATTGCGTGGAAGAGAGTATAGTCAGTCAAACATTCTTGGAATTCTGCAGATCACTGTAGTCACCTTTCCAATGTGCTGTTATACGAGCTACTTTGTTGGTTTACCATATTTCTGTGGTCTGTATGTGTTGAAAGAGTGTTTAACACTGATCAAATTGGACGTCTAAGATCTCTGAGGAGGCATCTGGTCTTATGGCTGCTATTGTTTTCTTGGATATATGTCCGTAGCCTGATACTTCCACCTTTCTGCGGTTGTTTTTATATTGTATCTATTTGTAGGAGGTTTTGTGAGTGACATTTTCAGCAAAGTAATTATTATAGGGTGTATGCCAGTGTTGTTATAGATGAGTTTCCCTCTCCTATTGTATACGGTACATACTGCATTTTTGAATATTTCTATTTTAATCATAAAAGTAGAAGTATCAAAGTATGGCTAGCATTGAGGATCGTGCAGCGAACCTCTCCAAAAGCTTTATTTAGAGTTGAGCTACGGATGAAATTTTACACTAGGCTGATTTATTACCCCCAAACTGTCCGTCCTATAAAAGTGATATAAAATTGCTTCTGCGTTCTTATGTCCTTCCTTAAAAACCTATTCATCCGCTGTAGAGATATTATATTGAACAAATGTTGCCTTTTTTTCAAAATGTGAATGTATCTAATGCTAAATAGATCTTTCTTAAAGATACGTTGTTTTTATTTAGTTTAGTTTTCCTTCTTTAAGTTACCACTCTATTTTCGTGGAAACTAAAGACCTTTCAATTAGATGAAGCAGTGGTGACCTTTGAATGATCACTTGTCCACAGAGTCTCTTTGGTCCTCGTTCTCCAAATGTGAGCTATTGAAGAACTGTTCTGTTTAGTTTGAAAAATCAAATTCAAAAGTATTTTCTCTCCTGTCTTTTAAGACATAACACATTTTAAGACAGTTTAATAACCAATTACGACTCCCAGGAATTCGCATGCCAATTTCAAGTGTCCTGAGCCATTACTTCAGCTTTTTCATTTAAAGTTCCATATTTATGCTTACTGTTTTTACATGTGGAAAATATTACAATAAGTACAGGTGAAATCGTGCCCTCACCTACTGGGTATATGGAAATGACTTCAGTAAGGCCTTTCCCTGATCTGCTGCCCTTTGGGCCCGTTCCTTGTGCCCCTCATAATTGTAGAATAAAGTAAATGTGTTATATAGAACTGCAATCTAATTCTGTTAAGCTTTCTTCCCTTTCACTGGCGTTTGGTAGCACCCTTTGATGCTACGAAGGCTGAGTTACGTCTGCCAAACGTGAGCTTTACTGCTGTCCACAAATATCTCCAGAACTTTATGGAATGTGAACAGAAGTATTCATCGTACTGAACAGAAAGAAAAACAGTTGAAACAATGCTTTCCTTTGTTTTCCTGAGCTACCACAGTTGGCGAGTGTCTCTTAGCCTTTTCAGTTGGAACGCCTGGTCTAGTATGGCCACGATGCATAATTGTCACGAAGCTTCGCCAGTGCATTTGTAATGCATGACAGTGATTACATTCATGTGAAGAATTGGTGCCAGTCATCATCTATGTCTGCCTGGAAAAGCACTTATCTGGCACCTTCGCAAGACTGGCATTGTTAGGAGACAAAACAAGTTGGAAAGACTTGCATTGGGGTGCTGTTATACCTAAGTAGAAGAATGAAATGAAACCCTTAGTACTTCCTTGGTTCATCTGGATATCTGGCCTGAGGTAAGACCTGGCCAACGTGAATCGATCGAAGTCTGTCCTGACAGCTGAACTCGGCAGGTCCGTCACACACCTCCGAGGGTGTTGCCCATTGTGGGCACTTAAAGTTCTGTTCAGACCAGACCCAGTAACATGCTAATGGGTAAATAAGCTGAAAAAGAAGAGTTCCGCTGTACCTGCTGTTCTCATCCCTGGAAGGTTACTAGCGGCAGTTTTCAGCCCCAGGATTGGTTTTTTTTTTCCACCAAATTTGTGCTTTGCTGCTGAAAATGCATCTTAAATGCCCTGAACATCCAGAGTCAGGGTGTAGGTTCCCTCACCACGTACATCTCATTGGATTTGAACGCCTGGGGTCAGGACACCATCTGCTTCATCAAAACTTTGATATGGAAGGCAGGTTAACTGCTTGTACCTTTCTGTTACTTTGCAAGATTTTCCTGAAGTTACCCAGCAGTGGTTTGCTGGTATTGGTTAAACAGTACATAGTGCCCTTTGATACAGAACAGTGAAGTAATTTTTTTGGTGATGGCATTCATTTGAATGAGTGAGGAAGCCCTAAGGGCCCCCTTATGAAGTAAATTATGGAAAGCCACCATCAGTCAACCATAGCATCTGCAGGGAGGGTCTGTGCTCCCTGCAGGCCTTCGTCCACATTTATCTTCCTCTGCTCCCCTCGCTCTTAAATAAATGAGCCCATAGTCACCTCAGGAGTGGGTGTTCTGAGACTTTGCGAGCAGCTATAGTTAGCACAGGGAAAGGGCTCCTTTTTGTGGACTCTCATAAACATGTTCTGCAGCTGTGCCACAATGGTTAAGCCTCCCTCGGAAGCCAAATTGCATTCATTAAGTGGTCACCAGGACCCGGTGGACTCCGGAGCGTTCACTTTATAACGGGGTTTTAATGCGGCACTCCTGCTACGAACGTGCAGGCGCTCTGCTGGGTTACAATCAGGCGTGAAGAAAATCTGTACATGGGGCGGGATGAGGTGTCCCGCTGTGGCATTTACACCTCTCAAGGTGGAGTAATCGGGTGCAGGCTCCGCCGCTGTGCAGGATGTCAAATCACAGGTCCTCAGGAGTGCCGGAGCGGGATCCGGTAGTTGCGTGTGACAGGTCTGACACAGAAATAAAATTTAGCGTTGTAAGTCGGTTGCCGTTCTGTACCGTAAACACAGTGAAGCGATCAGAGGCCTCGACCAAAGCAGGAGGAGGCTATTTGGATCCCCAGTTGACGCCTGTCTTCCCCTGTCTTGCCAGCATTCTTGATTCGCCTCAGCCCGCCGCTCACCTGTTAGACACACAAGGCGGACTGTGATCTCCCTGATGGAAAATTAGCCGCGTGGTCGCGCCAGTAATGAAAGGTTTTAATCAAGGGGGGGTGTGGGAGGTGAATTTGTTGCGATGTGCTCTCACTTCCCTTCTCCCCAGCCTCTAGCCAGGCAGGGAATTGCTTTCTGTAACATAATTTGGAGGCCGGCTCATGAGTTACCTCGGCAGATGGATGAAAAGTCGCTCGCACAATTTGACTTTTAGAAATGATCTCATCTCCTCGTCTAATAGTGGTAAATTGCTGCTCCCCGAATGACAAAAGCAAACAAACGGGCCAGAGCCATTCACCCTGATGACAAATATGTGCTCTTCTAAAAACAGCCAACCGCCACGGAGGCTGAGCCCGTGACGGACAAATTCGCTGGGCCGCTGAAGTATGAAATTTTATTGCGAATTGACTTTCATTTAACATTTCTGTATTATTCCACTTAACACCTCTGTGAGTTCGCAGCTTTCGAGACAAGGGAATTAGTGGTGCTAATAGGGAGTTGAGGAGGCGACCGATGGGAAACTTTTCCGGGGAGTGGAAAACGTCTTTGGAGCACTTACTCCACGGCGTCTGGGGGATTAATAAGAGGGATGTTTGAGTTCGATTTGTGTGTGCAGGAGCGATGCCAGATGCACACTTTGTGGGTCCGTGACGTGTGCGCCGTGTGTTCTGCCTGCAGCTTTCCACAGAGCGCGTAACTGAACGATGCAAACAACTTCTGAAGGTGCGCGTTCCGAAGACTGCTTTCTTCACCATCCAAAAGGACATGAGAGCCAAATTGTCAGAGTCACCAGGGCTGCCCGGATGCTGCGCTGCCACGTTAGAACGTAAGCTGGAGAAGCGGGACGGTATCAGCCATCTGCGTGCTTATCACCCATCCTGCCCGGCCCAGTGGGACTCGTTCATCAGTTTTATCAGACAAGCCTTTAATGTTGCTGCACTCTCTTCCAGCCCTCATTTCATGCAGCGGAGATGCGCAGGCCTATCTCCCTGTGACTGAGAGCGACAGAAGCGTGTGGGCAGACCGACAGCGATCTGTTCCGAGCTGGGAGATCAAGCTCTCGATTTTGCATCTGACATATTGAAACGCTCTGGCTGGCTTTGCTGGTTGGGCACGAGCGAGACGCTGCATCGTCAGGTCTTAGAGGCTTGACAGGATGTTGCAGTAACGCTGATTACCTTGGCCTTTGAGACGAGAAGAAAAATAACCACCCCATTAACAAGGGGGGGAAAAAATCCTTCCAGGAATAGCCTGTTTTTTGTCACCGTCATTAGTCACCTGGGTGCTAATTCAAATAGCTGGCTTGAGAGCCAGGATTAGCTGATCTGATCTGGTCTGATCTGAGCGTTCAGGATTTGTGGAATTATATTTGCTGCTTGTTATCCCTTCGATTTAGTAGGGGAAAAAAAGTGATCAGGTCTGGCTTTTTTTTTTTTTTTTTTAATAACTAAAAATGGCTGTATTTTATTAAAAACTGGCCGGATGTTGTCACACATGTTGAGCTTTCAGGTACTGTGAGTTTGGTTAACAGACACTCATCCGTGGTGCTGCAAGTAGGTCATAGTTCTTTGAGTTAAGCAGTCAGCTGTTTGCAAACATCGAATAGTTTGTTGCTCAGATGTGTAAGTTTTGCTCTTCGTTAGAATTAAACATCATCCTTCTGGTTTCAAGCCCCGTGGCCCTGTTTGTCAAAGCAAAGTGTACTTGAACGGCAGTCGCAGATGTAGCCGTATTCATTATAACATGAAATTGAAACGTGAAATTTGATGACGTACGTGTTTTGACTGCCGGGGTTCATCAATGTGTCTGGAAACTAATGGAATAAAAAATAAGTAGAGAAAATACATGTCATGTGGTTTACAATTTCATATAACAAACACAATGGGCAGAGGAGGCTGTACGTTGACACCCGTCCGGCCAAAGGAGGACCAGCATGAAATCAACTGATAAAGATGTTTCCTTGACAAGACATGACTGTTTTTTTCATCTGCATAAAATGGAGAATAGGATTTCAAAAATGGCACCATGGTCATTCAAAAGAGAACCTCACATCTCATAATAAAATGACAAAGTGGGACGTTTTGTACAATATTAATGCCACAACAATGAAGTAGCAGGGTTTGCTTATTTGCATATGCGCATGATTGATAGCTGGGTGTGGTCAAGTGTTTGGTCTTCCCTCTTGAAATTCATCTTTTACAAAAATGATTTCAGTTATTGTTTTTTTTAAAAAAAAACATTTTATTTGTTTGTTTGTTTGAAGTCAATATTTCATTAGGCTTAAAAGCAGCGTATTTGAAAGGAAGAAGAATATTGCCCTCGTGTTTGGCTCGCAGGTTCACCTGTAAGGTGCAAATTACATTGGCTTTTCAGGTCATGTGGAAAAACGGTTTAATGAAATGGCAGTGGAACTCGCACAGCGTTCAGCTTCATGTTTTGCAGGTCTGATAAATGAGCTGATGATCTGTCAGCAACATGAAAGACTGATCTCAGATTTTTTAGATGATGTTGGAAAATGGGATTAGTGTATATTAGTGCCTGTAAGCAAACGGGGGCCTTTACCACATCACTGTCGTGTTGTTTTATTCCAGCTGTGGAAGATCATACGGTGCATAGGGTTCTCTCTCACTCTCACACATACACACACTTGTATGTTTTTCTTTCCTATTCGCTCGGTATGTCTTTTTTTAGACAGACTGGGGTGAGCTTACAGCTTTTGTCCGTTTTAATTTCACACTTTTGTTTTAAACGTGTTGCAGACGCGGTTCTCTAACACATATGCTAATTTTATGCAAAGCGAAAACAAGGCAGAACAGAACCGCGTTCCTCCTTCACAGCGCGCAGTGGTTCTACATGTGGGAGGTTCTGCACACTCGGTGTTTTCTTCTTTTCGGGTCATGCAGTTACTGCGCTTGGTAGCCTGAAAATAAGTAAAATAAATAAATAAGGATCCGTGCGTGCGTGCCCCATAGTGCGGATTTTCTTTCACATCAGAAACATTATTCTGTCGGCAAGCGCAAAGCGCTGTTTGTCTGCCGGTGGACCATGAATACTGCACGTTATTTGATGCGCTGGAAAAAGCCGAGGCTTCTGTGGGGGTCTTGTGTGTTTGTGTATCGGCAGCGTTCCTCATGTCAGCAGCACACGTAGCCCTTCGCGTGTACTGTGGCGCGATGGCCACGGAGCATCGAGTCAAACAGCAGAATCACGGCGGACGTTCCGCAGCGAGCCGCTGCTGCCTGCCTCTTCACCTGCCTGTTTTCTTTAAGCGTTTCTGCGGCACCTGTGAGGATGTGCGCTACTCAGGGTTACTCAGCATAAGGCTTCTGTTATTTCTTAACCAGGAATTGCTGAGCTTTCACCGGCACTTGGAGCTGGAAACATAAAGGCTGAAGATGAGCTGCCTTACAGCTGTCCTGCTTTTGTTTGTCGGCATCCTCTAGGCAGCTCTATACTTATTGTTTTTAGAAATCGGTTTGTTGGGTTTTTCCTCAAGTGTTTGCCCGGGTCAGGGTCGCAGCGGTCTGGAGACTATCGCGGAAACACTGGGTATGAGGCAGGACTATGAGCAGTTGTCGGGCCACCAGTTAGTCTGAAGCACGTACCTTTGGATTTTGCACGTGAACATGGGGAAAACCTGCAACCTTCACACAAACTGAGGTGGATTCAGGTTCAGACCAACTTTGAAATCCTGAGTCCAGCAGCTGTGAGGCACCAGTGCTGCCTCCTGTGTTTTATATTTTAAACTTTTTAAACAAACGCACACATATTAGCCACCCTATTAACTAGACTGTCCTTTTCATGTGTGTCTGTGTTGCTTTTTTGTTAACTTAAAGATTGTTCATAAGAGTTTGTGTACAGCTGCTCTGAACAGGGATGTTCAATTTTTGGCTTTAATATTAACTGGATGTTTGGGACACCGCAGTACACAGTGGTACGAACCATTGTAAACGTCTGATCAGCAGTGTGCAGACTCAGATTTCTGAATTACCTCAATTTAAAACTGGATTATTGTGGCGTCTGGATCATGTAGACATTTACAGTCCAATCTGATGGTGGAGATGTCACTCAAAGGAAATATTTCCAGAAAATCAAAACAAATGTACGGTTAGTGCAATATAGTAATTTTCATGTACTGCAGTCTGTCTCTCTAAACTGAATAATGTGATATTCTGACTTTACTAATGTTAGTTTTGTACTTTATATTTGACAAGTCAGCATTTGAGCAAGGATGTTGCACAACTCGTATAACAAGAAATACAGCTGCAATGACATGAAAAAATGCACTCTTATTCGTCTCTTACAAAAAAAAGATGCACTCTATACAGTGGCATTTTTGCCTGTTACATGGCCATTTTACTTCCACAGCAGATATTTTGTTCTGTGCAAGAACATCACCACCTATCACACATCAGGGGCAGAAGTACACAAGTCTTAAACCTTCAAGTTACTTTGTCTCAATGTTTTATTATTTTCAGCCCGTTTTATTTTCTGGCTCAGTCGAATATATTAAACTGTACATTACCCTGGAAACAGTGACCGCTGGCGTGCAAGTAGGTTTCTGTGGCGGTGGTTCGACTTCTGTATTCATACAAGCACTGCATGGAGACAGATATTCCTTTGAGCAGTTTATTAACACAGGCACACTTTTTCCCCGACCAAACCAGCTGTATACTTCCTACTACTTTTTCGTTACACAGTCTCAACCAGCCACAGCCATCAATTTAGGTAAATATACTGTAAATCACAACTGAAATAACACATTCAATAGTGTTAGTATGAATAATTCATTTAGTCTTTTCCACAGCAACTTACACTGCTAAGAACTTTGCTCAAGGGAACTACACCAGGAACAGGGATTGAAAGCTGGATCTTATCAGTGGGAGATTCGAACCACTGCTTCCTTAATACTGACTGGGAATAAACTTTAAACATGTAGTCACTGTATTAACTTGAGTTAATTAATAACTTACGTAAAAGACAAACAGCTTTTATAACTGGATACCTTTACATTAGTGTCAAAAAGCCTTAAACCTCCACATCAAATGAGCATCAAATATGCATACATGTCACTACACAGCACCTCTAACACCTCTCTGTCCTCATGCTTTGTAAAAAAAGATGCACAGATATGTTGAACTTGTTTAATAATTTTTGATGTGATAAAGAACCTAGGGTCAAATTACCAAAATGTTTCTGTCCAGGTTGTACCATCCTCTGTGCTTCTGGGATTGGCTCCGGACCCATGTGGCTCTGCATCAGACAAGTGGTTATGCACAACGAATCAGTCAGGCATTAGTCAATGAACAAACAAAAACCGTAAAAGACAATCTGCAAACAATATAATTTTATTTATCCTTTTTATCTTAGTCATAAAATGTTTTTTAGGTTAGTTTTTTAATTTTAGGTAAAATCATTTTTACCATATGACTCTTTTTTTGCTTGTTTTCTTGCTCAAGAAACAATGGCATTTTGACACACTCATCCGTCTAAAGCGGTGACTTCATGAAACAGATTAACCCCAGTATGTGAGGAATGGGTGTACATATTGAACATTACTTCTGAGAAGAAACCCTTAATGATGCTCTTTAAGAAAGAATATACTATGAGGACATACTTTTAACATTCTTCTGCCACGGTAATTTCCCTTCTGTGTTTTGACAGTTTCTTTTAGATTGTTTTTTGTTGCTTTCTTCCATGGCTCCCAGCAGGAGTAGACCCAGGCCTGGTGTTTCTTCTTCCTGGGAAATGAATGGCACTTGTCAGCCAAATGAGCCCTTAACTCAACTTAATTTGCTAATGTTGACTCATTTCTCACAGCTGCCATATTAAGACAGAGTCGTTTCAGTCTTCATTTCAGTCTAGAGGACGTGTAAGTGTAAAGTGCACCATTACTTTCAAAACAAAATGCATTCTCGTCAAATTCGCTGAAAGACATCTGAAACAGTAAATCCAACAAGGGTACAATGGGTACATTTGGAAAATGGTGTAGAGTAGTGGTATTTTTAAGTAATTTTCTTTTCCTGCTTCAATAAAGAACGATAATGTTTGATTTTACTTACTGGGTTCTATTGGAATTCAGTACCAGAGCTGTATTATTTTGTTCAGACAGAATAGGCTGATATCTGACTGCAGCTACCTTGTGCTCTTGGCTGCTCCTGCTGAGAGGAATAAGCATCTTTCAACGTGTCCTTTACGGGAAATTGCTGGGCCTCATTCCAGAAGCTCTGGAGTTGTGAGTTTCAGATAAGCTGCACCTCACCTTCCCGCCTGCTCTTTATTTATGATGCTCGACATCCTTGCATATAATTAAACCCCACCTCTCCCCTGGTCTGGCTCTTGGCCCCTTGTCGACTCCAGGCTTTTCTCCAGTGCTTATACTGAATCAGCACTTTTCCCCAGGGCATCTCACTCTCTCCCACAGTTGCCTCTTCCCCAGTCTGTGGGTTGTGACCTCTCCGCTGTCACGGGACCCCTGGACCACGATGGACCTAACAGAATACAGGACGGCTGTATACATTGTGTCTGTTTGACAAAACAGTTATTCGTAATTTCACACTGTTAAGTTTTTAAGCAAATTTTTAGAAATTGAATTAAAAAGACAGCAATGCTTCCACAAGCTTGATGTTGCTGGAAGGGCAGATGGATAGTGAGGGAAATGGCTGCTGTTTATTTATGAGGACATGTCGGGAGCTTTCATCACTGGGAGTTCGGATGGAAAGCAAAAATAAATTAAAAGCTATAAGAGAAAAACACCTATAAGATCCAAGGAAAGAGGCAATAAAGATGTCAGAATGCCAAATACCACAAAAGTACAGTGAGCTGGTGTAAATGATTCAATATCCAAGCCAGAGATGTCCAGAATAGCAGAATTGACTGTGTAAATATATATCCCCAGTCTCTTTAATGCATTAACCTCAACCCATTAAAATGCTGCTATCAAATTACCATATTAAAGCTAATTATTCGACAATCATTATCAAAATTACTTATACGCATTTTCACAGAAAGTGTCAGTTGAGTGTCAAATATGTGCTTTTTTCACGTGCTGCCATTAGATGTTGGAGGCTGAGCGTCAGCAGAATCATCCCTAATTGTGATACGATCAGGCTTTTAATACCTGTCTTCCTGACAGATCCATCATTAGCGAGCTGCTCATTTCGTACGGGCCTGGCCACCATTTGAAGAGGGCGTGAGGAAGAGGTTAAGGTCCCGAGGCCCTTTTTCCTCAGGGCCCACTTACATGTAGACGCTCTGCTTTTGTCTTGGCTGAAAAGACATTGATTTCTCCTTTCATCCTGTATCATAAACGGCCATCAATGAGTCTCGGCCAATGATTGTTTACATGCCCACGGAGGGGATCAATCTAATTTATGTTCAGAAGACAATGTCTAAATTGCATGGGTTGTTCTTTTCCCCACAGCGTGACGCATATTTGGTTGAAAGATTATTAGATGTGTGATTCTACTTCTTCCGTTTTGTATGGATCGGCACTGCTGTCAAAGAAAGTATGATTTACTAACATGAGGTATAATGCTTTGGCCTAAGAGACAACATTGACGGCTGGTTGGAAATTGATGTTTAAAAACATAATATTTTCAATGTTTTGTTTTTTCTTCCCCCAAACCTATTTTGAAGCTTTAGCAGTTCATTTGATTTAGGGACATTCTCAGATCAGCAGGCACATTGTCACAACTGAAAAGATCACATCTCTTCGATAGTTTCTCATTCCTTCTGATTTTTTTGACATAACAATATGTTTCTGATGGGCAAAAATCTCAAATTTCAGTAGAATGAACCCTTGTTTTTTTATTTGAGGGGAAAAAATTTCCTGTGAAATTTTTTCTGTTCTTAATGATGAGAAGTGTCGCTAGCAGGAAGAATAAGTTATATTTATAGAAATGTATTATTTGATCTAGCAATTTCATACCGATAAATTTACAGTGACCTGCCTGTAATACTGTAGGGTTCACCGTGACTCAATTTTCCAGGTATTTTGTCTGGATTGCCATGAGTCACCCTGCTGCAGTCATTTTACCCATTTACCGTAATTCTCCCCCCCCCCCCCTTATTAAAAAGGGCTGTTTGTTGTGTTTCTATTTTTGCATGAATTGAGTCAAAACTCTTCATTTCCGTGTATAAAAATGTGCGGCAAAGAAACACACCTTTATTATACACGCAGTAAATACAGTTTATATTTGGAAATCCTCTGTGTGAGATTCTGAAGAAACGCACACAAGGAAACTTTGTGGTGATGGCAGAAAAATTCAGCAGCTAACTGGCGACGGAATTCGATTCTCAAATTGTCACTATTGCAGATATATTGCGTGTCAAAGAGCCATCAAGCGGAAGGAGACTAAAAAAAGTCGCCTGGAATTGTGTTTGATCGCGTACTTTTCGGCACTGTGTTGCTGTAAACAAGGGAAGCACGAGGCGCCGAGGCCTCTTATCCGCAGAGCGGTTTCCCCAGGGAGAGCGTGGCTGGGGACAACTGCGACTGTGACAACGAGATGCAGCGGTGGCACACAGCCTTGCATTTATGGGAGGCCCCCCTGTTTGCGATATGCCTGAAACACGGCGGATAATTAGAATGACAGCAAGGTAAATTGGCCCCCCACCCACCCCTCGTTCCAGTTGCGTTAGCGAGGCGCGGATTTGAATGAATTACACCTTCCAAGGAGGCAGCCTCGGAGGACCCAGTACACGAACTGCAGTGGGGTATTGTTAACGCCGCAGAGGCTAAAGGCTAGTTTTTACACGTGTGTGTAGACACGTGCACCAAAAACCCACCTTCTACCGCTAAGCAGCCATGTCCCTACAAAATAAGCTGTGTTATTGGGTTTATAGTCACAGCGCACTTTTCCACGGAGACTTACGATATGCAAAGTGACTAATATCAAGCTGCTATATGGGGGAAGCCTGTCGCAGATTGTTAAATTTATCCTGTGTTACGTTAGGAAAACTGGGTTGTATGTCACTCTTATTTAAACAGACTCATTTGTTCTTGTCTCTCTCTCTTTCTGTGTATGTATGTATGTATCTATACATCTATCTTATGCATTTGTTAGGACATAGAAAGGATTAATAGATATACATATATTGGTATTACTAGGAAATTCTGCAAACGCAGTCCTGTGTACAGCCTCGTGGGTTTCTGTTACATATTGTGATGTCTTGCAAACTATTAATAAACGCCACAAAATATACTAAGACTGCAAGATTAACATGTATTTAGCATATCATGTAAATTACAGACACTTAGAGGAATTTAATGGATGTCCTTTGATTACTGTGGCCCATTGACAAGCGTCCTGTGGTTAAAGTGGAAATACTTTGCAGTTCTGTTGGTTATTATGCTGTTGATCAGGCGTAATGTGGTTGCAGTCCAGACCAAATATTGCCTTTTTCTTCATAGTAACAAGAACCCTTCTTACAGCAGTTTTCAGGCATGCTGGTCAGGGCCCACCATTTTCCCAGTCAGCTGGATGACCAGTAACTCAAGGAGGGTTTATGGGTTAATAACACTGCAACTGCCTTAATACAGTTGACTTTTTACCCATCTGCATAACTTTACATTTCTGTGCCCTTTAACTCTAAAGCAAAAACCACTTTTGTATCTTCTAAGTTAATTTCATGAAAATTGTGTGGGGAAAAATTTTTTTTTGAAGTTCTGTGACTTCGATGATTTTTGGGTGCTTGGTTTCCAGTTTTATATACAGCATTGTTTTGTTTTTACATTAACTTCAGGCAGTTCTCTACTGACATACTGTGTAAAGTGACTGCAGTATTTCAAATGGAATAGCATCTCCCTTTTTATCTAAGATTAAAGAAAAAAGCATAATGGTATGATTAACTGAAGTTTCAGGTGCTAAACTGTTCAGACTTCAAAGACCTACAGCGCCCAGCATGGCCAAGTAAGAATAAAGAATACTGTAGGAAAGGTGACACAGTGCCACACAATGCCATGATTTGCATTAGTTTACACTCCAAACTAACTTTGTGAAGCAGCTGGGGGCTTGCAACAAATTGCTTTTGTCTCGCTGCCAGCTACCCTTCTTTATTTTACTCCTTTCCCACTGGCTCATATTTAAAACATTGTATGCATGCACACAGCCTAAGCTTTTTCAAATAGCCGAGCTGCATCTCTCTGCATAAGTCACAAATAACTTGTAAGGACTAATCTTGGCCGGGGGGTTTGTGGGCCTAACTTTCAAATTCTGGGCCGACTTCAGTAGCAGGTTATAGATTATAGAGCAATATTATTGGGTTAGACCTGAATCTAAAGTACAGCCTGAATATATTTTGTTCTTGAATGAGTCCAGCTTGAAGGCTAAAGTCTTAATATTGTCCACGCGTACTGTAGTGGCCACGCTGATGATAAGACGTTTCAGCGTTTCAAAAACACCTCATCCGGTCTCAAGAATTAATACTATATATCAACAGCATTGCACATACTATGAAAAGTTACAATTGTTCCCCTCAGAACCTACTTCGGTAATTAGGAAAAAATACATTTAGGCAGAAAAAAGGTTTCATAATTTTAAATAAAAATTAACGAAATGACTCCCAGGCCTTTGCATCAGTCCCTTAATTTACTAAATTAACCTGTTCTGGAAAGAAGGTTCAGAAAACAAAACCATTATTTAAAAAAAAAAAGAAAAATAATGATGCGTTCCCAGCCCGCCCAAAATTGTAAACCACCTTCCCGAAATAGCACTAAAACACAGCAGAACACCTGTCAACCCATAATTTCAGCATGACATGGAACGCTTCAAAATTTATTACATAAATAACAAACTATTTAAGACCCCATTGTAGCAGCGTGCACCGTGTGCGCACCTCTCCATGCACCTTGCCAACTGTCACACACACTGCACCTGTAGCTCCTGGTTTCCCTGACAACACTTGACAGATGCCCCGTTTTGTCCAGTTTCCCTAACCTTCATACTGAACCCAACCCATGGTCATAGTAGAGAGATCAGACCTGTCTGGACATGTGAGCGGAAGACGGAGAAGGACGCGGGGTCTTCCTACAGTTCACGGTCCCTTCTCCCAGACCCAAGTTTAAACACAAAAAAACTGAGAACAAAAGCCTGACTGTCTCTCCTCTTGCCCCACAAACCAGTGTATTTGTCAGTCGGTGATGGATATGTTTCTAGGCAGGTCATTTTGGAGACAGCAATGAACATTCAAGAATGAAACTTACATAAAAAAAAATGTGCTGACATGAATTAAAAAATTAAAATATTTTGAACAATCCAATTCCATCTTTCTTCCATCATATGCCCTTTTTTACCCTTCATACCTTCTTTGTTTCATTTAATTCATTTTTTAAACAAACTTTTCGACCCTTTTGGCCCCATTTTGCTGTGCTACACGTTATTTGTGCGATTAAAACAGACGCTGCACAGACCTGCAAAACAAAGCAAACAGCTGATGGTCACACTAGTGCCAACTACAGTGCATCACTGTGCTTCGAATTGCTTTTTTTACAGTGAAATTTCAGTTTGGATGCTGAAATTTGGGCATCAAAAGCCAAGAGCCGTTAAATTGAAAATGTGGATAAAGAAAGATCAGATACTGAGGGATTAGCATATTTAGAAACACCTTTTTGCCTCATGAGCAGCAGGTTGTACTCCTGCTCAATGTGTGTAGCTGTGAACATCAGTCATTACTAATGACTGCAGGCTTAGCACCACCACCAATGTAACAATGTTTAGTTATTTTAAAAATGCATTTTTGAAATGATTTTTGAATGTGGCCTTGGATCGCTTTGGTTTTTATTCTTGGTTTCTGTGGTTACATTCATGGATTCCTTGGCTTTTGATTCCATTCTACTGGATTATTAGCTGTGCTTGTTCAAGATAAACTAGGCTAACGTAGTCTGCAGGTGTGTGTGTGTGAATTACAGTAAACCCACCGAGAGGCGTAGCTCTTCACACTTCTTTGAAGGCTCTGAAATGTATGTTCAAAACAATTTACTAATGCTATGCATCATTCACGAATATTCTTGTTACTTTTGTGTCTGCATAGAAATTAATCTGCATTTACTAATAAGGCTTCCCAGAAAGGTAATTGTAATAAATCATTTAGCGTTTTTTCTTCCTCAACGCACATTGGCGTTCAGCTTTGTAGCCCGTTCTTAATCTTCCGAGTACATAATTCTTTTACAAGTCAAGCGTTTCATTCCTCTTACCTGTGTTTGTTTTATATCTAATATAAGTATTAATTACTCTTTTATCTGTATCAGTTGCAGCAAAATGTTCTAAGATACACTATCAAGATCCAAATGTAGGGTAAATTTAACTCTCCGTTCACATAAATTGAAATAGCAGTTCTATTTTTGTTCTTCATTGTTGTACAAAAATAGGATATATTCTCTTTTCCTCTCTTGAACCCTTTCCAGATCCAGAAATACACAATTTTTTTTTTTTTTTTTTTTGCAAAAGCCTATTGGTTCACACAGACGAATGTATCTGAAGCAAAATCAAATACCCATGATATTACTTTTTTGTAATATAGTTAATGACTTGATGCCAAACTCCTGTTGTCTTTTTGTCCAGTGGAAGAGACATAAAGCTGCTGACGTCGCAGATGTTTTTACCTGTGATCTGTACCCTGGAGTCGACATCACTACCGCTCAATCATTTGGTTCCCACAAAACCAGCTGACAAAAGGCAAACCTGGCCAAAATATCAGAAAGATATTGAGTAAATTATACTTAAGACCTGGTCAGGGAACGGGTTGTATGTTATCTTTGTAATTTAGGGCAGCAGTAATTACTGCTAGTTAAGATAATTGTAGGACTGCCGGGCTACAGAGCCACGGGGGGTAAATGGAACTTTCCTCGTTCCTCCTGCGCGTCTCTCCTGCCACAGTGGATGGCAATAAAGCTCAGATAGCACTACAAAGCAGCACACTTGCCTTGATAACAAGTTATTGACCGTAATAAGCACTATTTTGTTATTTTTGACCCAGTGTAGGATGAAATAAATCCCTAAGAACACGGGCTGAAAGAAAACTTGTAGCTGTGTTATTAGGATCAATATCTGGCTTCCTTATTTGCATTATTTATTTCGGAAGCTCCCTTGGGTGCATTAGTCCAGAAAAATACTCCAGAATAAACCCAAGCGTTCCCAACACAGAGTACATCATTTTACTATTGAGCTGGACAAATTATGCATATGAGGAGTTGCTGCCAGCTTAGGCCGAAATCTTTGTGGGTTGGCATGCAGTCATTTTCTTGCTACCCAAGACTGTAAAGATCTTATTCAGAAATAACACAGGGAACCACCTCTGTCCAAAAAATGTGTTGTATTTGGAATTTTTCCAGCTTGGCAATAGGTCAGAAGATATCTGGGGGGGTTTCAAATAGTCTCCTTTTGCGCCTAACACAGACCTCCCATCGACACATTAACCTCCCTGAGTGGATGTCAAAGGCAGTGGTGAATATATCACATTTAGTTGCATTTTAAAATGGGGGGTAAATTTCAGAGGTAAAGCTGGACTGCCTGGACACTGAATTATATAATTATTTACAACTGAGAAACTTTATTGTGGCCCAGGGAAAAGAGAATTAAGTAAAGAGGGAAAAACAGTCTCGCCGGTCAGCTGTAAGGGTGGAATTTCGGCACTAGTTAATGTTTAAAGTGGCAGTGGTGCCTGTTCTTATGCTGCTTTCAAGGAGTGTGACATTGACTTGTTTTTCGTTGGCGATGAATGGTTTTCTGTCTGTGCCAGAGTTTAACCAGCCGTCTTTCCGTTACTCGCCAGCAACAAAACTTCCAAGTCGACTCGCATAACCTGCTCCAATCTGTCTTCATTGGACATCTCAGCTAAATGTGAGGCCATTTAAGGCACTTTGGCTTTTGCAGGGTACACGGACACATGCTTTACCGGAAACTGTTTGACTATTCAAATGGTTATTAAGAAAAAGTTTGACTTGCTCTCCTCTGCAGTATAGTCTTATTATAATTCAACCCGAGTTGGGCTTTGATGAAATTACGTAACGCACCTTGACTGGTCTTGCGCATTTGGCAAGACGCTGCTGCGTTCGCTGTGGTCTTCACCAGATGCTCCCTTGACGAATGTGCGACTGACTAAAGTGTTTAACTTAGTTGTATATTATTTCTGCTTCTGTTTTGTGACCCAGTTCTGTTTTGTTGTTAATTAAAGGAGGTAATAATGACGATGATGAATTGTTCAAAGAATGCATTGTGATTTTGGTTAAAGGCATCTGCTAAATAAATAAAGTACAGATGGTCCCCACATTATAATGCTAATATGGGCCAAAAAAAGTGCTACTTGAATAAAAACTTCACCAACTAACAGTTTTATATTTATGTTTCCATTCTTGTCTAGTGATCACTGTTTGATAACTTTCCATTCTTATTCAGTTAAATTTGTTAATGTAATATTTTTTATTTACCTGATGCCTTTGTCTAAGCTTATTTATACTGCACTAAGCTACTATCTACTCTAGGCACGTAGCAGAGCAAAGTAACACATTCAGTCACACAATAAAGATGAGCTTAGTCACCTGCTGACATGAAAAACATCTTTGGACTGTGGGGAGAAACCCAATCAAAAACAGGGAGAGCATGAAAACTACACTCAGATGCAGCCCGACTGAAATAAATGCCTGAACCCAGAGGCCAGGAGCTGTGAAGCACCAGTGCTGCCTGCTGTGCCACCAATATAATGAGTAAAAGTTACAGTAGCTGTTAGTAAGTTTTGTCAGGATGGCTTTAGGGACGTTATGGTCGCTCACTGAATGTCAAATACAGCAAACACATCTTCTTTTGCTGTGGAGAACATACAGCACAGTACTGTGAAATATATGGTTTGGTACATTGCTGGGTGGAGCCCAACTCCTTAAGAAGCTCTCCTGTTAGGGCTGTTTGTCTGTGTTATGCTGATGTGATCAGAGTTAATGTCACGTGATGGCTGGAGCTTTAGGACCCCGATTCACTTCAGTTCATCCAGTGGTAGTAGCGGGTGCGCTCAAAGACTCCCCGCTCTGCTGTCTTGAGAAAGTGCAAGCGTTTCATGAATAAAGAACCGCTGTGAAAATGTTCCTGGAAACATCTGTTACTTCAGTGTTTTCAAAAACACCTTTTATAACCCTAGAAGATAAGAAATAAAAATACCCTGTTTTCATTTCAAGTGAAAATACATCCTCCTGCAAAAAACAGTTGACCTTTCTTTGTGGGTCTGGCTATGTATCTTCAGGGTTAGAGCGTCGCTGCAAGAAATGGACACAAATAAGGGGTACTGGATGCAGGGAGCATCTATACCTTTTAGATCCTTAATTTATGTTTTGCATATGACATTTTCCTTGTATTTCCTGGCATAAACGAAAGTTGATGCAGATCCAGCAAGTACACTCTCTGCAATCTGTGTCCTGCACCACTCAGTCGAAGGAAGTATTTAACAGGCTGGTGTAGCAGTATAGATAGAAGGGACGTTTTTTTCAGGTCTATTTGTCTTTTAAATACAAGTATGACATTTTTGTGCAAATTTTAGTCTGTCTTCACTTCAGCTGCACTGCACTTAGTGTGACAAATTAGCTGGCCTCCAAATACATCATTCTGACTGCTTCACGACTTTAATAGAGACGCTTTAACTCATTATTATTAGTAGTTTGGGAGCAGCGCAGTGGTGCAGCAACTAGGGCAGCCACCTTAAAGCACCTGAGCTGTTTCAACATAAGTCCAAAGTATTGTGTGTGGAGTTTGCATCTTTTCCCCTTGTCTGCAGGGGTTTCCTCCCACAGTCCAAAGACATAGGTATCAGCTTGTCTGGTCACTGTAAATTGCCCATAGTGAGCGACTGTGTGTGAGACTGTCCCACAACGGACTGCGATCAATGAAAATGAGTTAGAGTTAAATAAATTATTGATAGTTATAATAATAATAATAATAATAAGCAGTAGTTTAATCTTTTGAACAGCTGTTCAACTGTAAATGAAGAGTTAATATATGGAAATGGTTGGGTTAGCAGAGGTCATAAACAAGTTAAACAGATGTCTGACAGCTTCCTTCTTATGATATATGCAGTTTGATAGAAATGGAGAACAGCCATAAGGGCTTTTTATAAACTTTAAGTGAAGAAACTTTGTAGATGACCAAGTTTAAGGCTTGCAACTCTGGCAAGATGCAGGATGGTTTGGAGAATTAAGGGCACATGGGTTGTGGATTTTTTTAGTAAACACTCTGCTGCAGGTTTTTGGGTGTTTGTATCTCCTTGTTGGCATATTTGTTAAAATATTTATTCTTACATGAGAGGTTCAACAATTGTTCAGAAAGTTTGTTTTTTATATTTGTGCATCTGCTACTGCATAAATTATGACGAGCAACTGAATGTGATGCCTTTTGATTAATTTTAGAGACTCTTTTTTGGCTTCCCATTTAGAGTACATTCTTTGTAGAAGAAAGTGTGGAGACGCCTAGCAGAAACAGCTCATGGAAAATAAAGGCAAAGCAAGCACTGAAGTAATTGGAAATACCCAAGAGGAACATAAAGACTGTTTGAAATTTGTTACTATGGCCTTTTCATTCAAGTTGCACTTCAAGAGTTTAGTGTTGCCAGAGCTTGTTTTGAAATATGGCAAACCCACCCGAACTCATTACATTACACACCTTCTGCATGAAAGCTTTCACTGTTTTGGTGCCGACCCCTTCCCTTCAGAGGGGGGTACGGGGCATAATGACCTTTATGAATTCTGCTGCTGTGTCCAGCAGAAAGAACAAGACTGTCCATTTCCCAATCCTACTGAATTTCCCTGCACAGAATATCTCGATCATTTCGAAATCAAATTACTGTAATTTATAGGAACACGAATACGAGATTAGTATGCTATTCTCTGATGGACCTCTCAACCTCTAGAACCACTTTCATAGTCAGTCCACAGGATTCATATGCTGCAAGTAATAAGAAAATACCAGTGTAACTCATGACTTAATTAGGTTGTGCCAGTGAGTTTTTGGGTCCTGAAACTCAGATACAAATCGGAAATGTATTAAGTCCCTTCGTAATGTAAAATTGCGTTTTTTTTTTTTTTGCACAAATGTATATTATTCAACACCACCGAATACTAAAAGTAGTGAAAGTAGTTATAAAGTTTACAAAAACAACAGCACAAACTTTTTGACGGGATGTCAAAAGTCCAGTGCAGGGTAGCGACACACAAATTAACCTGGAACACGTCGCGGTGTGTACCTGCACACTTTTGTATATATTTATTTCTTGTTTATCTATGCATTATATTTATCTATATCATCATATTATTCATTCTGTAAATATTCTTTCTCCCTGATCGGTGCACCGTGGCTCCAAAGATCTTCGTTTTGCTCTCCCTCATATACCTGCTGCATAAGGGGGTTCGACAATAAACGGTTCTTGCTTCTTGATGTCTTTGAACCGTGTGTGGAAATCTGAGCACCTGGAGCAAACCTACACGAATACAGGGAGAACACGATGGAAACTCCACGCCGGCCGAGTCGGATTTGAACACTGTACCCGCTGTGCCTCTGCGCCTCTTCTGGCCAAAACCATTGCTTCTAAATACAGGGAGTTGTACTGTGCAGTGGGCCCTGCTTCTGCATGCAGCCTTTCCACTCAAAGCAAGCGAAGTGAATGTGAAGTGTGTGTCAGGGCTCTCGGCTGTGCGAGAAATGCTATGGGTGAGTTAAATTCAGACGGCGTTGAGGGCAGCTTCTTGAACAGAATACACATGGCCTTCTGCCAGGAACAGAAGCCACCATTAGTGTCAGCTTTGTCATTCATGATTAGTGAGTGGGCTGGAGTTTCTTTCCATTTAATTAAAGTCCAAAGTTTGTTCACGTTCTTCTGGGACTCTTATTGGCTCTGAATGATCTTGCTATTAATCAGATTAAAGGAAATTTCAATACAGCTAATTTAGTTTCAAGAAGGGGCTGATGTTAAAGGTAATGTCACTGAACGTCAGCGCTAATTAAATAATAAAACTGATCAGAACATAATTTTTCTTAATATTGTATTATCAGCGGACACCAAGACCAAGACCCCCCCCCCCCCCCCCCCCCCCCCCCCCCCNTCAGAACATAATTTTTCTTAATATTGTATTATCAGCGGACACCAAGACCAAGACCCCCCCCCCCCCGCCCCGATGTACCAAAGGACAATAGAATCTGAGTTATAGAGTCTAGCAAATAGACTTGCAAACATATTTTTAACATTTTTGTGTGTGTTCTGCTGCCTCACCCAGAATAACCACATTATTATTTTTAATTAGCAGACTTGTCTTGTGAAGATCGCATGTTTTACTTACCATCCACCACATAGTTAAAACTAAATGCACATTATTAAAATTAAAGTTTATTGCAGTAGTTGACTGAGCACATAAAGCTGTGAGTATATGGGAACCACTAACTGTTCTGTGGATCTGCTGTGGTTTCGTGTTCTTTGTCATGTACCGAGGGCTGCTGGGACGAAGCTGACACACTGCATTGTTCTGGTAATTTCAAGTGGGCGTCACCTTCCTTACTTTTTATCCATAGTGTGTTTTCAGCAGGACTCAAATATCTTTTTTTGGTGTTCTTTTAAGTGGCTCGTGAGTCCTTGTTTAAACCTCCCCCAGAAAAGCTAAATAATTAAGGCCAGATATTCCATTCTCTTATTTGGGGTGAAAATTTACTACTGACATATTTGCAGATTTGTGCAAAACAGTTTGTTCCACCATAGTAGAATTTTAATTGTGGCTATTCTGATACAACACCCATTGTTTGTGTTTTAAACATCAAAACATTTTTTTGACAGAGGCCTATAAATGGCTGATTTTTGCAGGGTACAACTGCTGTTATGTTTCACGCTGGTCACTGTTGCTCAGTGTGGCTTGAATACGGAATTGAAGAAGTGACAGTGTTTGAATAGGCAGATGACTGTGTTCAACATGACAAATATTACACACTCATATTTCTTGCCATGATGGAATATCTCACTGACTTTGTCCAACATGGCAAATACTAGAAATACAGCTGACAGTGTTTGATATTAACCATGTTTTGGTCTGTTTGTGAAAGCACTGGAAGTGTAAATTTATCAGTAGCCTGCAGGGGCAGCTGTGTTGAATGTCTAGAAGCTACAGGTTTCAAGCCACATTTTACTCCACCATGGCCTTCAAAAACACTTTTGTAATTGCAGTTAGCAGATAGCAATGAATGATGTATTGATGGTTATATTTTACAGATACTTCACTTTTTTGCCTGGCTTTCAGCTAAGACCTCAAGCACCTCGTTCACGATGGCTGTACATGAAATTTTAATGTAAGGGACAGTCTTGGAATGGCAGGGCCTTCAGGGCCTTGACAGGAGCCACAAAGGGGATCCAAGCTGATTTGATGTCACAAGTGACAGTGGTGGGATGACAGAGCACGATGTGGAGTGACAGGGGGCAACACCCGGGCCGATGGCGAGCTCGAACCCCACACGTCTGACAGGGCCACTCGTTGAGGATTCTCCACAGGTACGGCAGGGCCCCTGCGAGAATGCCGATATGATGCTGTGTGGAACTAAAAGACACAATGAGATGGCCTTTAAAAATAGTTGGAATAAATGTGCGAGTTGTAATTGAGTCCTCCTGCTTCAACGTGCGCTCTAATGGGGGCCGCTGGCTGGCGAGATACACTCTCGACATCGAGTGAACTGTGTGATTACCCAGTGAAAATGAACCGTTGGCCAAGTCCAGCGGTGGGAATCAGCCATGAAGAAGAGGGTTTTGATCCCTCTCATGACTCTCTGGAAGCACAGCAGTCCCCTAGTTAATACTTTTTGTGCTACTTTGCAGAATATTCTGAGGATAAAAGGTCACTTTTGAAGTGAGACTTCAAGAGCTAAAGTCAGCAAAAATAATTATCACTGACTAATGTCTTTCTGATATCTATGCAAATATGCAAATATTAAAGAAGGACCTTTAAGATTGGATCTCGTTATTAGAATCCCTCATACACCGTATTTGCATGTATTTCTTTTCCATTTTTATTTGTTTCATGTCTTGTTGGCCTTGTTTCTGTTGAGACTTTGAGGCAAAATTTGGTCCTGTGCGCCTGCTCGAGCCGAAAGAACAAAGGTTGACGAAACGTGTGTCATACTGTATGTGTGAGCCTGTTTCCACGTAGAGACTTCCTTTGAACAAACTTCACAGGTACTGCAGAGATCCCGTATATTGAATTTTTTCTGAATTGTTCCAGCAGTTCACGAGAAGTAGTCACTGAAGCGTTCTTCAGAAAATTGAGACAAAATCCAATATGGCTGAAATTTTCAGCTGTAACCGTACCAAACAGGCCAAAAAACTCGGTGCAGTCAGTCCCACTGCACAGCTCACCTGTCACATTAGAGGATGCCCTTATTTTCGGATAATTATGTCCAAGTTTTTACATTTCAGTAACAATCAGTCCTCGTGCACTGTGTATTTTTTATTTTTTTTTCTAGCTAGAGCTTCGGTATCTTTTGTGTTGAATTTTGGACTAGATGTTGCATTTTGCTGTTGAAAAGCCCAGCAGTCTGATAAGGACCACCCAGCTCTGTAAATGAAGGCCTGGTCAGTGAAGGAGCTGCAGACATACACCTTGCACCAGCGATGTTGCCAGGCAACCCATTAAAAGTTGTCAATGAGAACGATCCACATTTATCACCTCCATGAAGACAGTTGATTTAAAAAAAAAAAAAAAAAAAATGTACCTGTCGTCTTGTGAAAGGGCCATGTCCTAAAATAATGGTGGAATTTGTAGGATTACTGCAGTGTTTCTTTGTGTGGCAGAAACAGAAGGCTGCTGGCAGTTTTTCTTTTTTTTTTGTTCCCTGTCCCCTGTTAGCGTGATTTTGAAAGTTGAATCCCATCATCAACCATCAGCTGTCTCTTTCTCTGCCCGATGGCTCACTTCAGCCCTCTCTGTCGGTGACTGTGTGCAAAGAAACGGAAGCCCACTTGAGCACCCCTGGCACTGTCAGCAGCTCAAGTGCAGCTTCTCTATGCTTCTGGTGATAATGAGCATGAGCCTCTTCCCAACTTGTTATAGAAACACAACTGGCACAATAGTAGTTTGTCTGGGGTTTTTTTTTTTCTTTCCTTAATTCTTTTGGGGCCCTGAAGTTTCATACAGGCTCAGGTGGGGATATCCAGGAAGCTGGGTCTTCAGAAGCAACGTTCATTGTGTGTTTGGTGCTGTGCATCACATGCGCAAACAGGCTGTGCGTGTTGGATGAGGATGTGTCTGGGTGCAGCAACCAGCAGCAGGGTTTGGTCTGTGCACAACAAAGACCTCGGGTCGCCTTTGTTCTGCCACGCCTTTGATGAAGGCAGCCCAGCGCACGGTTCTGTCTGACCTGCTGTCCAGGCCTCTCTCAGGAAGGAGTGTTTGTGTAGAGCTGCTGCCTCAGCCTGCAGAGCAGGGCCTTGAGTGGCACCCATCAGTGGCTGATCAATAGCGAGGTCTAATCTGTAAATATTGAAGCAAATCCTACTGTTTGTCTCTGCGCTGCACATTCAAGGTCGTTGAAGGTCACAGCGTGTGGATTTTTTGCCACAGTTTTTAATCCATCTACTTTAATGGATGGATGGGTGATGGATGGATAGATGGATGCTATGGTGTACACCATAGTCTACGTGTGCTGTAGCTCTGAGCTGTTTTCAAGTGTTGCTTTGAAAGAAATGTTTTGTGTATTTAGTAATCTGAAAAGGGAAAAGTAAAGCTTTTTATGTGGACATCTCTGAAGTTACTTGATCGCTGTCTTGAACTTTTGGATGCAGAACTATAGTGCGTTTGTGGACATGTGTGTAACTTCATGACCCATGTGACAAATGTTTTCTGTTGAGAACCTGTGGTTGTGACTGCTGGACTGACACCAGACCAGAGGGGCAACACCGTTCTGGTTCTTTCAGCAAAACGTCACTGGGTTCCTCCCTGTTTACACTACATGTGCCTAAGCTCCAAGGCGGTATTTTCTACGCGGTGCTCGTCGTGTGCGCTTTTAGATGTCTTCAAGGCTTTCCTGCTGTACTTGAGGCAAACCCCATAATTATTTTCCACTTGGCTGAGTTGCCCCGCAATTGTATGAAAATTTCATCCAGTAGTTATTAAATACACCAGCTATTAAATTCACAACCATACTGCTAACTGGAACATTCAATGCAGTGTCATTATCATTATGCTACATTGCTTACATTGTGTAGCTCCTTAGCATGTGCTTTTCTCTAATGCAGATCACACGCATTATGTATTTGGTTTCCAAGCTTCAATACAGTAAGACTTCACTGCAGCGTATGAGAAAAAAGCCTGAAAGGACTGTTTTACAGTTCGATGTCCGTAATGAGTGCGCAAACTGCTGCATTCAGCAAATGAATTTTCTGTGAAACACATTTTGCATTACTGTGAAACACATGTAATCGGAAATAATAAAAACAAAGGAAGGAGCAAAAACAAGTCTAAGTCTTCCTTGAGGGTTCTTGGCTCCTGGTTTGAGAACCCCTTGTTGAGGCCTCGTGAATATTTTATTTCTGATTGACACCTTAGGACTGTCCTAAGCTAATGGAAATGGAGCTGTAACAGCCGCATTCTTTAACCTCTGAACCATTACATTAAATTGTTATAAAAGAAGTAAGGGTAACAGCTGTCCTTCACCGAATATAACCAAAAATACAAAATTGAGTGAGAAGTTCCTGCATAAAACGACACCTCAAGTCCAGACGTGCTCAGTTTACAGCAAGGCGTTGGCTGTGAGATAGGAAGCAACAGACTCAGCTAAATATCAGTGGAAGCCAACGTGATGCAGCTCATTTAGTGAGAGCGGCGGTACAGGTGCGAGTGGAGAGATGCTCCAACAGAGAGGTCTCTGTTTTTGCGCTGATGGCGTCGCTCGTGTGACCGCTACGGGGAAACGACCTGCCCTGCCAGCTACCTCGACTCCCCAAAGAAATCAATTTAATGACCAGCCAGCGCAGTTGGCTCTCATTACATTATTAATAGCCCAGAGAGAACTTTCCTGGCAGAGTAATCCCCTCATTTTAAGTCCCTGTGTGTAAGTAATGGTTTTCTCTTTTCTATATTTGGTCCACAGCAGGGTTAAATTTTGCTACGCATACTTTCTGGAATTGTGTGCTGACGTGGAGTTTGAAGTCATTCTCTGCTCACAATGTGAGGGTGGTGAAAACGTGCCCACGCAGCAAACACTGGCCTCATATTAATGCACAACCATGTGCGAATGACGCCTTCCACCTCAAGCCTGTTTTCACACTGACAAGCTAGTAAGCCTTCGAAAAGTTCACACATTCGTGCAGTAGTGTAGCCAAAAATAATCGTTCAACTCATTTTTCCAGCCATGAGTTGGGGAGAATTTAAATTCTTTGTTTGGGTTGATGACGCTCTTTCACTTATTTCCCTGGCAATGTTATTGTAACTCGGCCGGTGTGAATTTCGCGTGTACGTGCAGAACGGTTCCCGGGGACTGACATCTTAAGTACTGAGTCGAGAGTTTGCGTAGGAGATGATGTGCTGATCACCAGACGTGAACGTGAAGTAGCTGAACAAATGAGCAAAACAATGACAATTTCGGGAACTGGAATCTGGAGGAAACAGCAGTTTTAAGTTTAAATGCAGTTCCTGTACGTGTCTTCTGAAGACAAGGGAACTTTGTCCTATGCACCAGTTTATATTAGGAATATGATGACGTGAATGTTATTTGTGTATAAAATGTCAGTTGTGTATAAAACGTGTAAATGAATAGACAGACAGATGATGAACAGTTCATTGCAGTTTGTTGTCTGATCCAGAAAAAGTGTATAACTATTCCAAAATATTCTCCAGCCTGCTACAAACCCGACCAGGATGGCTGCAGTAACAGTGTTAAATATTTGACTGATAAAATAGGGGGAACAAACTATGCATTAGTTTGCACTATGCAAACTATGCACTATGCATTAGTTTGCACTATTACTATGCACTATGCAAGGAATACTTCTCTCATAGATGATAATAACTGCAGTTGCATATGTCAGCTTTGTTGTACTTAAGGTGAAGATAATTACTGCCACATTGTTCTGTTTTTAATCGTCTACTGTGAAACTTGACTAATTTTGACATATAAGATGACAGTGGAACAGTTGGTCTTTTTACTATGTACATGTGCTGTTGTTTATTTATATATATATATATATATATATATATATATATATATATATAAAAAAACAACAGCACATGTATATAGTAAAATACATATATATATACACATAAAATACATATATATACGTGTGTGTGTGTATGCTCTATTGGAATAATTCTTTTTTTTTAATTTCTAAAATGTGTGTGGGTGCACGCACATTTAATGTATAAAAATAAGTTTTAAATCTGGTTAAAGGTATAAATTTAAAACTTCCATTTGAGAAGATGCTAAAGATAAACATCTAGGATCATGAAAAGTATTTAGAGAGCAAAGGTTTCTTACGTGGCTTCATGTGGCAGCGTGAAGAACCTCCCCACCTTCACTACATCAGCTGGTGTTTGAGGAGGGGGTGGGATGTCGGCTCTGTTGGTGTCTTCGTTTTTTTTTTTTTTTACTTGAGGCCAATTTCCCCTTATAATACCTTGAATTGTTTGTGGATTAGGCGGCTTGGTTTCTAAATTAACCTTTACACCAGGCTCTTCTCCCTCAACAATTGACAAATTCTGACTTTCAGTGTGAATTACTTTGTGAGGAATCTGCGGGGGACCCCCCCCCTCCCCAAACAGCAACCTCGTCGGAATGATGCGGGTGAAAACGGTCCTTGTTGGGAAGTATGGACAAACTCGTGGGACGTCCCATTCACCTCAACAAGTCTTATTGAAGCACTAGCAGTGCTTTAAATTGTCCATTAACACAGGACACAAAACCTTATATGAAGGCATAAAATCAGTTTTAAGCAATAAAGTACAGTAGATTCTGCTACGATTGCTAATAGGCCGATGCACGCAGGCTGCCACACTGACCAGCACAGGCAGGTAGAACAGCCAAAAACAATAAATTACAGCTACTGTGACTTTAAAAAGTACTCGTTCATGTGGCACTAGGGTGACTCATGTACTCCCGAACCTGCCGAAAGCACGTTTCATTTCTGCTGTTCACCTGTCTGTAGTGGAATGACAGGAAGCATAAACCACAACAAAATAATACTGGAGCAAAAAAAAGTAACGGGTCAAAAACTACGTTCAGGCAATAACTTCAGGCCTCTGCAGCAGGGATTCAGACCTGTATCCTTTTATTGCAAGGAGGCTGCTGATCACTGTGCTGTTGCCTGGCAAAAATAACACTGTTTTTCTGTCATTTAACTGATCCCTTAATCCAAAGTGATTCAGTACCGTTCATCCACGTGTATACAGTCTCTCCTTAGGCGTTTTCACGTCAGCACAATTTGATTTTCAATACCATTACTTGATTTACGTCCTGATCCATCCAAGCGAGTAAAAATTAAAAATAAATAAAAAAAAATAAATTTGCACACTGTGCGCACCAGCTGCACGTTAGAATGGACATTCTATCTACACACACACCTTTAAGAAGGCGGCCTTATGACAGAGTGTTGGATCGTGTTTGATGGAGAGTTGGGAGTATTTGGGTTGGTATATAGTACTTTTACAAGTGTTACTTGCAAAAGGAAATATTTTTTTTGCATCTGTTTTTAACGCAAAGGGTTGCACATACTGTACATCAAATGTGTAAGATTCAGATGTACTTGTGTCTTGGTAATCGGTGAAATTTGCCAGTAAAACAGTGAAGGGACCTTTATTTATTTAGCTCATGTAACTTGTGCAACTGTAGACTTCTGGGTTTGCAAGAAAATGAGCAGCCTAAGCATTACATTGTGAATCCAGACACTTTTACCGATGATAAACATCTCTGTTGGTGCTGAAAATTTTTATCCAGTGTGGTTTATATACAAAACAGCAGCCATGTGTTTTCTAAGCAACGCCACCGTTAGACCCGCGCTTAGTTTCCTCCATTCTGTCAAAAACCACGGTCCTGTTCCGCTGCCTCGTGTATTATATAAAACATTAATTACATAAAGATTTTCGTGCACATTACTGTGCCAGAATGTTCAGACATTCCGATGTGAAACTGGCTGCGGAAGCTACGGTTCCAGACAGAGACTGAGGTTGTACATATAACCTGGTTTGCGGAACGGAGGGTAGGTTTTTCTCAGGAGCGCGAAGCACAGGTCCCAAACCACACTGCCTCAATTAGTCCTGTAGCCTTAACATTTGTGACACTTAATAAGTTTAGGGACTTGGTTGGAGCGACTGCCCTGATTACTTGGAACTTTAATTGAATGCATCTGAGTTTTAATAAAATGAAAAAAATCCTACAACTGCATTATCATGAACTACACACCTACCTGGTGATTTTCAGTCTCCTCACAGTCCTCGGGGGGTTGCGTGGGTGTGAAATCTCAAGGTTTTTCCTCCTCTGTTTAATATGCTGTCCTAATATCATACCTGTTTGTCCCCAATGCACACAAATAGCAACAATGTGGTTCTTCATTCACTCTAGTGTGATGTTGTGTACAATGGTGCCGGAACATTTTTGAAGCCTTTAGAATGTTCTGAATTTCTGCATAAATTTGATTTAAAATGTTATCAGCTCTTTGTTCAAGTCGTAAAAATGGACAGAGAACCCAATAAAACAAATAATGCACTGATATTTTATACTTTTTCATTCATTTACTGATCAAAATGATCCAATATTAAATTTCTTTGTCAGAAAATGTATTTGAGCCCATACTTTCAGTAACTGGGTTGTGACCCCTGAGCAACAATGACTTCAATCAAACATTTATGATGTGTTGAACAGTCCTCATGGGCTTGGAGGGATTTTGGCTCATTTCTCTTTGTAGGACTCTTCAATTGAGGGATGTCGATGGGCTGCCTTGCCTGAACTCACCACTTCGTGTCCTGGCCCAGCATTTCTATTGAGTTAAGGCCTGGAATTTGACTGGGCCATTCCAAAACCAAAAAATTTCTTCTGCTCCAACCATTCTATGGTAAACTGACTTGTGTGTGTAGGGTTATCGTCTTGCTACAAAACCTACCTTTTGTTGAGCTTCAGCTCACAGATGCCCTGACATTCTTGTGTGGAATTTGCTGGTATGGTCCAGAATCCATAGTTCTGGCAGTAATTGGCAACTCGTCCTGGTCCTGTGGCAGCAAAACAGGTTCAAACCATACTGCCACTACCATGTTTCACAGTTGTGTTGAGGTTCTTGTGTTGTAAGGTAGTGTTTGGTTTTCACCAAACGTTTCTCATTTAAGCCAGAAAATATTCTTTTTTCAACTCATCCACATTTTTCCAGTACTCTTCTGGCTCATCCAAGTAATCTTTAGCAAACTTTAAAAGAGCAGCAGTGTTCTCCTTGGAGCTTCCTCCTTGCTATGTTTCCATGCTCACCATTCTTGTGCACTGTTTGGTGGACTCATGAATACTGACATTAGACAGTGCAAAAGATGCCTGCAGATCCGTAGACATCACCGTGGGGTTCTGTGTGATTTCCCAGAGTAATACACACCTTGTTCATGGAGTGATTTTTGTTGGCGGACCACTCCTAGGGAGAGGAACAATGGTGCAGAATTTTCTGCGTTTTCCCCTGACAGTGGATTGGTGAAGCCCAAAGACTTCAGAAATTGTTTTGTAATCTTTTCCAGCCTGATGAGCATCGACATCTTTTTCTGAAGTCCTCAGAAATCTCCTCTGATCGAGGTGCAGCACGCGCTCACAAACCTATGCAGTGAAGATCAGACTTTGGTAAATAGGGAATTACACTGATTGTCATCCCAACTGGTTAACACACTTGATTCTAAGTATCCCCTTAAATGAACTGTTAAGACTTGGGACATATTGGATCATTTTAATAAGTAAATGAATGAAAAAGTATGACATTTTGCATGTTATTATTTATTTATTTATTCTATCTTTTTTTTTTTTTTTTTACGGCTTGGCAAAGATATGAACACATTTTAGGTCAACTGCATGCAGAAACTCAGAAAATTATAAAGGGTTCATAAACTTTCTAATACTGCTCTCATATATGAGGAGAACAAGACTTTTTAATGGATGCTCTTTAATCAGGTTTTATGCTTGAATACTGTAGATGTCCAAATTGTTATGATGCTTGCTGTTTTGCTGAACTTGGAGTACGTGTATATGGACAAAAGCAATTCCAGCAGTTTCTCCTTGTCGTAGGCTCACCTTCTGCTGAAAAGGCAACGTCGCAAATCCAGTTAGCTGTTAAGTGCTGTTAAGTTATCTATGTTGTAGTTAAAATGCGGCTCTAGTGCCCACAAACTCCATTTTTGCTTAAGAGTCCTTCAGTGCATGAAGTTCTCTTTTTGATACGTTTTGATAGTTGACAGCAGGTTGTTGCAGAAAGTGCGCATGCGGAAAAACTTTGATTCATCACTCCATCTTCACCTGTTTTTAGTTCTCTGCAAGAAACTTTGAAAAAGCAGTCTGTTACACCCTGTGGGCTGAATTTACAGTACATGTGCGCTTTGAGAAAAGGTTATGCTGTGCTTGGTTTTTTGGGGAGTAAGGCTTTTTATGCAAGTTATGCATGTTCAGGTCTCAAAGAAGATCTTATCATAACAGTATTATTATACATTTACAGTACATACATTTCTACACTATCTTTTGCAGTTTGGAAATAGTTATACAGCAGCTACAAGGCCTGTTTAGTTGAAGAAATTATAAATCAAAAAACAATATGAAATATCCGTATCAGGGCTCCGTTATGCATTATAGTACTTGAGCACCTACATGCTGAACACGGGAATGTACTTTACACCGGTTTTTTTGTTTTCTATACGGTAACAAAGTGGCAGAAGGGAAAGGTGGCACCGGGATGCCCAGAAGGACAGGTGATCGGGGTGGTAGTCAATGCTTGCAGCAAAGAGCCAAACTAGAAGGAAGGAGGGGTGGTGGAGGAGGTTTCTGGACTTTGTACATATAGCTGTAATATACACATATTCCAAGAAGGGTAGAATATATACATTTATTCTTAAAGGAGCAGAAGAGCTTAGGACAATGATGGGCATGTGGAGAACAGTAAAGAACATTCTGGATGCTTGACATTTTAGACACCCAATAACCCAATAATCTTCAGTTAATCAAAAAGTGGGAAAATGATGTGTAAGTGCTGAGAAGAATGACACTTTAAAAATCAGAATTAGGGGAAATTGCTATGATTCAGTCTTGACTGAAGAGCTGTGACAGTAACCTACTCATTACTTGGACCATTAGTCAAAAAGTCAACTTTGTGCAACCGCCCTCACTGCTGGTGGACAAAGAGTTGATCTAATTTAAAATGTAAAACGGTCTCCTTTGAGAGTTATCTGTGAAGGTGCCCCTTTGTTGTGTTTTACACATGTTGCTCTATGTTTTATGCGTTAGTTAATCGCTGCCTATTTTATGGTCTGTAAAGGAATGCAAAGTGCACAGAGTAGTAACCTCTTTTTACACGGTTAATATGTGTAATTACAGCAGTACAACTGAAAAGCTGCTTCTAAGTCGTCCTCTTCCAAAGAGGCCCTCCATGCCTCACAGGTACAGCTTTACGTTGGCTGTGCGAGACAAGCAGAGTTCCAGCCATTTTGCCACACAGCAATGAGTTGCTTGAAGTTATTGCTAAGAACACTTATTACTCCAAAAAGGTTAATAACCTCACATCCTTACAATTTATTTATGTATTAAGATAAAACATTCAATGAAAGAAAATAAGATGAAAGCGCCATTAGCTTATGCTAAAGAAGTATTTGTTCTGTTTTCTTCAGAAATTCAGTTTAACTGAGTTAATAAAACTTAGGATGTTTATTGAAGGTAATATACAAGACAATATAGGTAGTTTATCTTGTATATCTTGATTGTTACCTGTATCTTTAATAGATTGACTTCCGTGACATAGTTCACTTGCACTAAGAGCTTTTTTTGCTTGCGGTCGCTTCTTTGTCAGGATTTCCGGGACACGTGTTATAATTATCATCATAAATCACCATGTATAGGCAGAGCATCACACAGCATGATATTCAGTAGAAACCAAAACACTCAATATGAGCTGCTGACATTTTAATTACTTTGTCCAACAAGCGAGACTACTGAACAGAATTGATTTGGGATCAGTAGATGAAAACAAGTGAGCCAATATTCCAAAAGCAGGCGCAAGTGATGCTTGGAAATGTAATCCTAAACGTTTTTCAATAGTTACCACAATATTGCTGTTGTCCTCTCAGTAATGTGCATGTTCCCATGTGGAAAGTTCCACAAAATTAAGAAAAATAAGAACAAGAGTGGGACACTAAATAGCAAGTGTAGCACTCTAAAATCTAATAGTGGATTTGAATGTGCAGTTCTGCGAGAACATTCCAGCAAGATAATGTCATAAACTATGAAGAATGTCTCTGAACGCAGCTGCTGTGTTTAGGGAAGGAAAGAGAGAAGAATCACAACCTGACACAAACAAACTAAAGTCGTGTGTGCTCCACGGGTGCGACCCATGGCTGGTGTGAGGATGCTGAAGGAGGAACTCTGGGGTGGGCTGTAGTCTCTAGTAGTCTCTCTCACTGAGGAGGACCAGCTGCCTGATGTTAGAGGCACAATTGAGGACGAAGGCAGCTGGTCTGAAGACTGAAAACACCAAGACGTGAGTGAAGACTGTGTGGGGGAAGAGCTCACTGTCAATTCATGGTGCATTTGTGAGTTTTTGCTCTTTGTTTTTGTTTTCGCCCCCCTGGCTTATGGTGACCTGTGTTCTTCTTTCAAGGGGCAACAGGAAATAGAATTATAGAATTATACATCTCTATTTCCTTCTTTCTCTGTGCCTGTTTAGCAATAAAACCTTAAGATTTGCTGTATGCTCTTGTACCGAGCCTCTGTCCCACCCCAAATAGCTACACCAGGGCTGGGTATGAAGATAGGTATATGAGCTGGATGTTCTGCAAAGGAGAAAGCCACAGAAATTAGTTGAATGGTGGTAGATACATCTGCAACATGATGTACTGTACCAGCATTAATATAGGCAAGAGCAAGTGTTTAAAAACACTTTCCAAATATATTTCCACTCTGGGGAACATAAATCACAGGCTCCACACAGTTGCACCAGACTGGAGACCCGGTGTGTTTTTTTTTTTTTGGGTCCACCACAGAGCCGTTATGTTGTATAACATTTCTGTGTTATTGAACAACACGTCATTTTATTCCATGGAATTCTGGTGTGTCAAGGCAGAGAAGCAAGCCTGGTGGAGGCTTGCAGACATACAAGCTGAAGCCTGTCAGAAGTCTTATTTAGTGGAGCGCCGAACACTGCGTACATTCACCGACTCCATGTCCTATTTGCTGTGCCGGGTATTACTGAGTACAGCGGGCTCCAGTCGCCCAAATGCTTTTTTGAGTTTTTGACCAGTTTCCGACAAAGATGCGTCATAGTAATCTTGAGAATTTTAATGGATGTAATCACTTCATAGGGGTTGGGCACAGGTGGATGTTGGTGTCACTGCAGGCAGACTGGGTTTTCAAAAAGGAGATACAGCTCTTTTGTTTGCAGATTTTCTGTAGATCACTCTGGGCTTTCTAGCTTTTTTTTTTTTTTTTTTTTTTTTTTTTTAAAAAAGGTGGATTAAAATTGCNGTTTGCAGATTTTCTGTAGATCACTCTGGGCTTTCTAGCTTTTTTTTTTTTTTTTTTTTTTTTTTTTTAGAAAAGGTGGATTAAAATTGCATATACCTCACTAGCAGCATGTGTAATTACAACTGGACTGATATCAAAGGCCTGCACACTCCTGGGGGTTTGCAAGGCAAAGCTGCCCATTATCTCTCACTGTGCTCTGTGTTTGCTGAACCCCTGGCAGTAGCCATTCATCAGGAGAATTGTATTAGCGGAAATCTGAATGGTTTCAACCTATCCTGACATCAGTTCGTATGCAGATAGTGTATGTTTCTTCCTTGGGCAAACCAGGTACATGTTTTACCTCCAGTGTGTCGGTGTACTTAACGTTGTCATCGCAGCAGCATCGGCACATCGTGAGGCCGAAAGAGCAGCAACATTTTCGAAAGGCGCGGCAGTGTAGATTTCGCCTCCGTTTTCTGCGTGTCCAACGTCATTAATTAACATGTGTATCGAAGCAAGTTTATTTGACCGTTTTAGAGCTGTATTTGGCACCTGTGAAGGGTGCCTTTATGTCCTTCATGTTTACTCTTTGGAGACGAGACGCTTAGCCAGGTTTCTAAGTGCAAACAGCGATGTAATACGTCTTCATCAACATTGCCCAGTCTCCACCCAAGCTTCTCCTTCAATTGCTTTTTTGTTTTAATGGGTTTTTTCTTAATCCTCATTTAATAACAGCTAACAGAGAAAGAAGTTAGTGGTTAGTTGCCTGGAACCTCCTTTAGCACAAGTAAGTCTTTGTTTGCTTTAGCTAGGAAACATACAGTGTATTTATTCAGTATTAATCCAAAGAAGAGAAGTGGCAACAGCTGCTTATTTGTACTGTGATGAACAAGTACTGCAGATTGTGATGTCTACTCTTTCAGTTGAAAAACGAACGATTAACACAGTATCCTCTCCTTGTAATCAGAGGTTTAGTCAGTGCAACAAATTTAACCAGCGTCTTTTAAAACTGTCTGACACTGTGGTACAGGATATAGTTAAATTCAGGCCATATTTGCCTAAAAATGTAAACGTTTTAAGGTCAAACTGTTTTAGTCGCATTTTCACGTGGAGCAGCATGAAAGGAGTACGTTCTCTGCCGGGATTTCAGGAGTGAGCTGTTTTGGGTGTTCAGCTGTGGTTTGGTCTGTTTATCTGCATTTGTGTTTCACGCTATACGTCTATGAGGCTTCCATCAAGGAAGCCACAGACTCGGGGGTGGAGATGCTTCTCGTTGGAAGGTGTGATTCATTAGAGCCAGGGGACGATGCAAACAACAACTTCAGTGTCAAATGTTTTGGAGGGAAAAAATGGGAATGAAGAGACTGGGGTGCCCCCTGGGTCCATCTAAATAAAATTCACAATATTGCTCTGGGCACTGAGAAGAGTCTATCTGGTGCCCTACATTTCTCATTGCTGGTGATAGTTACCAATTTAGGGAAGACAGCAAGGTGGAAAAGGTCTCCCCCCCCCCCCCCCCCAAACTAAAATTTGATGATGCTGCTTCCAGTGTACAGTTTCCCCACCTCACTCCTAACAAAGACTTTTAACNCCCCCCCCCCCCCCAGCAAACTAAAATTTGATGATGCTGCTTCCAGTGTACAGTTTCCCCACCTCACTCCTAACAAAGACTTTTAACTTTGACTGAACACATGAAAAGAAATGTTTTTATGCTCGAACACTATGGGTTTATTTATTGTAGTTCTGCTTGAGCTAAATTACTTTGGCACCAGTTTGTGCTTTGAATTTACCTTCCAATGGAATGAAGAGTCACATACAGCATTGTAGAGTCTCAGATGGAACTTCACAGTGGTGCTGAACAAAAATATTTGCGGTCAAAATGACCAGAAAACGAGTCTGCCGTGGGCAACAAAAGTGACCCGTGACTCCATTGTTAAACTTTAATTCAGTGTTGCTGTTTCTGTTGTCAGATAATTTGCATTGAATGTCTGTTGCCTCTGAAAATAACCCCTGTTTTTTGTCTCGGCCATATTTTCCTACAGAGCGATAACCTTGGACAATCAGCTTGTGGTTCTGGCAGCATCTGCGGCAGATGCTGGAAGGTACAGCGTCCAGGCAGTAAATGAGAAGAACGGCGAAAACAGGACAAGTCCGTCCACCTACCTGAGTATCTCAGGTGAGTAAATATACAGACAGGAGATGCACCTTTTAGCCCGGGGGCTGTACGGTGATGACTCACACAAGATAGTGGTAGTGACCAAAAATGGCATCGGATGGCTTCCTTCATGCAGAGTGGCGGAAAATGTCGTCTTCTGGCCTCATTATCCTTTTGTCATCGATTAGATCTGTTTACCTATATTTCTGATAGACATGTTTCATCATGTCTGTGTTGAAATTTATTTCATCCAGGTTTTAAAGTGACTGAAAATTGTGACAGGCTCCATTTTCATCATGCTAAATATTGTAAGAGTGAACAAAGTGTGTTCTGTTACATTTAAAATTCATGCTATGCAAAACAGTGCTGCAAATGTCTTTTTTCTGGAGCACAGTGGAAACATTTCGTTAGAGATTAATGGCTGCAGTTATAGACATCTGAATTTAACTAAGAAGGACAAATGAAGGAATTACAGATGCCAATTCATTTCTGTACTGGCAACTGATATTTATTTGTGCCTTCTGTTTAAGAATAAAATTTGATTGAGCAATTTGTGACACTAATGATGAGGAAAAGTGGTCATAGGGTCTAGATAATGTGGAACATTACAGAAAGCCTTTTTTTAAGTAAGCAGATCAGACAACATCTCAGATGGGTAGATTCTGACAGCTGTCTATAAGGCCAGTACAAACCTAAAGTCCATCGGGTTTTAGTTCCTTCTTCTCCCATCCAGCCAGACCACTGTACGGTTTCCAGAAGGATCCCAGTTCTGATGGTCCTGGTGAATGTTGTGTGGTTTTCTGTAAAGGGAGCAAAGGGACGAGAACACAAGGCTGGCAGGGACAGCAGGTTTTATTACCTGAGACCCTCTACTGTGTGAGAGTCCTCTGCCTCATCAGGTGTTTCACTGACACCCACCAGCGAGCCTCTGTCTCCCTGCAATGGCAAGCAGACTAATGCTCACGTTTGCATGCATCCCCATGAACCCACGCGACTTATACTTTACCCAGGATCGGCCTTTATTCAGCTTGTATCCATGGAAATGTAGAGCTTTTCACCATTTCCCTCAGTAACGTTGTTAAAATGGCAGCCCTATGAATAATGAAGCTACCAGTGTGTAACACTGGAAAAGTCGTATCATCTGTCAAGCCATTAGGAAGGTTTCATAGACTGCAGACTTTTTCTGCACTATAGAGGCAGTGTTGCCCTAAACCCTTTCTAGAAATTAGTGCTAAAAAGCTTCTTTATTCTCACAAATTGTAGCTTTGGCTTTTTTTCATGTATTTAAATAGGAACTAACAACGTTAATATGTTGCGCACCTTTGCTGCTGGCATGCTTGTGTATAAAATACAGAAACAGGCACATTTAAACTTGAAGGTTTTGTTCGGTTTTACTCAGTTTTCCTATGTTTTTGGAAAGAATGACCAAGTAATATTATAAAGTCTCGATTAACAAAGTATCTAATATAGTTAACTTTTCCCACACTGACCTGAAGTGGTTTCGTAGTAGATCCTAAAATAGATTTGCTACAGGCACAATAATTTCATTTTGTTTGTGAACGCTTTTGCGTCTGACACGAACGCATTAGCAGTAGCTAGTACCAAAACTGCTTTATATTTGAAGTTTAAAGTTTTTGAAAGTTCCACCTGCTAAGGAGTCCTTTCCAAGAGCACAAGTACAGTCTCAGTGGAAGCCTGCATGAAGTTCCTGTATGACACCAGCCATTATTGCACGGCTGAGGAGTTCTTGGTGAACCAACGGAAACTTTTGCTGCAAATTAGATTTCAAATTAATGCTGCAGAGCAAACTTTTAACAACCTGGCATATGAAGGATTAGGCATTAGTTCGACACCTTTTATAAAAAACGGAGAAGCGATTTGCTCTGCTGCAGAATGCAGAAGGACAAAAGTTCTTTATTAATATGCATCACTTCTGAAACCAGCGAAGCTTTTTCACCACAACTTGCAAATTGTCACGTAAGTTTTCCAAAACCAGATCAGCCAAATGTCAGAAGTCATTCTGACCTCTTCACCTACCCTTTAAAAGCTCCTGGTGGGAAGCCGACCGCCGGCTATTAAGAGCGGAGCCAACTGAGGCAAAGTCTCACGACTTGTGCGCATCCTTGTTTCTGTGCTGGTTTCTGCACTTTTCACCCTTATTGAGGTGCCGAAATTGATGCACTGTGATAGACTTTTACATCAGTGAAACCTCGACAGTCATTAATGGTCACAAGTGATAAATGTAGAGTTTTTTTAAGCGCTGACCAAAAGAAACGTGTTTGTTTTATCCTTTCTGAGAGAAGACTGGTCAGTGGTGTCGTCATTCACACCTTTAATGGCCACATGCAGCCCACAGCAGTTTTGGGAGAAGTTTTCACATTTTAATTAAATCCCGTCTTGGAGGCCTTTGATAGCGGGGATGGTTTTTTTCACTTCGTCAGTTGAAAAGTGAGTCACTGTTAGCCTCCAGTAGATCCCTGTCAGGTGCGACAAAGGGAGCCTATCGTCGTTGCTCTTCGACGAGCTGTCGGGGTGTCGCTGTGCAGAGACCGCTGGGGGGCCCCGCCAAAGTCAGAAAGGAAGTGGAGCGCGGCGCGTTTCTGGAGGCTCTGCTGCTTTCATCTCCGTGCTCCACCGTCTCTGTCAACAGACTTTGTTGTTTGCAAAGAACCTGCACCGCAGACGAGTCCCAGTTGAGATGCTGGGCTCACTGTTGGGATTAATGAAATAATAACATTTCGAAATGGGGTGCAGAAACACTCTAATTGAGGCAAATGGCAGTGGCTGCTGTGTTCTTTTTGCGTCTTTTTGACATGCAGGCAAAGGTTTTGCTCTACGACATGTTGCGCCATTGTGTTTTAGTTTCTTAGAAGCATTTCTCAGATTCTGTCGGGCGGTCAGCAGCAGTTCTGGAGTTTGAGCCACTATTGTAAATGTTGTGACCAGACTTCTAATGGTCTGGAAATTCCATTATATTTAGCATAAAGTGACTTTTGCATTATTGGCTGGGAAGTGACTTTCACATCGAGAAACTCAGTTGTTACGCTGCTGTTGCTAATGATCTTAGTTTTATAAGCAGCTGGGCATGTAATTCCACCTTGTGTCTGTGTTCGAGTCAGGCTAAGGGTTGTAAAACAAAGGCAGTGCACTTCAGCTTGGAAACCCACCTCCCGCAGCTTCGTTTTGAGCAAAGTACATGCCACCCGCATGTGGGTTGTCTGTGTTGTAGTGGGTCCAATGAATGGGTTGTAGATCTTTGAAAGCTTTCTTTTTTTACCAATTCCAGTAATTAGCTGTTTGCCATGAGGGGTGGTCTATATATAATGTGTTTCTCTCCCAGTTTAGTCTTGGCCAATTACCCGATTCTTGTGTCTCTTGCTGAAACCAACCGCAACACCCACAGCATCTCAGGAGGGGTGAACACAAACACGCACCACCATTCGGCACGCTGTGCGCTGTCGGACAGGGTAACACGTAGGTGTCGATGACGGCGGGTGGGGTAGAAAACTCGCTGCACGTGGCTGGTGTGGCATGATGGGACCTCAAAACCGTCCCCATACGTTGGAGGGCACAATTCAGCAAGCTGCCTGACTTTATCTCAATGGGACAGTCTGTTGAACTACTCGCAGCAGTTGGAGAAGTCCTGAAGTTTGTAATAAGCACATATTTTAGTGAAAACTTCAAAGAGTGAAGGTGGCTTCTAGGAAATGCCAGTGCGTTTGGAGGGGCTGTGGAACGGTGCCAACCCGCTTTGGGGAGAAGGAAGAGACTGCAAAGCATAATGAGGGTGACTCTCAGTTTTGTCCGCAGTCATCTTGCAGAGCTGTTCTGCCACGAGAGGTCTTCATTCTGTCTTTTTTTCTGGTATATAAAAATGTAGCTGTTCACAAAAGTTTAGACTAGTAGCTTCCTTCTGCCCTGTGTGTTTGTGGGGCCCTGTGTGTGTGTGTGTGTGTGTGTGTGTGTGTGTGTGTTTGGACACTGATGTTGAGAGGGGCTGTCAGCGGCACGGGGCTGATGTCACCTCAGCAGTGCCCCTCATCCATTTCCAGTCTTTGTCCTCTCCTGTTTTGGAGGACAGGCTTGTGAGAAATCTTCAGAACAGATGCAGTCCCGAATCACTGCCACCGTTATGACTGTTTCTCCTACACATTGTACGTTTTGTTAAACTTATTATTCCTCTTATGCAAAGTTAAAACGTGTTGGGCGTAGCCCTGAAACAGCCTAAAGAGTCATGTGTTATTATATACTTTTACATTTTTGATTATCAAACAACCGTAGAAGTTGTTTTCTTTCAGCAGATGCCAAAGCTGAAGGTTACTTTGTTATCGCTGCTCCTTCACAGCTGATCACAGCGCACTCTTGGTTATCTTTCACACTCTCAAAGTTTTATTTACTGCAATTTCAGTGGCGCTGAGCAAACGGACAATTTCAAGCAACTTTAAAAATTGGCTGCAAGTACAGCTTTTGCCCGTTTGAGGGTAGATGTATCTATTTTCTGTCCAAAAGACAAATTAGAGAACATTACGAATTGATAAATGAGGCTATATGTTTGCTCACTCTGAAGTTCTCTGTCAGGCAAACAATAGGATTTGGTGTTGTGGCCATATCCACATGAAATATTGATAAGTGTTGGTTTTTCTAAATCTCAGAAACATTTTTGTGTTTCTTTTCTTTCCCGTCCCCCGTTTTTGAATAGTGTCATACGTATAACAGCCTCCCGTTTTGCAGTGAAAGATCCGTCACCACTAAATTCTGGAGCTTCTAACTTGCACGTTCGAGTTCCAAAGCCAGCTTTGATGTCAGGGGTGGTTGGAGAAACTGGACTCTCTCCTGCCGTTACCCGGACCTTTTCGGCCAAGCTAAATGCCACGAGCCCAGAGTTTAGTCTGTGAGACCTGCCTTGTCTCCTGATGGATGATGAGCTCACCTTTGTCTTGAGCAGCACCAGAGCAGGCCGTGGAGAGCATCCGCTTCCATGTGCCCCTGGCTCTGGGACAGCAAGGAGGCAACAGAGCAGTGCGACACAATGGGGACGTAGAGAATGTCAAGGGAGGGGAGAGACAAGTGCAGCATGTCAAATATTTTAAGATGTAAATCCTGTTGTTAAGATTTAATGAAGACATCCATGAAGTTTTTATAAGGCTTCCTGGTAGCAAATCAGACTGAAAGAAATGGTAGATTTGTCTGCTGTGAAGACTTTCCCAGGAGGCCAGGAATGATTTTGTTGCTGATTATTTTAAAGCTTACTCGGTGAAACAATCATGTCCCTCTTTTCCCTTTTTTGTCCTTCTGTCCTTTGCCTGTTCTTGTTTTTGTTTGTGCTGATTTTTTCTTTTCTTTTCTTAAGAAGTCAGCTACTGCTGCTTTCCTCTTGAGTGGTGGGCTTCCGCTCGCAAACAGGCCCTGACTTCAAGCTGCGGGTCCTTTCCCTCCCTTTTGCTGCTGCCTTTAATTGGCTTCATATTCAGTGTGTTTGTCCCTTGAGAATTTTTATTTGGTTATTAATATCTCTTGAGTTTATTACTCATCACACTTATTTTGTACGGAGCTCTCAAACGGAGGAGGACACAAGCAGGTGGGTCATGGAGCCTTGTACCTTGCCAGGTGCCTAAGCTGTCTTATTTGTCTTTCTCTCCTTGAGTAGAGCGCATCCCGTGCTCTTTTGATTCAGTTTCAAAAACGACAATATCTCCAGACAGGGAGAAATGTAAGATGAATCTGGGAAATTTATTCGACCGCATCCACAATAAAAGAGGGACTTTCAGTAATGGATGTGGGTAGACTAGTTTGGCTCTTCACGTTGCAGGCTGTATTCTTTAGAGCATCACAATGAATGGGAAGTAAACAGCCTTTTCTTTATGCTCGAATTTTCATTGGGGATTACCTTTCATCAGTGGGCTGAATTTGTGGGAAAAAACGGAAATTAAATTTCCACCTATCCCATCAAGGCCGGAAAATACATCATCAGAGTTGCATAAAATGTATGATACGCTTTTTACATGCTGCTTTGTTTGTGAAGCAAGTCTGTCAGTCGGGGATGTTGTAAAGCAGAGTCTCTGAGTTGCTGCCGTGTGTTTTATACACTCTGTGCGACGGTGATCCGAGTAAGAAGTGAGGGCAAATACATAAATCAACATTTTCTTTCCTGATTGTAGGAGCGACTCAGTGGTTCGTTGAACTTATTTAACATGCTGATTATATTGTGCAAATGCGAAGGCCGATCTAAGCAGGTCGAGCTCTAATAGCGCTGGTATTTGTTGCGTCGGCTGGGAGGAGAATAACAACTTTCCATTAATAACAGCCTCAGCTCTTTATGCCAATAGGATGATGGTGACTTAGGAGCAAAAATGGAAAACAATATATGACTTAAAGCAGGTAGGTATTCATGAGGCACTTGGGATCTTCACTACAGGTGCCCTATAATGCATATGAATAGTTAATGTGAAAAATAAATATGTATTCATAAAAAGTAGCAGTTTAATCATTGCATGTAGTGCATCTCACACTTTACACTTCTTCTTTTCTTCTGCATATTGGTCACAGACTGTATCCCTCAAGAACACTGTGTTTTATAGCCAACAGGCATATAATACAGTTTTTTTATTATGTTGACTGTTTCTTAAAACACTCCGCATTACCTTCTATGCGAATTTGGAAGATGCACCTGTGTGCATTTCAGGTCGGGGGCAAAAAAACAGGAAAGCATTCACAGTTTGTTGCATTGGAGGTCCTGCATGTTAAAAACAGCCGGAGAAAAGGGGGGGGAGAGGACGGGTGTACTCTTTTATCTGAATTTCTGAGATGTGTGCTTAAACCCTGCCCATACATCTCCACTGCAAGATAAGGCATAGATGTAACCCGCCTGGGTTATGTAATTATTCTGTTAGCACAAATGGAATTGTTAACTAAAGATATTTAAAGGAAATGTGATTAGGACTGCTGCTTGCGGGGTTCTGTGCGCATTCAGGTGAATATCCAGGAATCCCACGTGCAGGTGTAAAAAGCTGCAGGCAGTTTAATTGTGTGCTGGGTTAGTTTACAGGGTTAGGCTCAGGTGGGGTATTTTTAGGCCTAGTAAACTCGCGATGCCAGGATCAGACGGGACAAAAATGAAATCTCTGGTAATTGCTAGCAGAGCCACTGAATGTCTCTCGCTGTTTTGCACAACTCTATGGATACAATATGAATTTGTAGAGACGTAGGCCCTGGCAGTGCGACTATGCAGGATTTCCATTAGCCGGACCGGTTCACATGTCACTGATAGGTAGGTGTGTGCTGGTTGTGCCAGACTGCCAGAGCATCTTGAAGGCCTCTGGTGACCCTCCCTCCGGTCCTTTTTACAAGAGTTGCATTTTACTCATGCACTGGACTGTTGCTTAAGGCAAATTACTCCCACCCAGAGCTTTGCACATGGGAGGATGGAGTATATGTGAACGTCCGCAGTCATGGCCCCACGTTTTGTGTGCTTTTGAAGAGATTCGATAATCAAATACATTTAGGCTCATTTTACATTTGCATACCTAAGTGTCAACAGGGACAGTTCAACCAAAAGTAGCCAATCAGGGAAAGATAAGTGGCCCTGAGGGGAGTTTAGGAGAGCTTTGCTGTGATTACAGTGACCTTCCGAGTCCTTCAGCCTCCACGTTTCCATGCTGTACAAGGCGGGCCCTCACCCTCTCACTAGTCCTTCTGGTTCCGTGGATCCCCCCATAGACCTTCTTCTCTTTGCAAGTTCCCATGTCCTTATGCCTCCGTTTTTACATCTCCATAACCGTTGTGGGAGTGTAAGACAACTTCCCCTTGGGTCACACAGTCCCAGGATTGCCTGTGAAAAAGGTTAATGTGCGCCGTGAAGTTATCTCAGAGCAGAAGAGCACGGTGCTCCTCTTTTGAGGCACCACTCAGAAGATTTAGCCTAATACTGTTAAAGTGCTCATCAAAGCCAAACCAGCAGATTAAAAACTTCAGAAAGTCAAAGTTGAGAAAAAGGTTTTAATTTGTCCGCATTTATTCATTACAAGAATTAATTGCAGTTATGATTCTTGATGAATTTATTCAGCCATTGATTTGGAGAGGATGTTTGCTGGTTCAAGACTGCCTTTGAAAGGCTTATGTGGTAAACAAGCTTGTACGCGTTGCCTTGTGGAATGTTACTGATTGCTTAAGCACATCCCAACAGCACTCGAGAAGATTCAGTAAGTTGGAACAATCACATAGGGTATTACCTTCAGAGGTAATATAGCTATCGAATGTGACCCTAACTAATCCTGTGTGTGTTTGAATAACAGGTAATACACTTACACTCCGGAGGTGTAATCATTTGTATTGGGAACAGTGTTGCTGAGCATCCTGAAACATTCAGGATTAATCTTCTGCAGTTAATTACAGAGGCTTAGCAACATGTGTCCAGAATATCAGAGAACCTAAATAGCCTTGAAAGGAATCTAAATTCTCTGTATTTTTTTTTTCAGTTAGTTAACAACAGCTGATGTATACTGGTCTGGAAAATACGCTGCCTGCAGGCAGAGAGGAGAAATCAATTTTTAGGTTTAAAAATTTCAGTTTCGGTTCATCAGAAGTAACCCTGGTGCCAAATGGAATTTTTTTCTTCTGTACGATGAACTGGTTAGCGTTTGAGTGTGTACAGTGCGTACATGGATGTAGTTGTTCTGTGTGTTTTTTCTTTTGTTTACGGTAAAGGATGCCGTTTCTTCTTCTTCAAAACGCTGAACTGCAAATCCAGAAGGTGCGTTGTGTCGGGAGTCGAGGTGTTGTCTGTAGGCCACTGCTGGCCTTGCCGAAGCCAGTAACTGTGTGCTGCATTGCAGTCTGTCACTGAAGCTGAATGCTGTCGTGTTTAACTAAGTATAAAGCACCTCAGGTGGCTCCTACGATGCACTTCGTTGTTCAGTCAAATATGCTACCATTTAACATTGTCATTTTTTCCTTCTTTATTTTGCTAAATTAGTAAATCACAGATTAACATGCTGTGGTTTCCTCTGTATGGTATGGACTCCTGAGGTGAGGACCTCTCCTCTTTATTTATAAAATAACTTATGGCATTTCTTTATATTCCATAATCAAGTTTGATTTAATGGTTATTATTTCTATTATGATTACCTTTTCTGTCTGCTTTGTGGCTACAGATTATTTTATTTCTAGCAGCAGTAATGGGCTTTCAGTTAGCAGTGCAGCCTTACTGTGAGAGTTGCATGAAAAACATACCTGCTCCAAACAATTTGAATCAACATAATAATGAATATTCATTTAATGATTTTATGTACAGCAAACATAATTGCAGAACATCCCCCTTCACAAATTCAATCTTTCTTTGTGGGTTTGTAATTATTTTGAATTTTGATTAAATGAGCACAACAGCAGAGGCTGCATTGCCGTAGAAAGGCCACGTTCTTTCACACTAACATTTAGTATTCCGCCCAGAGGACTTCTGGTCCCTTATTATACCATTTTGGAAGTAAATTGCAAAAAGCCATTTTGCAATGCCATTTGAGACAATGGATGTTAATGCAATGGCTTCAGAGAAGCAGTTACTTTAATATTATTGGTATTTTGTCATTTACTACCACTCCGAGGCCAGTGCTGCAAATGACAATCAAACCGTAGACTTCTGAACTGCTGACATTTTAAAAACCTTATTGTTCAACATTTTTACGGTCATAAAAGCACAAAAATGCTGATAAGAAGTAAAATATGTAAGAAATAAGCCATGACGGGCTTTTCAGTTGCCGATGCCTCATGAATATAACGGAGGACAAGGTGGTGATGTAGCCACGATGCAAATTTATTTTGAAACAACTGACCTGATAACTGCAGCCTACATTATCCTTGCCTATTCCGCAGCTCTTTGCAAGGAGCTCCGTGGCTGAGAGGATAAATATGCTGCTGCTGTTGCTTGTTAACCTAAACACACCAGTGACCAAAGACCTCATCAAACAGTGAAACCGGTGTCAAAAAACAAAAACACCTTGGCAACTTCAGCTCTTTTTCCCCTCTACTTGCGTTTTGCATGTCAAGTTTTCCTTGTGGATTTTGACCGGGGAGTTTGGAACAGTGGAATTATTGTGCCTATAGAGAAATAACCCATCACCGGCCAATGAGAATTGGTCAGCTTTTAGCTATTAGCTATTTTAGCTAGGCTGTAAATTGTATATACAAAAGTGACCTAATGAATGCCAATAAAATGTTCATCACACTCTGTGGCCAAACATAAGCATTTGAATTTTTTGACAATAGCTAAACAGCATGATTCTCTTTATGAAGACTGATGCTGGTTCCACTATTTGTGTTTTTACAAAGTTTCAAATGACTGTTAGTGACAATACTACGCTTCACTTCTCTTTACAGTCCTGTGAAGGGATTAAGATACTGACTACTGCACAGATAAGGTGTGTCTTAAATCACATTACCTTTTTCCTTTTGCTAAGTCTTATATTAGATTTACACAGAAACCCTATAGACTGAGCAGTAGGGATAAATGATAAATCGTACGACTTTGTTTGTACATTTTTATATGGAAATGAAGTCCAATGCAAGCAAGAGTATCGCACTGCTAAGAACCCGTCTCATATCCCAAGAGGCTTATCTCGCCCAATATAGGCTGCAGTGGAGAGGTTTTAGCGTTACTTAAGTTGAATGTTTGCATCCTGCTTGCATGTAGGCCCTTTCAATTGTTTTACCTGTTGTGATACAAAGAATCCTGAGAGAAAAGCAAAAAAAAAAAGAAAAAACTATTATTATTTCTCTGACAATTTCATGTGTGGTTGCTAAATTGCATTGCCAGGTCGCACGAGCTTATTTTCCAATTTCAGAGGGAACACCACTGAGCATTGCACTCCTCGCTGCTCCCGGCTCAGAAAGTGTCGACAGTCAACGTGATGGCCGGCCTGCGTGCGGGTAGCTCAGACGAGACTGCGGCTTCCTGCTTTCGTAGCCCAAACGGTGTTAATTCCCCTCCGCAGCCGCGATGAGACTCAGGCGACAGCTGCGGTGCTATTTCCCTGAGTTTCACCTCAAGAAACTCCAAAGTGCCAGCCAGAGACATCTAAGAGACAATCGACTGGCACCGATGGGGCCTCTAGCTGCTTGCTAAACATTTCAGTACTTTTGAACATGTTCAACTTGTATTTACAAGCTGCCTCTAATTAATGGCAGGTAATGAAGTAAACAAGAGGTTTAATTGAATCATACTTACAGAATGTTTCTTTCTACCAGGCATGTAGACCGAAAGTAGCATCCCGTATTGTGTGGCTGAATGTTTTGTCTTTTGTCCTCTGGAGCACAGCCCTCCTTGGCAGAGCTGTCCCCCGGTGAGGAGACGCGAGCCCTGAGGATGTCCGCATTCTGCTCATGTAACCTTTGTTTGTGGCCGTCGGCGCCAGCCGATGCACGGCGGTGATAGCGTATCTCCGCGTGGCAGCTGGCGTACGTAACGTGGCCATTTGCTTCTTAACTTGAAGGGAATTAGAAAATCACTACAGATTTTAAAAAAAAAAAAAAAGAACCATGGTAAAACGGAGCAAGGCAAGATCAATGGTCTTTTAATCTCTCAATAGTTTACTTAATCTCACCCCCAGACCCTCCTACCCTCTGCCCCGAGTTGGCCCGTCGTCGGTCACAATTTTCGAGAGGAAATAAATGGAACAGTATTGTAATCTCGGCAGCAAGGTCATAGGAACCGAGAGCCCCAGTGCTCTTGATTTCCATACCGGGAGGGCAGTGATAAAGCTGGGAGATTGCTTTCACCACTGAGCGCGCTCACATCCCACTGGCACCCACACTCTCTTTATGGGTCCTTAGCACAGTTTTTGGGAGACTAGAGGTGTAAACACAGACTGCATGAGCCTGAAAATGACTATGAGCACTTTATAGAAGCTTTGGTGGACATTTTGTCTGTACTTTGTCTAAACAGAATGGCTGTAACAATAACGTGGAGAAATGGTGGAAGTCACAGCGACCTGTTCGCTGGTTTTATTGATGATGGTCACGTATGTAGGCAGCTTTCCTCTTTCCGAGTTTGGCTTTTGCTTGTAATTTGAATGTTCTTTTTATTTAGTGCATTTGTTTCTCCTCGTAAGGCCACGAATTGAAAACTCTGTAAAACTGTTACAACTGATCGAATCTTGTTTTCGACATAGAAGGACCTCGTGAGATATTTCACGTATTCTCTTCGTTAATTTCGCAATATTAGCCCGGATCAGAAATGGCTGCGTTCCAACAGATCTTTGCACAAAAGCAGATCTGTGTTGGTTAAGGTGGAGAAGACGTACGAGATGTGTGCTGTTGTCCCTTCAGGGATGGGTCATAACATTCGTTTAACTGCTGCTTGTTCGTTGGCAGCCAAGAGCATCTTATAATTTATCCTATTTCTACTAGCTTTCCAGAGCATACAGAAGAGAAACCTTTTGTGTCATTACTCCCAAAAGCAACGCCGGGCTTTTCTCTTCATCGAAAAATGAGTAACAGTCAAACTACTTCTAAGATGTCATGTTGTGTTCACTCGGGGTGCTTTTAAATTTCACACCGTGATGTTTAAGTAGCAAGTGCATTGTCAGAAATTAATTGCAGCTAAAAATTGAAAGACTGTTTGTCTTGCTCGGTGTACATGTAATTGGCATTAATTAACCGCCCTTTGCTTTGTAATGAAGTTGACAAACCTGAATGGATCAAAAAAGCACCCCACAATGGCGAGAATTACTTGCCATATGAAAGTTATTAGTCGTTGTCTGTAATAAATGTGTTAACGTCATTAATTAGTTGAGATGCAGCCGTTGTTCATATTTTTAGATGTGAATCTTTGTTAAATTTGGATTATTCTGCACTTCCTAATTGAATAAAGACCAATTTTTTGCTAAAACGTGCAGCGTCCGGGTGCCAGGTGAAATTTACTTAAGACAAAAGTAGTTTGAGTAAAGTGCAGCAACCTTTTCTCATGAACTTCACGACAGCATTGTCCTCGTAAGCGTCGCTCAGTATTATTAAATCTGAACTGTCAAAAGGACACACAGCTTGTAATAAGAACTGAAACTTGCAGTGTAGCCGAAAAATGTAACACACTCCACCGAATCCAGTACTTTTTCCATTCGGTTGCCCATTATCATTATCCCCTTAATATCAGTGAGGGTCACAGCGGTCCAGAGTCTATCCCAAAATCACCAGTCTATTGCAGGGCACCCACACACGCTATGGGCAGTTTGCAGGGACCAGTTAAAATGGAACACACATCTTTGGACTGTGGGAGAAACTAAAAACCGATGCAGATACGAGGAGACCGTGTAAATTCCACACAGACTGAGCTGGATTCAAATCCACACTTGAAGGGGGGGGGGGGGGCTTTCCACTCTCCCACTGTAACACTAAACAAGAAGGTCTTTTAGTTATGTGGCGATGTCTGTAGCCACCAGGCTACATGGTCCCCCATACATGTAGGTACAGAGTAGCAGGTGCAGAAAAGAAGCTGTAACCAGAATCCTGCCAAGTGAAGACCTTTGAACATGTCACATTGTGCAGCCTGAACTGTTCCCAGTGAAATATGTAACTGTACATATGAGTGATGCATCATGCTAAGCAGGGAAATGATAAAACCAGCTGACCTGAAGATGCCAAAACAGTTGTACTTTACAGTGGACTATAGTTTTGACTTATACGGTACACCACATGCCTCCCGCTGTATCTTACGGTTAATGATGTACTTTCTTTCGGCCAGACGAGTTAATAAATACTGCGTAGAGTCCCGTTGAGTAGCCCCAGGAACCGTGCTGCTTGACACAGTAGACAGACTGTATTCAGGGTAAGTCAATATAAAATGTATGCAATTTTTGTATTGACATTATTTTGTTTGCCTGGTACAGTGATACTGAAGTACAACTGGAAAAATTATTTGTAAATGTGCCCTTTTTTCAAATAATAAAGTCTATTTTCGATTTTCTGGCCCTGTCATGGATTCAACAAGGTGCTGGAGAAAACTCCTTAGAGATTCTGGTCCATCTTGACACAATTGCATCATGGAGTTGCTGCACATTTGTCAGCTGCACGTTCATGCTGCCAGTCTGCCGTTGGGGGATCCAGAGCCCTCTGTAGCCTCAGCTCGGCTGACTGGAATGGAACCCGGGGTGGTTTTCTGCTGTTGTAGCCCATCCGCCTGAAGGTTCGACGTGTCGTGTGTTCAGAGACGCTTCTCTGTCCACCTCTGATATAAAGAGTGGTTACTCTAGTCTTCCTGTCAGTTCGAAACAGTCTGGCCGTTCTCCTATGACCTCTGTCATGAAAAAGATGTTTCCGCCCACAGAACTGTTGCCTCCTGGAAGTTTTTCGCACCATTCTGTGTCGACTCTGGAGACTGCTGTGTGTGAAAATATCAAAGAGCAGCAGTTCCCAAAATGCTCAAACCGCCCTCTTTGGCACCAACCACCACGCCACGATCAAAGCCAGTTGCATCACATTTTTCCCCCATTGTGAAGTTTGACGTGAACATCCGCTGAAGCTGTGTCTGCATGGTTTTATGCGTCGAGCTGCTGCCCCATGCTCAGCTGATTAGATAACCGTGTGTATGAGCGGGTGTTCTTAATAAAGTGGCCAGTGAGCGTGTATATTTAAATGATGGAGGAAATAACTTTGACGTTAATGCATAAAATAACGAAGGTGACAAAGCAGCTTCTCCCGGTCAAGCCGTATCGCAGAGTCTGGTTCCCTGCTTTTTGCGTACAGCCCCCTGTGCTGTATGTATATTTCAACCTGATGTTCCACATTACAACTACACTGTATGTTCAGTACACTTTACATTATCATACCATGCCAGAGGAAAAAACACTAAAGTAAAAAGTGCTAAAAATACTGCACTTAAATTAAGCTTTAAATTTCCTGGACTTTCACCATATCCAGACACCTCCTCTAGCCATATTGACCAGGAAATCAGAGGATAGATGGTTATGAATTGTTTGAACTTCCATTTACTTTTTAAGAACTACAGACTTACGGCAGCCCGCACTTTGCGAAATGTAGTCTTGGATGTAGAGCTCTGATTCCTGACAAATGTGTTAAAGCCTCACTCTTTCCGTGTGTGTTTGTGTGCCCACTCTGATAACAGCAAAGGAACAGAGTTCGCCGCACAACCGACTTACGTGAGAAAAGTAGCCGAGAAATGAAGCTGAGCGCGTGGGAAAGGAGGTCAGAAGAGAGGTCTAAAATGCAGGCCTGTGCGATGTTCTCCAGCTGCTCTGTGGAGCGGCTTCACGGGACCAGCAGGTTGTGTTGTTGTTAATTACGAGCTGTTTAGAATTGCCATGCAAGCGCTGGGGCTCAGAACCAAACATTACCTGGCACAGAAGTGGGGGATAATATTCTGAGTTTATTTCTGTAAAACCTTGAAGTGTAGAATCTTTTGAGAGAAGTCATGTTTAAATTGTGATTTGTTTTAACCCATGTGCTGCCTGAATTATCTCCGCATTAATGCAGAGCCTGAGATGCTCCAGGTGTGTGGAAGTCGATTGTGTGACACACGGTTTTGTTTTTTTATTCGCCTGTCTGGGTATTTTTAGACCTCTGATGTGTGTGACAATACTTTTTTAATACCATACTTCATTTTAAGTAGTTTCATTGCATCATTTAAACATCCCTAATGAATTTTGGAAACCAACTCATTTGCATTTCCATTGCAAACTGTTGCACGAAATACCAAGATGTTTATCTGTTTGTCATGGTAAATAGGTGTGATGTCAGAGGCTTTGGCTGCTCGGAGGAACCTGCTCAATTCCTTTGTGACTGTGACTAAGAAACCAAACTGGTACAGACATGGAGGCACCAGGACTTTTCAGAAGACAGTGTTCAAATATGTCATTTATTTGCTCTACTTGGAGATTTAATTTGTGTAAAGTGAACACCCATTATTCATCTGTGAAATGCACTGTCCTGAGAAGGAGGTTCTTTCTGAGTTTTCTGAGTGAAATTCACCATCATTTTCCTTTTCTTCTTCTTCATCATCATCTTCTGCTTTTCATAGCCCCCTTGATACTATAACTGCAGTTTTTTTTCAAGACCTTTTCAGAGCTCTCGGTCAGGTTTTACAGGTAAGCCTGGAGACACACCAGTCGTGTGTGTGTGTGTGTGTGTGTGTGTGTGTGTGTGTGTGTGTGTGTGTGTCAGAGCACAAGAGCAATCTGCAGTGTAACAAAGGTGAATGTGTCAGTCAATAGGCTGAGGCCATGCAGAGAGAATACCAAATCAAGAGAAGGTGCCCTGGTGTGCATCTGTGTGTGTGTGGGGGAGGGGGGGGTGGGATGAGGTGAACCCTGAGCAGCGGGAAGCTGAGATGGTTTCCATTGTTAATGAGTCCCTCACATCACCGAGCATTCTCCTGTCCCGGGCATCGCGGTACAGTCTCCAGGCTTCCAATACTTTAACAACCGCTCTATTGTCTGTTAAATAATTATCAACAATTTCATCACAAGTCAGACTTAAAAATATATGTGCTTTGTGCACTGTAGAAATTTCAACCGTCTGGCCGGACGATGCTGTTAATTATTTATCCCTTAATTAATATCGGTATGGTAATGTGACCAGTGTGGCAAATACTAGACAAAGCAGGGTCCAGAGGTGCTGACAGATTGGCTCGCCGTTCCGTGGTCCACCAGCCAGGTGTCCTGCTTCTTCGGGGTAATGATATCCTGCTCACACCTCTGCCTATTAATTTATTTATTACACTACTGGATTCCTGGTGTCTTAAAATGTTGATTTTAGGCAGATGTATGCATTCAGAAGAGAGTTTCCAACATCCATGAAGTTGGACTGTTTAGAACTTATGTAGATAAAAACCCACTGACATCTGTTTGACTGACTGATGATTGTGATCTGTATGCAGAAAACGGATTGTTTTCATTTTGCGGTTGTAATTTAAACGGAAATTTTCTCACGTCAACAGAAGATAGAGAAATGATTAGAAGTTTAGCTGTTTTCTCCCTAGCCTGGTTTTTTCATATGTGGAAGCTGTTAATTTGCAGACAGTAATGTTCTCCACACCGTGTGTTTCAGCCACTGCCGTGCTTCATATCTGTGGAACAGTAAAATTGCACGTGTAAATATGAATACCAAGGAGTAGTGGAGCATAGTGGCGTGTAATTATTTCTGCTGCTTTGTGCCTCATGAACCTGTTTTTACAAAGACGCCAATAGGGCAAAAAAAAATAGTGGCTACATGGTGTTTAAAATATAAAGGGCTTTTGAATGACAAAACGTCTGTTGAATTTGTAAGGACTTTTTTTTTTTTTTTTTTGCAGCACACAGAGTTAATGAAACAAAGCTGGTTTGTCGAATTACAGTCAGCATAGAACAAGAGAAATGTGTAGGATTCGGGTTCCGGAAAACAAACTCGGGTCAAACACGGTTCACTGTGCTTTAGCCTTCCGAAGCCAAACACATGTTGACGTGTTAGCCGAGCTTCGGTTGAGGTGGACGTCCCCTGGCCCGGGGCCGCGTTCCTCTGACCGAGAGCAGCCGAGCCGTAGGACGCCATGATGGGACTCGGGCCGGGACCACCGGGGTGGTTCTTGGCAGCGGAGTGCGGGGATCTACATTCAGGAGTAACGGGAATTCGGATCATCCGTGCGAGGAGAGCGGCCTGAAATAAACACACAGCCCTAGGACGTGTGCCTTGTGCAGCTGTTTTTATGTAGGCGGTTCCTAAATGAGGACTGAGTGCTTGCCAGCTGCGTGCGAACCCTTCCACGCCACCACCATCTCCACCTCCCTGTTCCCCCAGGAGGCAAGGTCTGGGATATGGGCAAACAAAGAGGCGTATCGTCCTGGTTCACCTAGCAAAATAACAATGACAGGGCACGACAGGGACAGAGCCGCAGGGATGCTGAGATGCGCCGTGGAGACGGGGCCTGCCGCTGCTCTCTGGTAATGGGCTCTCCGTCTCTATTTGCCATGTCTGAGATCCTGTCCTGCTTCTGGGGTTCATCTCCTGCGTGCGGAACAGCGCTGGGGTCTATTGACCCAAAGTGAAACGCTCAGATGGAGCCGGTGTTTTCCAGTACTTCAGGGAATAACTCAAATAACACAGACGCCTACCTTTTCGTCAACGTTTCGATGAGTCATTTCTGATTTTCTACTGCATAATTCTCTCGCCTTTGAAAGTGCACCGACTGTGTACGTCGTAAACAGTTGCTTTTCCAGCCGTGCTTTCCTTTATGCCTTGCGTAGTACATCTGCAAAATGAAGTAGAGAACATGGCTTTTTGCCGTGGGACTTTGACATGCCTCATTAAGGACTTCTCCACCCTGGGTTTGAAGGTTGTCTGTCCTCTGACGTGCAGCAGTCTGAGCTTCTCACTTGTGGCACGTGGTCTTTGCTTTGTTCCTAGTATGTTAACTAAAGCTTGGAGATTCGTGGCTTAACTTCCCGGGTCCTTGCTGACTGTACAGGGACAAGCAGCGATGTCAGTCCAGGCGTTGTGCACTTATCGCTCATATTTGGTGGCGACGCTGATGACTCTGTCATCTGTTATAATGGTCCCGCCACTGTGCAAGGTGCTTGACCCTTGCTTAGATTTTTTTCCTTTTCCTACACAGGGATTTGGTCGTGTCTGGGCGTTTGAATAAATGTATGAAAGTACACAACCCATGGCCTTGCCAGGATGACTCAAAATCATTAGCATAATTTACCCACAGCCCTTGGCTTATTCTCTCTGTTTGACCTATGTCCACAACTGATGAGCCAGTATGCAAGCAGACATACTGTCTCTGGATGTCTCCAAGCGTTTATGTACATATGTGTGGTTTGCTTTGTGCATCTTTACTGCCTCATGTCTTGAGTTTCCACTGGAATAGCTATGCATCGTGGAAGTCCTGAGTTCCGCGAGCGCTCTCCGTTTCCTGGTTTTATTGCTTCTGTTATGTTGGTAATTTGGCAGCTTCTCTGATGTTCATCAAACTTTCTTTTCTTCCATTTGGCAGCATTACTGCTGCCCCGCGAACATTAGTTGTTTCTCCCGCCAATGAATTAACGTAATAGGTTACTGTCTAAATTAAGGCTGTGACGGATTCGGGTAAATTGATCAGATTTCTTTCACCTCGCTTTCCACATTCTGCTTTGGGCAGAACTGATGTCAGTCTGAATTTTAGCAGTTTACACAACACTCAGGGATGCCTTCATCTTTGCAAGTCATCTGCTTGTGAGAATTGTTCTACTGCAACATGGGATAAAGATAATAATTGCAGTTCTTTTATGTTTCGTGTTACATGTTCGAGTTGAGCAGCTATTGTGGTCAGAATTACAGGTGTACATATGACCTTACCTCTTATTATTAACAAAGTATAAGCAAGCAGAACCGTTTGAGGTTGTGCGTATTGAGAAGTTGTCCTGCTCTTCTAGCTTCATCTACGTGGGCCTCCAGCGTTGCTGACTCTGTGCATCATATTTGTTCACAGTCATAGAATTTGCTGTTTTTCTTTCTCTTTTTCCCTTTTGCCCGGCTGCTGGACAGTAAACAAGAAGAATCGGGGACCTGGTAAGATCTTTTTGTTCGAAGTCAGTGTGGCTACATGGGGGGAAAAAACAGCTTTCTGATTCACGTTCTACCACAAATAGCTTTTTCCTTTAGCTCCATCTGCTGGTTCCACAGTGGGGTTTTTTTTGTTTGTTTTGTTTTGTTTAGTTTTTGCTTTTCTAACCTTTGAAGCTGTAAAATTAAAGCTGCATTTCTTGCATGAATTCCTGATGTGCTTTATGCTTTAGTGCGGATGTATTTGTTCAGTCTCGGTACGCTGTCATGCTCTTTTCTCATAACACCAAAGATTATCTAATAGATGCATACTGGACTGACAGTTCTTTGACTTCACAGCATGAACATGCCATCTTCAGCTCGTACCGCTTTAAATTTTACAGTAATATATGTGTGGTTTGCTTAAAGCAAGGCAGTGAGCCTCACGTGTTAAAAAAAGAAGCGTCTCGGTGTGTCAATTAGCAGGAGTCAGAGCCAGACGGAGCCGAGGACCGCCGGAACCCAGTCGTGGCATATCTGTCTGAGCAGTGTGTTCGTAGCGGAAATGGCCTCCAGAACCAGACCTGTTGAAATGTTGAGAACATGACAAGGATGATTCACAGAGATAAGCCCATTAGCATCATCTGCTGATCTTTACATTGTCCATGTCCATACTGCCAAAACACTGTAACATACGGTGTGTGTGGAGCATACAGGCTGACAAGTGGGAGATACGCAGTGATGGAACCCAAAACTGTTTTTTTTTTTTTCTTTTTGTAGGCTGTTGTAAATATACTAAAACAGTCACGTCTCTGCAAGACCCTTGGAGAATAAAGCAGCCAGAGGGACCCTGAAACACGATATGTTTTTTTCCCCCCCACTAATGCATTCTGAATCTCATTTTTGGCTTTTTTGACATTCTGTGAAGGGAGATGAAACTAGCGGCGCTAAAGGATGCTACATGACATCACCTGTCAACACAGAAAACTAATGACCGGAGTCAACCAGATCCCTGGTGCATAGGATCAAATTATTGGTTTCTCCTCTGCTGTCTTGAAGCAGGGGGAGGTGTTGGAGCAGAGGGACAGAGGTGGCGAAGGGAGCCCCCCCCTTCACGGTCCTTGCTGTTTGATAGGTGGTGTAACATTCCAGCCTTTACTACATTAAGGAAATTTGTACCCCTTTTCAGTGAAAAGATCTAAATGTCCTTTCCACCTCAAACAGCCCTATTATAGTGTGGCCTGGGAGTTGCTCCTCCCCACTTGTTTTGCTCTCTCTTTTGTGTGGTGTTCAGATGAACAGTGAACACCTTCACTCACAGAATATCCTCTTGCAGGGCGGATAAGGCCACATAAGTCCCTCTTCACCAAAAATCCACAGGTTGGCATCGGTTTGTTTGTGTCCATGCTCCCTCCCTATGCTGTGGACCTCTGGGAATATTCCTGAAGGCTTGAAGCACAAGCAGTGAATTTGTCAGAGAAATGTAATATCTTGACATGCTGTAATCTTGGCGAAAATTCGCGTAAGTAGAGGATCCCGCCCCCCCCCAGACAGAATCTGTCCGATGAGATTCGGTATCTTTAGTCATCAGGACTCCTCGGTCAAGACTCCTCGTTGTCCTTGTGTCAGAACATGTAGCTGTAGTGCATCGTAATACCGCTGAGAATTTTTGCCAAGATCCAGTTATCGTTTCACTTTGATGTTTTTGTAGTAGCACAACACTGTCGAGCAAAAGGGGCCTCCTTTAAATAAGGAGATATCTCAAAGGCTGATCAGATTGATCAGTTGTACTTTAAGCGAGACATGAAGTTCTCGAAAGTGGGCAAATTGAAACACAAATTTTTAAAACTAATGTAACTAAACCAACGTAATTATTGTTTGCTGGTAGACTCATCAAATTCAAGTAGTTCAATTAAACTTTCCAGAATAATGAAAGTACCTCAAAATCATAAGATATTTGACATTTTGCACCTTTGTTTGTTTGCGTGTTTGTTTTCTTTGTGTCATTTCATTCAAGTTACAGCTAATCATTTTTTGCCATTTAATATTTATATATTTCAATAAAAATCATACATTTTCAGCTATTTGGAATGCTAAAAACAGCTGAAAAGCTCACAAGTGTGTTTGGGGGGGGACACCATTCTAACAGGAGTAAGGTTTTGTTCTTTGTTTGTTTCCTTGCTTGTTTACTTGTTTGATTTTCTTTCTGTCATCTCTTTCAAGGTGCATCTAAGCTTTTTTGTCATTATTTATTTAATATCTATATATTCCTGCTGAAAATTTAATACATTTCTGCTCTTTAAAACATTAAAAATCAGTTGAAAAGCTCAGCAGTTGGTTTCATAAGTCACCTGTGTAAAATACTTTAATGACAGTATAAAAGGATTTACATAAGTGGTTTGACGTCTAATTTAAATTTTAGAATTCTTTTTAAGTTCTCAATGTTTTTTTTTTTTTTTTAAATTTCCAAACAGACAATTAGGTTCCTGTTGTGTGGCTGTAGTTACCTAGTTTCATGTATAATATTTAGGTTTGTTGCTCGAGGTCCTTTTATACATAAGTATCTCAGCAAATAGGTATGTCGGCATAATGAAAATGTCATTAAATGTAATAAAATGAGTATGTATATAATTACTTTGCACACCACTCAGGGTGATAGAGTATGAGTGGACGGTTCCCTGAGAAGGCTGCACTTTGGCAATCTGCATTTAGGTCCGCTGATTTACATTGATCCGCAAGTAAACGTTTAGATTGTACCTTTCCCGGTCTCCTCCCTGGGACCACTGCCAGGGAACCTATCAATTATTTAGTGTACCTGCTGTTCTCATAGACTTCCTTCATCCCAGGAGGGACAGCCACTTTTAAGGGGTCTCCGGCTAATGAGGGGGTTAAAAAACCCAGGTCTGAGCTCATCCTGCTTGTGTGAGAGGAGCACCAGCTTTAACAGTCTGCGTTCAGGGGGAGGGTTTACGGTTTAGGAGGCTTGGACGGGCTTTTTTTTTTTTTTTTTTTTTTTTTAAATTTAAAGTGCTTAAAACAATCTCTTGTGCTCCGTGACGTACAGTAAGTCCTGTTTATCCTTTTGTAGCCTCTCCGATTATCAGCACGCCGAGACATTAGGGAAAGAGGATCTGTCTCTGAATCTGATGTGTGGCTTGTCTTGACCTTGGTGATAAAGCAGGTGTAATAACACTGGGACCAGTGTACTACATGCTTGTAATGGCCTGGATCGCTCCACTTACAAACACACATTGCTTTTATTTAGAATGTGATACTACCCCCCCCCCCCCCCCCCCCCCCCCCCCCCC
>UFQX01000065.1:10616-82297 GCA_900497675.1 Arapaima gigas | reverse complement strand
TTTTTTTTTTTTTAAATTTATTCCCCCCCCCCCCCCCCCCCCCCGCGACACGGACTAGGTGGGCTGTGAGGAGGAAATCCCAGTTCCTTGAAGCACTTCCATTTGGCACATGTACATGTGGGCATTGCAGCATAACCCTATGTCCACATGGTGTGCAGATGCCCAGGTGGCTGAGTGTGATGGGTGGCTGAGGTGCGGCATATGACACGTGTCTATGGGTTGGAAACACAGGTCTCACCCTGGATCCCTGCCCTCTCTCTCTTTCCCAGGAACGGATGTGGACACGTCCTCTGATCCCATTGCCCCAGTGATAGTGGTTCCACCCAGGAACACGACCGTGGTGGTAGGGGCCAATGAGGCGACGCTGGAGTGCGTGGGCAATGCGAGGTCAGAGCCTGTTTATGCCGCCTAGCAGAGGACCCCTGCATAAGACCCCCAGTGTAGAGTGTCCCACTGGAGCTCTGAACAGCAAACTGAACCAGTGACTGAACATGGTTAAGATGCATTATGTGTACACATGATTTGAGGAGTTTCCATTTGTCCCTTCTACACCAGGCAGCAAAAAGTAGTACTTTTCCCTTCCCGTTTAGTCTTGGCCAATTTTCCAGTACTTATGTCTGCACCTGGCCAACTCAGGAGGACTGCAAACAGACACACTTCCTCCGGTGCGCATGCTGTGAGCTCATGAGGTGGCACGACACGCTTGGAGGAAAGAGCCGTTCCCTGAGTTCCACCCACAGCTCTGATGGAACAGGCACCCGACCGGTCGCAGGTGTCACTGCCAGCAATGTAGGGGAAAGAAGGAATAACGCCCGCTTAGTGTTCCTGGGGCCTTCTCACCACAGATGACACAACGGTTCACCAGTGCCCTGCTAGGGAACCTACCCCAAATTTTTACATATTAAATGTGTTTTGAAGTCTGACTTCCTTCACTTCAAATGTAAAGGTCATTGATCATTTTTCATTTTTGTCCTTGCACAACAGACAACCGTCTAAAAGATGCTCACTGAATTATACTGGCTCCCTTAGTTTACTGAATTTACCACACAACTCCAGATGTTCTCGATGGTATGTGCAGATACCAAAGCTGATGAGACACAGCAAATGAAGGGTGTAAACTAGTCTGAATCCTTTGTCCATTTATCTCCAGAAATGAAATGGGGGGGGGGGGGGAAATTGTGTGAACCTGAAGCAAATCCGAATGGTCCCGCCTGCAAAATGAGTCAGAGGGCTGAAAATACTGTGGTAGTGTGCGGTAACCCAGGGTCTTGACACCACTGAGCTCCTTTAAAATAAAAGCGACCGTGTGTTTTCCCTGATGAAAGGCCGGTGGAGAAACTGATTTTATCCTGGAAGCGCAATGGCCTGAAGCTGGCGAGTGATGTGGGCACGTTCGGCCGCAGGCTGACCATAGCCAATCCCACGGCGGCAGACGCCGGACTGTACGTGTGCGAGGCCGCTCTGCTCAACAGCAGCGCCAAGGCTGCAGAGTCCCGGGCCTACCTTACCATCACAGGTATTCTCCCGTGTCCACAGTTACACTCACGGCATTTTTCAAACACAGTAATATATTTCTTACAAAGGAGCCACGAGTACAAATGTTAAACAGAGGCATCGGGTCGTTTAAATCACCCAGGTCTAGCTTTTCCACCCGTACCCCCCAGCCACCACCTCCTTCACCTCAGGCATTACGTAGACATTGAAATGTAGGAACAGTTTTTCGATGAGTTGATTTATATGAGCACCAACAAACAGCCTAAGGCATTAAGACTGCCATCTTTGCCCCTTTTTTCCCTGAATTAATTTAATGTATACAAACATTGCCGGCGACATGCAAACAAATAGGACATTAGCATTCATACACTGCATGTTGCAAATAAGATGTTTTTTCTCCATAAATGATTTGTTCTTCTGAAAATGCATACTTGCCTTCTGTTCATCAGAATGGCAATCTGTCACTATTGCACCACTCTGATGTTCAGACTATATATAATCCTCCTCACATCAAGTATATATTTATTTGTTACTGCATTTTTTTGTTTCAATTGTGCACATTTGACACATAAAAGTTTGTTGCTGTGAGCATGATTACCATTTATTATCTAAACAAATGGGGCTGTTTGCTTATACACTGACTGTAATATTCACCCAGCAAAAAGTTTCATATGGGACAAATGTAGCCTAACAATAAACTTATAATAATAAACTATGCTCTTCAATAAAAATTCAACAACACTTTCTGTAGCATATGTATAATTTATTATTATCGAAGAGTAAGATCCAAGAGTAAGAACAAGTCCCATTTTTGATTTAAAGTTTTTGTATAAAATGGAGATTATGACACATGAAGGTTGTGGCACATCCTCAGCTCTGGTGTAGTGTCTGGGAGGCATGTTTATTTCAGCATTACTGTATTCTTCTGCATAACGTGTGCTGCATTTCTCTTCTTCTTTAAGTCATTTTATGCCGCTCGTCCTTGCTAAATGTGAACAAACTGGCAGCTTTGCAAAACCTTTAAATGCTGTATTTCTTTCTCTTGGTTGACAGAGGCGCCTTTCTTCACCACAGAACCCACAAGGAAGACCATGGGGGAGGTGGATAAAAATGTTGACATCCAGTGTCAAGCGAGAGGTGAGCATTTTGCAAACCCCACTGCAATCCCGCGCCGAGTTTCTCTTTCATTACGGTTATTCTGCCTGTGTTCCTGCGAATAACCTCGCCCAATTTCAAGTTGGAGCTGCGCTACGATAGAAGGCTCCGCAGTTCTCGGTTATATTTCTGACTTATATTAGAAATAGCAGCTGACGTACACCAGACACCCATGTGGCAGTCCATCAAAGCTGTACTCCGTGTCCCTGCTTCGGCTCTGCGACGCTCTGTGCCAAGCAAATCGGCTGCGAGGACCATTTCTACCCACTTTGATTTGACAAGCGTTGGATAAGAATCCCATGCCCTCTGGTGTGTGATTGAAGCACCGAGACCACTAGCTGCATGGCCACTTAGTCTTTGGCTAAGCAGCACAAAGCAGGAGCGGTCACGTTGCAGAGTTTAAGTAGTACGTGTTATTACTGTGGTGTTTTTACTGCAGCGGTATTGACTATATTTGCCAGATGCATTGAACATGCATTAAGACTGATCTGTAAGTGCTTTTTTAAACAGTTATTAATTGGCCCCACTGGAGAAAAGTGCCCCAGTCTGCCTTTGATTCCTATCGCTATCACATATAGCTTCTCAAAGTGTGTGAAAATGAATGTGGGGGGAAATATTTTTCAAAAGTAGACAGAACAGGTCCTCCCATACCTATGCAATAATTCATAATAGCTTGAGAGTTGTGCCACGCAGTAATGCAGACGTTTTGCTTTTTTTTATTGCATTACAGCACTCGCATGGCGTTGCTGAGGAAAACGAAGCGATGTACTGTATCCTCTGTCAAACAGCACGGTACTGACAGATCCGTGTTCACATTTTCGGCGCGTGACGCAGTACGGCGCTTCATTAGTAATCGAGCGCTGAGCCCCTTTAGTTAAATCCGTGGAGCCTCAGGATGTCCGCAGATTGATTTTTCGATTGCTTTGTATTGAGAGGTCCTTGATATAAGTAAGCAGCGGTGAGAGGGGGTGGAGAGAGGAGTGGTGGCCTGCTGAGAGAAACGGGCTTCGGAAACATCCCGCCGCCTCTTCCCAGAACGCACGAGGGCTGCCGACCGGAGTGGCGCTTCTGTGCTGCCTCACACTCAGGTTCACCTTCCTGTTAACGCCGCTGTTCGCACCGCGCAGGGGGCCGTCTGACGTGAAATACCTTTTGCCAACAATGCAGTCTTTTCTTCAGGTCTGAAAGGGGGTGACGAATTTAGGAAAGTCTCATAAATACCGAGTTTCACTTTAGTTTGTACGTAGGAAGAAGGCGAAAGGTGTAGATTCCGTTTGCAATTGAATTTTATTCACTGCTTAATGTAAGCGAGCATCTTTTATCTTTCTTTTTAGTCCGTGTGTTTGTCACTGTATTTTTCATCACCAAGTGTTAATTCTCTCCCCACCGTCCCGTTCGAATGAAATGCCATGAAACCAATTTTGAGGTTTGCCAGACACGTTAAAATGTTGCGCTAATTCCTTCCTTGTGTATTCAGCTAGATGAGGGATATCGCTGAAATAATTACTACTTAAGGGCCCTGAGGGCTGTGTTACAAAGACAGGGCAAGCTGGCATGCGTTTGGCCTCAGATTCATGAGAGTACAATTGAAAGAATTTCCACGCTTAAATAAATGCGGAGTTTGATAGCGTGCTGCTGGTTCTTGAATGCGTTTGATACCGTGAGATATGATAATCTCTGCATGTGTGACCATCACATTATTAGGCTAAATAGGCCTTGCTGGGTAAATGAAACATTAGCTCATTTAGCTAGCAGCTGGAGCCTCTTCCTCCTGCGCTGTACTGAATGTTTGCTTAAGCATTTGTTATAATTTGACTTTATTTACATTAAACTAGCTCAAACTGTTGCTTTGAGCGAATGCAGCTGGTGCTTTTATCCATTTACACGGCTTCGTGTTTTTCCCGCACCGGCCGAGGCTCTTTTCACAAGTTGTCAGTTGTTAGCGGTCACCGCGCCTTTTGATAACGCCTCTTTGTTGCCGTGCTGTTCTTCTGCAGGGGTCCCCCCGCCCAGGCTGGAGTGGTACAAGGACTCGGTACCCCTGAGCAAGCTGAACATCTCGCGCTACAAGGTGATGCCCGGCATGGGCCTGCAGGTTCGCAAAGTAAATCCTGGCGACACGGGGGTCTTCCAGTGCTTCGCCCGCAACTTGGCCGGAGAAGCCCAGGCGCACACCAACCTGGTCGTCACGCGTGAGTTCAGCTTTGACCGCTTAGCATCACTGACGTGGCACGTAGCTCGTGTGACCCACAGTGCTCGCCATCAGAGCACTGTATTGAATTATTTTTCCTTCCATGCAATTGCTTTCTGTTTGTTCTGATTCACCCCGGAAAGCTGACTCTTAATTTGCAGCAGAACAAGGGGGAAAAAATCTAATTACAGACCAGCAGTACTTTAATTAGAATTTTATTTTTTGATAGACTAAGGTAAAAACTGACAGCGTGCATTCCCGTGTGTACGCCTACCCACGTACGCTGCTGTTGTACACGTTTGCTTGTCCCACGTGTCCGCCGTTTCCCGCAGGCTCCTGTGAGATGTGCGTTAAATGCTTTGCGCGCATTTTTTTATTAGCAGATGTTACCTAACGAACTGCATAGATTTAATGAAAAAATTAACTGTTTTACCTCCCGTTATCTGTTTTCTGCAGAGGAATGTTTTGCCGAGAGTGCTGCGTGGCTTTGATTTGTGCTCAGTGGTGACTTATTGATTCCACGCTCTCAAACACTGTATTGACTAACTTAATTAAAACCTTGAGATGATAGCAAGTCCCCTGCTGCCTCATTCCTGCCTGGCTTTATTTGAGGCAGAAATGACCAAAGATTATAAATAAGCGACATGCAGTGCAATGCAGCAATCAGTTCCATTTTTCAGTTGGGAAGCTGCGTCTCTTCATCTCAGAACCCTACTGTGATTTGGATTTAGTGCTAAAATTATTTATCTGATCTCCCCCCCCCCCATTTCTCGGTTATTTTCAGTGCAGTCCTAATGCTTAATGCTAAGTGTTTCCCGTCCACATGGGTTGTTTAAGGTTTTCCAATTGAAAACGGCAACGAATCACACCAAACTGTGTATTACAAAGAAATTTCTAGCTTTTGTGTAAACCGGCTGAAGCAGCGTTGCCAGAAATCCTACGCGCGTATTTCAGATCGAACGTGTTGTTTCAATAGAGAATGCACAGGATGTTTTCCTGTTAGGATGCAGTCTCCACCATGCTGCACATTAGTCCATATGGCAATGACACGTCAAATCGTCTTGCTGCACATACTTCTTCATTCTGAGCACATTTCCAAACCGAGCCAGCCTGTATTCATGGTAGTCTTTGTTTTCCCATCCTATTTGTTTTACAGTGATCTAGGAGAGCTCATGAGCTCCTCTACATCTGTATAGACAAAACAGTGTGTTAGATCTGCTGCTAAAAACAAACCTGTACTGATCTTTCAGTTCCTCTCCCCATCTTACATGAGTCTGTGTCTAGTCCTGGCACAGAGTCAACACCGCTCTGATCTGAGGCACAGCCAAGTCCTCCTTGTAGCTCTCAATGCCCGTGAAGTTTGTACTGTACAGGGCGCACAACAGTTTATTTTGATGTAAAAGTCTGTTAAGAAAACGACTTGTTCCGCTGTTGATGGAATTGGGTTCTTTACCACATGTTTTACAGTACAGCGCAGACTTTTCAGAACACGTGTCTCTGATGCTCCGACGAAAGCCTCTGTTCATTGTCGTGGTGGCAAACACTCGGGACAGAATGCAAATAGTCGTGCTTCTCTGAATGTTCTTCTCAGCCGCCTGTACGCGTCAAAGCCGTCTGTCTCCCTGTTCTCTAGGTGTAGCACCTGCTTTTGAGAAGGCACCCTCTGATATCACGGTGACCGATGGGGCAACTGCCATGTTCACCTGTGACGTCTCTGGGGCCCCGAAACCAGCGATTGTATGGAGGAGAGGTACGACCTGTCCGTCGTGTCTCGCACCCGGGCTCCCTGTCGTTTTTCATTAACTGTCTCGTTTACTTTATTGCGCCCTGTCAGCGATTAATTCAGATATTAATGCAGTCCTTTGCAGCCTCAGTATCATTCAGGTTAGATAAGTCAGCCTTTAGTAGTACTGTAACGTAATGGAACCTATAAATCTGCATTTGCCTCTGTATTTTTCAGGCAGTTGTCCGTGCTATAAAGTACTCACTGTTCTCACTCATGCCGTGTGAGAAACTATATTTGAAATCACACACAGCAGAGCATTTTTTTTAATAAGGCAGCCACCAGTGCCACCTCTTCACTGTGAACCCCAAGGGAGTCCTCTGCAGTGACTGCAAAATTGCTCTCGGGGAGAGACCGCCGAGAGGCCGTTCAGTAAGCCCTGCACGTGCGCTCTCTTCTTCCAGGTGGCCAGGTCTTGGCCAGTGGCTCCATCCAGGTCCCACGGTTCTCCCTGCTGGAGTCGGGAGGGCTGCAGGTCAAGCCCATCACCCTGCAGGATGCTGGGAACTATACCTGCTTTGCCAGCAATTCAGATGGAGCCATCAATGCCACGGCTTCTCTGACTGTCTGGAGTAAGATAGATTTCTGTTCCTAAATATTCAGTGCCCTGTGCTTTTCCCTAAATAAGGAAGCCCTTGGTCAAAAAGATATATCCATAATATGCCGTAATTTCCATTGTACATGTGAATAGTATGTTACTGTTCCCAATTTTTTTTTTTTAGACACAGTTAAGCTATTGTACACAGCATTACTCGTTGGACAAAAAAATGTCTGAATAATGCTGTTTGTTGTGCCAAGGGATTAATAATTAAGAGGTCAAATGTCGACCAAAACACTTTCCCGCCTTGGTCTAATGAGCGGAATTAGGCGTTCCCTTTGCTGGAACCGTCTTTGAGAATTTTTTCCCATTCCCAACCATTTTGTTTTGTGCTTCTTGAACAAATTAGACTTTTTTTGAGGGAAGAGAAGCAGCTTTTTTTTTGTTGTTGAAATACCTTTAAAAATGTTCTCAAATGTACGACTGTTTTAAAACCTGTGTCTGTTCCAGGCCGCACCTTCATCTCACACGCTCCCGAGGACCAGCGTGTCATCAAAGGCACCACAGCTGTGCTCGACTGTAGCGCCACTCATGACCTTAGAGTGGCCGTCAGGTGCGTTGGCCATACTCGTAGTCTGTGTTATTGTATGGAAAAGTATTGCTTCTAAATGGACACTCCTGTGCCATTATGGATTCTTACTGCCTTCGTCCCCACTCAGTTCTTACGCTTGCTTTTCACAAAGTGATTGGCCTTTACACAGAGCTTGAGTGTCCTGTACAGTACACATACTGAGAGTAGAGTTTCCACTGATCCCACACCGTTCCTTTCTGAGAAGTTGTTGTTCTTCTGCAGTGCTGCAGAGGGGACTGCGCTGTAGCACCATCGACAGTCTGCCGTTAGCTGGTTAACTGGTTAGTTAACAACAGGAGGTGTTTATCCTGCGCAGATACGTGTGGAAGAAGGACAATGCCGTAGTTCGTCAAACCAGCGGGGGGCGCATCACCCTGAAGGAGGGCTCTTTGCACATCAGCCAAACCTGGTCGGGAGACATCGGGGACTACACCTGCACCGTCCTCTCCAAGGCCGGCGACGACTCCAAATCAGCTCGCTTGGAGGTTATGTAAGCAACGTCCCTCGTCTTGCCGCTGGCGGAAGCAAATACGACTGTTACGCGGTGGTTGATTAGGATATTAGGTTGCGTGTGCTGCACGCGTGACTTGCTCTTGTACGGCATGTCGTTTGTTATTTTCTTTGAATGTCTCTGTTTTCATCTGATTAATTTGTACTGCCCGTGCACCCATCCCGTTTCAAGCTAGCAGAAAAGTTGCTTTTGGGAAAGTGCTAATGGAACAGGCTGTGAACTGTTGCAGGAAGGCGGTGTTTCATTTCCACTGCTGCGTCCCCACACCATCCTGTCTGGCAAATATCTGTGTCTGGCATGCAGCAGTCCAAGGTCTTTAGGAGCACAGCTGCTCCATGCTTACCCTGGCTTGGTCTGTGATAAAACTAAGGAGTGATTTCCAGGATTTTTATCATTAGATTCCTTTTTTTCTCTTCTTCCAGGACCAAATGGAAAAAACTTATTATAATTACAGTATTATTCCACGGCACATATAAGCTTTGTAAATTCTGGTTTATCTGCACGTAGGCATAGAATGGGCAGGGGGAGGTGACATACTTTCTCTTGAAGAAACATGGGAGGCACGGTAGCATCAGCCTGCCAAGCGGCACCTTTCTAAAGACAAGGCTATTGAGCTATATGGCATTAAGTTTCCCTTTGCTCTGGCATGTGTGTTTCTATGTAAAGCATTACCCAGAAACACACTGGCCTCCAAAAGGGGGGGACTGGAGGAGTTGACCGGCTCTTCCTTCATCCCAAGACGCTCCGCAGTGCCCTGGATGCAGTGCGCCCACCTAAGCCCACCAGCACACCCTTGGAATGTCTCCAATAGAGAATCAGTAGTGTGAAAAATGTGCCCTTTAGCTCTATTTATTCTCATCTATTTTCGTATTGATTTTGTTTTTTTTAATCTCCCTTTGAATAATGAGCTACAGTTCGGGCCAGCCAATGATATTATAGTGCTATTAGAGCACATGTTATATATTTGTATCTCCTAGAGACAGCTTAATTATTCCGGGGGATGTCTAGAGAAAGGAGGTTAGACAAAGTAACAGCAGATGACTCTCCCGCTTTTCATGTGAATGGTTAGTCATCCAAAGGACGAGGTTATCTGCTGAAATGCAGCCGTGTACAACGCACACACCCTAACCCTAAGTGCGCGCGCATGCGTGCGTGTGTGTGTGTGTGTGTGTGTGTGTGTGTGTGTGTCTGTGTGTGTGGGGACACCAAATTAAACCATGTGGGTCATTACTGGGATCCCCACCAGCCTTTCCTGTTAGCTTGTCTGTCCTCTTTCGCAAGCAGCTCAGTAAGTGAGGGAAGCCAATCAAGCCTCACAGTCCGGTCCCTTTGACAGGGACCCCTTTAATTCTGTGTCACTTCCCTGCTTTTTAATAAAATATTTCTGTAATATCTGCAGAGCAGCTTCATAAATTAATAATTACAGTTGGAGAGCACACTTTTTTAATTAAACTTTATCTTCCACAAATGAAACGCTTCTTAGACAGGTGGAGGTCACGTTAATCACTTATAATATATTTATATTTGAAATTAAAATTGAACAAACATGAAAATTCCTGCCAGTTTTAAAACAGTGTGGAGGTTGAATTGTTTTTAACCACACGCCTAACATTCGACTGGATATCATCCTGAATGAGGAGAAGGCTGAAATTTGTTTCACAGTGTTTCTGGGTAATTGAAGTGCACTTGCGGGGACTGTGCACCCCATTCAGCCGCAGCGCGTCGTAAAGAGAGCAGCTGCTCCATAATTCAGGCCCGGTTGCTGCGAGTGTCTTGTGCAGCATTACATTCCGTGGGTTTTATTGGCCGTCTCCTTCCAGCCTTTCCACAACCTTTCCCAGGTCTCTGCCGCACTTACAGAAGAAGCAAGGATGTTGGATTATTTTAATTATCGCTCTCTGTGGTATGAACGCTCACTTTTCACCTGTGGCGAAACAAACTGTTAAGAAGTGAAGTAGGTTAGTGCTCAGTCTGGCACAAATTTTTGAAGAATGAAGGACTTTGTGAGGCAACTGGCAAAGGCTGATGCACAAAAAAAGGCACCAGTGATTGTATTCTTCCTAGAAATAATTAATAAAGGAAATGAATAAATAATAAAGTCACACACGGAATAGCCTGCGCTGGCTGAAGTGATACCCAGGTTTGAGCAATTCCTCACGCTTCTGTCCCGCATCTCTTCTGTCCAGTGAACTGCCACACTCTCCACGGAACCTGCAGGCAACGCTGAATGCCACCGACAGCCGCACCGTGGACTTGACCTGGGTTCGCCCCTTTGACGGCAACAGCCCCCTGCTGCACTACGTGGTGGAGCTGTCAGAGAACAGTGAGTACTTCCAAAGGAGAGGAAAGGCGGCGGCGGAGGGGGCAGTGACTACAGAAATGAGATGATTGCCCTCAAGTAATGCATGTCCTGTCCTCCTCTCTTCTACAAAAAATGAGTCATTGCAGGCTTTTAACTATCAGGCACACTGGCAACAACATATCGCTACCTTTTCCACCCTCTGGCAGCCCTGCATATCCTTTTTTTCACCCCCGTGAACGCCTGGTGCGGTGTGCTCATCGGCTGGCCCACTGGTGGATGTCCTAGTTGCGTGGTGAAGGTGGGAGTGTAGGGACCCCCCTGAGCTGGCGTACCTCAGAGCCGATACGGTACGGCTACTGGCTGCAGGGCTTGGCCGGCCTTCACAGAGACATCCCTGCGGTCGGCCATGTCCTCCCGTTCCTTACCGCAAGGCAGCCGAGCACCTTCTGCTCTCCACATCCAGCTCTTCTGCTGAAAGCCCTGTCTGCATCACCGACGGTCTCTTCTAAAGGCTATGTCAGTTCAAGGTCTAGACTGCCAATTATTTTCCAGCAGTCAAATAGCAAATATGTGCAACTGAATTGGAGAAATATGGTTACCGGGGAAGCTTCAAACCTGTGTTTGTTTTTTTCGTCTGCACCATGCGCTGCGGAGTAATCGCCACAACTCTGCGTGTGTTTTGTGTTGAGCAAAGTCCATAAAACACATATATGGTGATTTTTTTTTTTTTTTTTTTAAATGAGAACATCAATTCATGGATTTCCTCAGATTTTAGGACCAAAAAATCTGAAGAGAACTGTGAAATAGTGCGTTTTTAATCAAATGTAAATTAGAGTCGAAAGCAATCCCCTTTACAACTTTTTAAAATAATTATTGTGCCGACTTAATTTTGCTGCTCAGAAATTGAGAGCTCCATGTTGTACGTGATACTAAAGCCTTGTATGTTTACATCCAGGTGAGATGATAAATAATGAGAAAGCTAATAATTTCTTGAGCAGGAGTATTTGATTCATTTTTTTTAATATAGAAATGTTAAATTCATAGCGACCCCCCCCCCCCCCATGGGCACGAATAGCCCTGTGTGCCAGAGCCATTCATGTCTTACGAGGTGAACACTTTTGTTTCACTGGATGCGCCTGTGGAGAGGACCTGCCGCTCATCAAATCCAGCCTTTGCTGCCCGAACTGCAGAAGAGGAAGCTCCAGGGGCCAATGAAGTCAACCGGCATGTCTGGCTTCAGCGTTTGACAAGGGACACAGAGACGCTTAGCAGCTCTATCGGCGCCCAAGGATCAGCGTGCCTGTTATCGTTTTATTGTCTGTCTGTTTTATTATTTATTTTGAGAATTTGTTAACATGCAAACACCTATCGCCCCGCACACGCTGTTACTCCAGAACACAGTGCAGCCCTTTTCACTCTGGAGGGGGTAACGTTTCCGTACTTCTGTGTTGGGCTGTCTATTGTTCTTCATTGTATTTTGTCACTGTAATCCCTCCAGTGCCAGGCGCTCACATTTGTTTTGCAGTTAGACCAAGAACGAGGGAAGAGGAGGTGGTGAGAGGGGATGAATAAATAAATAAAGCGCACTACAGATGCGGCATGTAATCAGCCAGGCCCCTGGAGGACAATGAGATTAATAGACTGTTGAGTTTAATATGAATGTGCCACATTAAGCTGCTTAGAAGCAGAACATACAGGCCACTCGTCTTCAGCATCCACCTGTTAGTCTCTGGAACATCAGCACCGCCGACCGTAGCACAGCCCTCAGTCAGTGAATCAGGTGACCACCCTTTCCTGATCGTGTTCTGCACTTCACACCAGGCCCGGCAGGGTATGGGGTGGGTTTTTTTTTTGGTGCTACGTGGAATAATAGGAAATGTCAGGGTCTGTAGTGGTGAATGCAGATCTGTGTAAAAAAAAAAAAAAAGTCGTGCCTCACCCTTAGTAGCATCTGCTGCATCGATGGTTTGTTCTCAAATGGTGGCCTGATAATATGTACCTAACAAACAAAAGGTAACATTTAAAAAAAAAAGGTGGGAGAGTAGATTGAATTCCACAAGGGCTGGAAGAAGACAGTGAAAAATGGGCTTCAGTGCAGGCAAAGATGACTAGTTTATAAAAAAAGAGTGTTGTGTAATATCACCCCCCTTTAGATAGAGAATCAAGCCCTTTCATTGTCTGGTTGCTAAATGAACTTTGGGGGGGGGTAAAAAATGAAATTATAGTTCATCCCCAGCTTGCAGTTACTGATGCCGTTTCTTAATAACTACCATTTTATTTGATTTTTAAATTTCTTTAATACCTCTGTTAACAGATACAGCCAGAATAAATTGTGGCCCAGTGAATTGGTCATTTCTGAATTTTAAGTTAAGTAAATTTTGAAGTGTAAAAACTATATATCCTTAAATCTGAAGCGCACACTGGTCCTAGCACTCTGTGTCAGATATACAACTGGTTCTATATAAACTGGTCATTAAGTTTTAATAATGCTTTAATGTCCTTTGCTGGCAGACTAAGATGTTGCATAATAAGCTAACTGGAAATATTAAAACAGTTGGCTGTATAAACATACTTGTACATGATGGCAATTTTAGATAAATGTGAAACTTTGTTCCCTGAAGGGTTGTCTCTCTGTTAGCTGCTGAAAAGTTGCCGTTCCTTCAAGTTTTACTTTTTTGTAGTTCTTCTTTCTTGGTGCCCAGTTTTGTCGTTCTAAAAAGGGAACAAGCCATTGCCTGATTTTCCAAGATACCAGAATCATGCAAGTTGCAGCTACTAGCCACGTCAAAGAACAAAGATATATAGAAACAGTACTAATGGTGAAGGAATTAGTCACAAAATGACAATTTGTTTAAGAATGTATTTAAAACACAAGTTTATTACTGTTATATTTTAGGTTGTACTTTTATATTATATATGATTCTTAAACATTTGTCATTTCCATGGGTTGCTCTTGTTATTCCTGTCCCCTAGGAGTAAATGGTTTCTTAGATGTAACTCATTTCTCTTTTATTTCCCAGACTCCCCTTGGAAGATATACTTACCCAAAGTAAGCCCTGTGCTGACAGGGGTGGTGGTGAAAGGACTCACCCCAGCGCGTACCTACCAGTTCAGAGTGTGCGCCATTAACCAGGTGGGAAAGGGACAGTACAGCACAGAGACCAACAGGTAGGTGCCCCTCCACTGCACTCACTACGCTCACAGACCTCAAAGATCCTGGAGCTCAGGCTCCCTAAATCTGCATTTCATCATCCCCCACAAGGAAGACAAAGCACGTGCTGGAGGAAAGTCTGTCTGCTCTGAAAAACAGCGCTTGCTTCAGGAACGAAAAACCAAATGAACATAAAGCGATGCGGTTCGGGCCTCAGTGAGTGCAATTCTAGATGAATCATGACATCATATTTAAAACAAATAGATTTAAGTTCCTTTTTTTGTCCGTATAAATCCCCACCATTCAACATTCAGTACAGCTGTGAGCACCAAGCCCTCTTGTTATTATAATTATTATTATTAGGGTTGTTGGTCTGCATTCATACTACATACCACTCTTCTGGTAGAAGAGAACTGTGCCAGTCTTACTGGCTTATAGTTTGTCTTCTTTGAATCAGAGTAGTGCTGTAGTCATTGTAATGAATCAGAGTTCATGCTATCGGCTGCTGGATTTGGGCTGTGGACTTTGCTTTCCATGGTGCAAGAGATATTTAAGTCCTATTGTTTTAGTTGCGGGAGGGGGGTTACGTTATGTTCCAGGAGTTCATTTACCCTGAAATGAGCAATTTATATTCATTAGACATTATTGAGCTGAGCTTCTTTAAACTTTGCATTTCTCATGTACTGCAAAAACCCTGAAACACATGCTGTCTGGAACAGAGACGTCATATGGGACCTCAGCTCAGCCTTTGAAACATGAAAGGCAAATGCATTATGTACTGACAACTTTTCGGAGCCAAACAGCAAAAATGAGAAAATTTGGACTTGCTGATATGTAGGGAGAAGGAGGCATCCTTGGGAAATGCTGCGGAAGGTCCTATGTGGATTCAACAGCGAGGGTGGGCTTGCAGCAGACCCTTGGGTACAAAGCCCTCTAGTGATAAAACCTACTGGGTGTCCTTCAGCATCGCTAAGTAGCTCTCAACGTGATTCTTTAGAATCCACTCCAATCACAGTGAATAAAGCGAACGCTCCCGTTGCCACAATCACATCTTTAAAGAACTCGCAATGAGTGATCAGGCCTTCAGCTCCTTTTTTTTTTTTTATTTCTGCTTCTGATTATTTCATACAGACCGATGAGAATGTCAGAATGTCACATGCTTCCCACTGCCAGTATAATAGCGAACATGACTCAGTTCACAAATACAGTATTGTTCTTCTGAGACCTTTACAGAACAAGAACCATATGTCATTGTGTAGTAACAGAAAGATTCACTTTGCATCTCAGGTAAAAATCTTGAAAATAAACAAATAAGCACATGTGTAATTCTGACTTGTTGAGATGGCTCTTCACCGGATTCCTATTAAAGCAAATGAAAAAAGGATGGAAGAATATTTCTACTTGTTTTTGTCCATCTAATGTTTTGTTATTTCTCTGAAAGGATTGAGTGTCTCATGTCCCCACTTTGAAAGAGGAAATCCTCGGTGATCTGCATGTATGGCATTAATATAGCCCTCTGAAAGTGAGATATGTTTAATTTGTGTGGCTGTCTGAAGGTAAAGAACTCCAGCCTTGGTGTGGACCAGCAGCTCAGTAAAGCATAACCGTCTTCCAACAATTGCTCATTTGAAGTCAGTGGTTGGTCAAGAACAAACACTGTTGTACATAATGCTGCTTTCAGTGCAGATTTCAAGTGTTTCAAAAGCATCGCCCTTGAATTTAACCATTTTCTTCCCCAATGTATATCATACTGTAAGTGCTTGTGTGTATCGTTTATTTTTCTGTCGCGACTTTATTTTTCTAAAGTGTCTCCACTTAGTGTAAGCAGCTGTTCACGCGTGTGGCGCACTGGACGAACAAAATCTTTATTATTTTCCCGCACCGTGTCTCCCAGCGTCGTGGATCTTTTTATTGCAAGGACACAAAATGGCTCTTAAAAATATTGTGCTCGTATCAGTGCTTATCGGTTTATGAAGGGTGCTGTTTTCCGTGTGCACCAAGGAATTTTCTACGCCATTAATGCAGGCTTTTGGGGGGCACGTGCTAGGGGTGATAAAAGATTATATGATATCATTGATGCGGCTGTTTGTTTAGAGTTTGCGGTATGTGACGTGGTTATGTATTCTGCAGTTCAGACCTGCTGCTTGAAGAGACTTATTTTAATGATCATACTTACCAAAGGAATTCGTATGTAACTCTGTAATAACTGGTTTATCGCTGTTTCATTGGTGCCTTCGTTGCTTTTAGAGCTGTTTTGCGTGCGGCCACACACCCGGTGCATTACTGACGCTCCCCAGTGGTGAGCGGTATAAACGTGCAAATAGCCCACGAAGGGGCCATCTTTACGGACGTGTCCCTATGCAGCCAGCGGATCACAGGGCGGGACGGGGCTCATTTACAAAGACACACGAGGGCAGGAATTGCGGTGACCGGAGATTGACGACGTTAATTAACGGAAGGACTGTCAGCGAGGAATAACAAATAATCACAAGTACGAGGAGACAAACGGCCATAAATCTGAAATAACCCAAGGATCCCTCATTAAACTCGGGAGTCCCCAGTAAAACAAGAGGACTGCAGCGGTGGCCGTTAATACACATTTAACGATCCATTGGCACGACGTGTGTGCGAAGAATAAATGTCGCCGCGCGGCACTGCGGAAAAGGCTGAGCGCGCGCCACCGGGCACCGTAGCCGCGCGTAGGCCGCAAAGTTTCGCCTCGCGAGTTGTGGGTGTCGAAACAGCGCGCGTGCGTCACAGCAAACGCGACAGCGCTAGACTAAGCGATATGCTGTGTCTGTTGGTGGCAATTAAAAACGCGACGCAGAAGCCGAATCAGACGTTTCTTTGTAAGTTAAATATGAAGCCCAGTAAGCCGGTAGCAAGTTTGTGTGCACTCCTCAGGCATCCTAGCTCGGGATCTGAAGAGGAACATTCGGCGGGCCGCTTATCAACCTTGAGCACACTGCGCTGTGATATTCATTAAACGCTAATTGAGTTTTGCCTTTTTTTAATGCCGTTTTATATTATCTCCTCTCCCCGGGACATTTCCTGTGCCTTCGTTCTGAGTATCACCGCAGCAGTTTTGGAGGTGGGATGTCTGCATTTTCAGAGACAAAAAAAGGCCCCTGGACATCCCCCGGAAGACTTTCTGTTTGCCATTAAGGCTGCGCCTGTGCGATATAGAGAAAGAGACTGCACTTCAGTCAAATTCATCAGCTGGAAATGCATCAGCCAGGCAGCCAGACAGTGCCGCCGCAGATGAGACTTTAATGTGGGCTGCGGTTGCCGTGTCTTCCGTTAGCCCCCAGCAGGAACATCCGCAGGTGTGACGGCTGGAGTCTGCAGGGGAGCTGGGGGCCAGAGCACCTCTGCTTGAGAGCAGTGCTGTCCTGAGCTCTTTATCGATCCTGGCCGCTATGAGGGTGTTCTGATGGTTCCCTCCCTCATGACTACGTCCAGGCTGATGCTGCGAGAGGAAGCGCCGAGCGCACCACCCAAAAACATCGTGGCCAGCGGCAGGACCAACCAGTCTATTATGGTGCAGTGGCAGCCACCGCCGGAGCCTGAGCTGAACGGCGTGCTGAGAGGCTACGTCCTCAGGTAAGGCCTCTGGCTACTGTTTACCACAAAGTCACCAACAGCCAACCGTAGGATACCATGTTTTATTTTTCCTTCACCTTGTGTTCCCAGACCCAACATTTGTGTTACTTCCAGACGTTTTATTTATTTGGCCGACCGGGAAAAGTGCATCACCGGTTGCCAAAAGTACACCGAGATGATCGCGAGGCAAATCTGTTTGCACTGCATGATCGCGAGCTTCACACAAGGTCAAAGCTGAACTGTATGTTCTTCAACGCCTAAACAATGTAAGGGTGGGGTATTTTATCCCCTAATATTGATGTTGGCCCCCTTTCACACAACGGTGTGTCACAGACAGGTCCACAGCAGCTCAGTCTAAGACAAGGATGCATGACTCCAAGGTGATGAGGTGTGGGTGTGTCCTCTCCACTGAGGAGGAGCACAGGTTCGATTCAAGCACATCAAATACTGCACACTCGGCTGAAAATAAATTCCCTCTGGCTGGGGCACCAGGGAGGGTGACGCCTCCCACTGCCTGTGGGTTGGTGGCCAGTGGCTGGTGGCGGAGTGTTGCCCTGTGTGGGATCGTACACACAGACCAAAGTGTTTGCTGGAACCTGACTTGTATCATGAGTGTGTTTTTGACTGCATCCTACTGCTCAGAAAAACCCAGAGAAGAGAGCCTGCCACATGGAGGAGAATTTATAGCAGGAAAAATGCAAACATTATGAAAATATAAGCCTTCATTGGTTTTTTAAGTGCTATCAGTGTTTTAGTGCATCTGTGCTATGCACCAGCACGATACTCGGTTAGAAATAACTGCATGTCAGTATAGATAATCTTGTGCAATACATAAACAGCAGGGAGTATTTTAATTACAACCCCTGCAAAGGTTCTGAGGAGCAAAAAGGTTTCCCTCCCCCCCCCTCTGCTCTAGGTATCGCCTCGCTGGCCTTCCTGGAGAGTTTCAGCAGAAGAATATCACCAGCCCTGAGATTAACTACTGCCTGATCAGGGATCTCATCATCTGGACGCAGTATGAAATCCAGGTGGCGGCCTACACTGGAGCAGGCCTGGGCGTGTTCAGCCAGCCCGTGATGGAGTACACTCTGCAGGGAGGTGAGACGCCCCGTGGTCCCGGCAGCCTGAGCAAGTTCCCTCGCAAGGAGCACTTCCAGAAAACCATCAATAGCAGTCAGGCCCCACCCCAGGGCTCCCAGCTCCCAAGCACCTGTTTCCTGAGCTAGCTTGTCCTCGTCAAGGTCAGAGGCCCTGCGTGCAGAAACGTTAGGGGGTAGTGCGTTTCGATCGTGCAGGTGACCGTACAGGTGGACCGAGGGCAGGGCGTTCAGGTTAATTGTGTTAAAACCAATTGAGTCTGAAGCCTCTGCCCAGCCTCGCAGACGGGTTGCGAGGACACTCCGGACTAACAGCGCTCGGTCCTCCGCCCCTTGACGTGAATCACAGCTTTTCAATTCGAGTGGGTTTTTAGCTGTCATAAACTCTGCCACTGTTTGGTGAAGCTATAAAACCCATTAAAAGATTTTACTTCTGGTCTGATTGGTCATTCATTTAAATGATTATCACCAAGAAGAGCAAATTTATAGACTCAGATAACGGTGAGGAGAGAAGAAAAACTATTTATGCAGAAGTGCATCAGTGATGCCACTGAAAGTTCTTGATACATTCGATAAAACGATACCTTAGAATGACAAAAAGTCAAAATGCGTTAAATTTTATCGTAGAAGCCTTGATTACTTTTGATAGCCTTCACTTTTGCTTTACAAAAAAAGACATTTCAAATAGCTGTAAAAGCATTTAGCTGCATTATCCTGAATCAGGGCGAGACACGGGCATCTGTAAATGATGCAATTAAACTGTTAAACTTTCCATGTGCGATATCGGAGTTGCGTTTCTAAAGCCACTTCTTGCCGGATAACTTATTTTGCTGGTTGATACATCAAAGGAATGCATTTTCGAACAACACTAACATTATGTTTTTTATGAAGGGCATGAAATGCAGTCATCCCAGTGGGATTTAAAGGTTGTAAACTTTTTGTTTGAGGTTTTTTCCTCTGCTGATTAAAAACACCCGAGACTCGTAGCTGGAGGACTGATATAAAAACCCGAGGAGACCACTGCAGCCCACAAGCAAGTTCACAGGGAGTGTTAATGTTTTGAAAGGATGAGATGGAAGATCAGATGATAGTTCTGAAGCATCGCTGTGGAGGAACAGTATAATGTGGAAATGTTCGAGGTCCTGCGCTGAGCCTCCAGCATGAGCAGCCATCAAACACTTTGTTTATCAAAAGATATGCACTATAAGACAGAGACTTAATGTAAATGCAAATTACCTGGAAAGGAATAGCGAGGGGCCTCTGGTGTGTGTGTCTGTGTGTAAAGTGTGGTGCTTGCGTTGTGTGTCCAAATGTTTGCAATTCTTGCCCGCACATTTGATGGGATGTTACAGACAGGATGGATGGAGGATGGGAACATATCTGAAAGACTTGCGAACATCACAGGTTCTAAGCATCTTTTAGGGTCCGTTTTGGTGAGAGACGTCGTCTCAGTTTGATTCCGCTTTGAGCGCATTTCAGTTAACTTAAAACTTCAAACACCAGGTGATGCAGTGGTTACAGCTGTTGCCTTTCACTTGAGGCAACGCTGGTTTGCGTCCGGCATAGGTGTACTGTGTTTTTACAGCATCAGTTCCTAATGCAGTGACCCTGTGCAGGGTTCTTACCTGGAATTGGTACTGTAAAAAGAATTTGCCCGGCTGTATGGATGGATAAATCACCGCAGCATCGTTATTTGCAGAAAAGTCCAGAAAAGTGTGGCCTAAATGAATAATTATAAGTGAACCTCCATTAATGCAGGAATGTGTTTTGTGTGTTCTGTTCCCTTGAGAATGCTCTCTTGCACAGTCTCTTGGAAAATATACGTTCAGGTGGCTGGACAGGGCAGTGATATTTGCTGCTGGTCAAAGTTGGCCATTGATGAGCCGCAGAGATGCTGGTGAACACATACAAGGACTGGGCCTAACAAGTTACTGTGAATTTTAAAAGTAAGGAGACTTCAGACAAATTCATCGGGTAAAGAGCAGTGGTCAGGAAGGTGTTTTGCACATTCATCTATAAATATTTGCAGAGAGGCCCGAGTTGCTGCCTGTTTGTTTTGTTATTTACCACCTTGTAGTCTTTGTCAAAGGTCAGACACGTCACGGGGGCTGAAAGGCGGCCTGCTTCTGGACCACAGTAATAAATATGGTGATGATTTGCAGCAGGGGCTCTGCGGGAACTGCTCGTTCAGGATGCCGTATCGCGGTGGGGAGTCGACCAGGAGGAGCGCTGATCTCCTTTGGTCTCCACTCGCAAATGTTTGTCGGTCTTTCACTGAACCTCTATAGACACCCAGACAGCAGCACCACCGTTCCCTCAGGGGCAGGGAGTCAAACTAATGGTTGTTTTCAGTCACCTTTGCAAGGAAACACCTCCTTAAGTTGTCATTCAGAATGATGAAATACTTAATGTGTAAGACTGAAATAGTCAACTTTGCATTAAGCCTAAAATTGCTTTTCTCTTAACAGAGGAGAAAAAGAGAACAATTCATTTAATTTAATTAATCCTGTGTTTTTTTGTATATTTCTGTTTATGTAACCTGACATTTTTCGTTGTCTTTGCTGTTATTCATAATAATTTTGGAGGGATTACTGAAGTGATATAAAGGGCAACTCAAGCGTTAGAAATACAATCCCATTTTGTGTTATCAGTAAGAACCTTACAGTCTTCGTGAGCTTTGCCAGTATGGCCCAAACCATTTGGATAAGCTTGTTATGTGTAAGAACCATACAGTCTTTATGGAAATATTATCTATGCAGCTCATACAGTCGCTGGGCCGGTGTTTGGCCCTTGCCTGGTTTGTTTATAGCCAAAACTTATTTTGAATTTCACAGCTGATTAAGATATTATGGGTCGTGGTCAGTCAGTTTGTAGCGTGTTGTGTTACATGCTGATAATGTGTCTCCTCTGGCCATTTCATTTAAAACTAATCTTAGAAATATTCTATTTTCTCACCAAGATGGTGGGTTGCCTTTAGTACTGCTTTGGTTTCTCTGCAGCTTGTGGCCCAGGTTTTCTAACGCTTTTGTGCTTCACCTGTCACGTATTTCAAAAGCACTTATGGTATCTCACAAATGAACTGAATAAGAAGATTAAGAATCTCCCCAAGATAGGATTATGCCTGTATCATGATCGCGCCATACAGCACGTCAAACGTTGTTGCACTTAGCTGCATTCTGTAATTTTCATGTGAGGTTTACATTATAATTTGCATGAAATATATTTTTGCCATACTACGCTGGCAAGGACTTGTCAAATATAATGTATTCCTCCACGTACAAGCGGAGACTGAAGACGAGCTCACTTTAGCGCCCGTACGTTTTAACGTCCTTTATTTGGTTCTGAAGGAAGGAACTGAGCATTAATTTAATTAATGACGTGTTATTCAACAGAAAGGCCTGCGAGGGAATGTGGAAACTGTGGCAGAAGCGGTTTGCACTTCTGTGTCGAAAGCAGGACAGACGTTGATCTGGATTTCTCTCGCCCTCGTGGTCGATGCGTGTCTCTCGGATTTACCCCTGGAGACCAGTCCATCAACACGCATCTTTAGTATTCCGCTGATACGGGACACTCAGTCGTGGGGACAGCTGGGGATTTGTCCCACCGTGCGGCACATCGGCCGCCTCTGTGGTTTAATCCAAGCCGCTGCCATTACAATGCAATTAACTTGCAGCTCTCTGCCGGGTCGCATAGAGCTGTGTATCAGATTAAGGCAAATTGATATCTGACTTTTCTATCGCGGTCGTACTATCAGGCTCTCCCCCCCCCAGAGGACGTCGCTAAAGAGGGGAAGATGTTTCTGTGCGCCTCGTGAAACACGACACAGATAATTGAAAGCATGTTCCGGGTTGTTCCGTCGTTTAGAGATTCAGAGTTAAGGATGTTCTCCTCGGTTCCTCACAGCTGTTTTTGTTTGATGACATGTTCCTTTCTCACTGACTTTATCGGTCAGTCTGTGCTATAGGTGGTATTTTAGCTCAAACTCAAATTAAGGTCCACATGTTGCATGGAATTATCCCCGATTCTTGTCTTCACAAATACAGAGCCGGTGTATGCGCTCGTACAGTTTGGGACCGTGTTACCCTTTGGCGGCAAAGCCCAGCGACGAGTCTGCAGTGCAGCTTAAATCCGGGGTTCGACTGTAATGGGGCCCAGCCGTTACTGTGGAAGCAGGGGTTAGGTTAGGTTGTTCCGCAGTCTTTTCCACATTCTTCGACAAAGAAAACCGTGGCCAGCGGACTTCCTCTCTGAGCACTTTCATGTACTTGAAGACAGAAAAATAGCCTGATTACTGGACTGCACCTGCAATTACAGTGGGGGTCACAAGTGGTGCTTGACCCTGGAGAGCACAACTCTACTTACTACTTGCCCGCTGTGAACCACTGTGCACTAGCTAGAATGGATTTTTTTTTTTTTTTTACATGAGGATACATGTTTTAAAGAAGCCATTTGGCTTTAATGATTCCAATTGCTGTGTAGTTTGGGTGTAGGGGCGCTCCCTCAAGCGGGTGGTAATGGCTAACAGTCCCCATTCCGACCATCCTTTTTCTGCTTCTCAGTGCCAACAGCACCTCCTCAGGACGTTGAGGCAGAGGCCCTGAACTCGACAACAGTGAAATTCTCATGGAACCCACCCCCGCAGCAGTTCATCAATGGAATCAATCAGGGGTATAAGGTAAAGTGTTTTTTTTTTTTTATGTACACGGATCATTCAAGCAGCAAACCTCATGAGTCCTCCTTTGGCAACAGTCTCCGCTGCTGTTGAGCTGCTTCTGCATTGCTGCGTCCTCAACCCAGCATCAATAGTCATGCTCCCCTTCCTCACGCATTCCATCATTTCCACAGTGAAATGTGCTCCTTTCACCCGTTTTTATGTGCAGGAAGCAGAATTATATAAATAAACGGCCGGAAGAATAAATACAGCAGCTGGGGTGTTTCGTTTGCAGCACCTGTATTCCTTACAGACACCCAAATGCTCTCCTAGTCAGACTCTGTTAAGCCTCTTAGACATGATGAAAATAAAAAAAGGCAAAAGAGCTTTAGGCCATGGTTCTAGCTCTAGTACATTCAATTTAAAACTAATGGAGGTTCAGCCTCACCCTGCGTCTGGTGAACAAGATTCCAGTAACCTTGGAAACCCTGACACATGAAGTATTATTGCCTTCAAGAGAATACTGGACCTTTCCTTTGTGCTGGAGTTTAGGAGTCTCAATACTTTTACCCATACATGGCATGGGGGGAAAAAATCATATTGTTACAGTTGGCTGAAGTTATCTTATATTTCTGTATTTTCTGTCCAAGCACTATTGAAATGAGTTGTTTCTACAGCAGCGTGAACCTTCACCCTGGTGCTCCCGTGCACATGCAAAATTTTATAAAGGTTGTTTGTGCAGCTACCATTGGTGGGTTTTCACGTTGTTTCTGTAGCTCCTTGAACCTTTGACACTATATTTCTGGTTGCTGTATGCACTTTTGACATATGAAATATTGTTTCGGGCTATTTTATAAATTAGAAACATGACGAATATATCACTGAAGACATTCACATGAAGTTACATTCTGAAATTCTTATGAGTGTTATTTTCAGGTTACCTTTCAAGTCATTGGTGTACAACTGTATTATGTTTGCCAGTGTGGTGTTTCATGCATAGATTTCCAAGCTCTGTAGCCCTTTGATGATTCCTGTATTGACACCTTCTGCTCCCACCTGAAGAAGCTGCACATTCTGAAAAGATTTATGACAGCCATGCACAGATGTCTACAGAGAAGCATTTGGTGGAGTCACACCACTATTCCACAACACAAGTGCTGTTATAGATTTCCAACCAAGGGATATGATACATCAAAAGGGAATTTTTGGTTTTTTTTCATTAAACTTCATCCTTCTGCCAGTTTAGAACTAGATTCTAATGAGTTACAGAACATATGTAGGAGTGCCATATTGCATCTTGCAAAAAGTGCTGAAGTTCATCTTTCACAATCTGTCCTTGGACTGTGTGGTATCTCATACAGTTTATACTTGTACAAATGAACTATTTTTTCTTTCTTTTTGTCTCAGTGAGAGATTTCGGGGAGATTTTGTTGACCGTGTTAAATCTAAAGGAATTGCGGATTCAAATTCAATATTTTTGACAAGCACAGACACTTATATGACACCTTGCTCATAAAATGTACCACAAACAATGTTTGACTTTGGTTAATTATGTATTCACAACGCTGTCGAAGGTCCCGTCTGAAGCAGAGCCAAGACCTTTCTGACAAATTGCAGTTATGGGAAAAATAAATGGTTACAACCACTTTAGCATGACATGATCCTTGGATGCTCCTTTAAATTCACTTTTAAAACATTCTGTTACATCATATGACTCAGCTGATAGAAAATCCATTGGTGCTAAAATTTGGATGCTATTTTCCCCCCACCAGTTGTGTCAATGCCAGATGAGGGTCCCCATGCAGGAAATCTCCTCATAACTTCATGGAACAAAAGGATTCGATTTAGGTTTTTTGTATTTCGTGCACGTTTCACGGTGCCTTGCTTGACAGTTTGCTACTGCTTTGCCGCCGCCTTGTTGAAGTCATAGTGTCTTCCACAGCTCTTGGCGTGGCCAGAACAGTCGCCAGAAGATGTTACCGTGGTGACGATCACGCCCGACTTCCACGGCGCCCGCCACCTGGGTTACATCAGTGGCCTAAAGAAGTTCACCTGGTACCTCACAGCAGTTCTGTGCTTCACAACACCGGGGGATGGACCCAGCAGCATCCCGCAGCTGGTGCAGACCCACGAGGACAGTAAGTGCAAGATGCTCCACATGCTCTGCTGCCACTGCTCTTGGCGTCACCTGATGCTGTTTTCACCCATTGGTCACACATTCAGGTTACTCCCAGCAGCCTAGCACTGCCTGTGATGCTTTGTATGTTAGTTTCTTTGTGCTTTGCCTTGTTGCATTAAAATGTATATTTCTCTTTTGTGAAAAATGCATTTGAGGAATATCAACAAGAGTAAGCAAAGGAGGACAGGCACTCAGTATGAAACCTTTTCCTCAAAAATGGTTTGTAATTTGTACACCAGGAAGAGACTAACATCACTCAGGCCTTATGTATGGTCACTGTTTATATTACACCTCATGATTCTAGTTCAGAAAGTACATTTTATAGTATGTTACTTTACAGTAATTGAAATGTTTATCTGAAACAGGTTTGTTAGTGCAGATTTACATTCTCTGAAAATTATTTCTCAAAGTATCTTATCGAAGGTTCAGAATAGGATCAAGTGGGATTGAAACATGAGCAGCTTGTTGAATTAAATACTGCCCCCCCACAGATCACATGGCTTTATTGATTAAAGATTAATCCTCTTATGACTACTAAACACTCCGATGAGAGATATGAATTTAGTGGTAATGCTGCTCTTTACGATGGCTGTAAAATTTCACATTTGACAGTTACGCCTATGACAATTCAAAATCAAAAAAAGTTGTGTGAGAGGTGTACTTTTTTAAAACTCATTCTCATTTGAGTTCTCAAGTTTTGAATACGACGTCCTTTCATTACCATTTCTCTTGAATATTTTTAATGTTATGCAATTTAAAATTGTAACATTTTTGATAGATAACCCCATTCAAGTAAATTACTATGTTAATGTAATCATAAGAACCACTTGGTTTCTTTGTGTTCCAGAACCGGGTCCAGTGGGCCACCTGAGCTTCACGGAGATCCTGGACACCTCTTTGCGAGTCAGCTGGCAGGAGCCTGTGGACAAGAACGGCGTCATCACAGGTGAGTCCTGTGGTTTTTTTTCTGCGAGACCAGACCCTTCCTGGTCCCTAATGCAATTCGGGCCACTGCCTCATGTCCCATTTGATCATCTCCACTTATCTAGGTACCCGGCTGCAGGGACAGGTGCCCGTGTGACGTGTAGGAATTACAGATTGCATACGGAAGATTTATTATTCAACTGCTGAATGGCACAGGAGTAAATTGGGTTGCATGGGTGCCTCCCATTTCCTGGGCTGTGGTTTTGGATTTGGGACTAAATCTGGCTCAGTCTGTGTGCAGCTTGCGTCTTCTCACTCCTTCCTTTGGGTTTTCCACCCACAGTCCAGTGACATGTCTTCCAGGGGTACTGGTGACACTACATTACCCTTAGTGAGTGAATGGCCGTGTGTGTGGTCACCCCGTATTGAAGTGCTTTCCCATCCAGGGTATAGCCTGCTTAACCTTGGCTTTTGCGATAAGCTCCAGAGGTGCTGTGACACTGCAGGGCATAAGCAGTTATTAATAGAGAGTGTTACTTACAGTAACAGTAAGTTGTCTTACCATGGTAACTTATGCTAGTGAATTGTGGTTCCATATTATCTTTTTTGGTCTATGACTGCATCTGGCACATATTTTGTATTGTCATGGATGCCATCTCTCAAAATTCAGTTTAATATTGAGTTATTGCATCCCTGTGAGTTTTCTAAAGGTGCTCTATTTAATTTAGCAGGAATTCCAAGTTGTCACAGCTCTGTTAATAGATACAGTTCCATTTAACACTTCATTGGGTTTCTGCAGCAAGGCCATTAACTAGCAATATTGTTTGAGCAATCTGGACAGAGATATGGCTCTCGATTTATTTAGCACATTGATAGTTGTCGTGGAAGGGTCTCGGACTGGATGGAATTTTGCCCAATCTTGTATTTGCATTGCACGTGGCAGCTCGGCAAGAAACCCAACAGTTGTAAAAAGTCAATGAGTCACAGTGAGGCAAAGTGAATGGGGTGGAATGTAGATTGAACTGAAATAATTTTAAGCAGCTCCCATTATTAGCAGTGCAGACAGCTTCACGCTGGGTACACTTGTTCCTTTGCAGGGTCTCCCGGTGCAAACTTTGATGTATGAGAGCCCTGATGTGAGAGGACAGTGTGTGATTGGAAACATTGATGACTAAAAGAGAATATAGTCCTGATAAACAGCAAATTATCCAAGACCTCTGCTGGCTATTAGTCTCTGTTTGACACTGGCCTGGGAGCAGCAAACTGAAGCAAGATAACAGCCGAGTACCGACAATGCCGGACCGTGGTCGACCAGCTGGTTTACTGTTGCATGCTTCTTTTTTTATTCCTCCAAAGAACTCGTATCCTGGCCCCTCAGCCTTTATCAGTGCAGAGACATCACTTTGTTCAAAGTTGCACGTGTTATCTCTCTTCAATAGACTTTATTTACCTTCTAGTCCTTTTGATAAATCGACCTTTTGCCCTTGTAAAGCCTGCAGCTTTCGTCTAACCCCGTTTCCTTTTCTTGTTTCTTCATTTTGGCTCCTTGATCAAGCTTCGTCTCTTTCTCAGGGGCAAGGGGTCCGTATGAACTTCAGAAAGCCGGGCAGGTCGCATAAAAGCGCAATTGTCCGTTTATTTATTATTTATTAGCAGCAGTGCTGTGACGGGCATCGATCAACGATCGGAGTCGAGAATTTTGATTTGGACGTAACGGCATCAATGAGCCTAATGCTTGACCTGAAAAATGTCTTGCAGTGTAAGAGAGTAAAAAATGGAAGGATATGCGTGTCCTGTATGTCAAGTAACGAAAAAAAATACAAAAAAGTAGTTCTGGGTAAACACAGGTTAACTGAAAGTTGAGTATTAATTCTATTAATTCTATTAGTTCTTAACTATCGTCCGTCCCTTGTTCCTACACTGCTGCGTGCCCACTTTTACTCAGAGCTTGTGCATTTGAACTTGCGTGGGTCTACTGTTGTCACCCCCCCGCCCACAGTGAGCTCTGTTGTCCCCCAGGGTATCAGGTCTCCTGGGAGGTGCAGGGGAACGCCTCTACTCGAGTCTCACGCACCATGAGTAACACCACACTGGACTACAAGGTGACAGGCCTCACCTCTCTCACCACCTACACCTTGGAGGTGGCAGCCATGACTGACGCTGGCATGGGGACTGTAACCTCCTCCACCATCTCCTCGGGGGTCCCACCAGGTTAGCCCTTTCCTTTCCCTCACAAGCAGAATTGCGTGACCATTTACAGGCCTTCCCAAAGGCAAGAGCGAAGAGGTCGAACCTTCTTATGTTTCACTACTTGACGAAGCCTTGTCGACTCTTGAAGTAAATCAGCGGGCTCCGTCACCTCATGTTTTATGTCTGATTGCCCACCCACTCCCAAAACATGTTTTATTTGCCCAAGTAAAACCCAAGTCTGGTTTATCCTGCCAAGGGCCCTCTTTAACTCAAGTGCGTTTCTGTAGGCCTCCGTTTTGGCAGACAGTAAAATTGAGCTTTGCCCAAGGATCAGCATAAACATGAATAATGATCTTATAAGCTGGCGTTGTCTTTGTGGAAGCTGATAAGTCGCTGTTTTTGCTCGGCCATGAATCAAAACTCGCTGTGGAGAAGTAGTATTCATTTAAACTAGCTCACAGGCACACTGTTTGTCAGTGTAAAATGATGTATGGACAGTTCTGGCTAAAAGCCAAGCTGGAGCCATTATCACCGTTGATAAACTGCAAATTGTAAGCCATGTGAAAACTGGGGTTAGTTACAAAGCTTAAGGGAAATGGCTATCTGCTGATATTCTATGAATCCATTAATTAAATTCATGGAACGAAAAATAATATAGCACAACAGTTAAAATAAAAACCATTATTGTTGACCTTTGTAAATAAGTGGAAATTATAGCCTATGTGAAGAGATGACAACTTGTGTAAAGAGAAGCTTCTTCAATATTTTTTAGCATGTTTTTCTTTTAATTGCTTTTTAGATTGGTGTTCTTCAAAACAATCGTTTTACACATAAAATTTGTTCCCCCATATGTTTTGTTCTATATTCAGAACTTCCTGGACCTCCATCAAACATTGTTATCTCCAACATAAGTCCTCGTTCTGCCACACTGAAGTTCCGTGCAGGGGATGATGGGAAAACCTCTATCTCCAAGTGGATTGTTGAGGGCCAGGTTAGTAGAGAGATTGAGTTTGACTCCTCTGTCTCATAATCCATGCTTTCAATAATGAAATCACAGTGATATCAGTCGACAGCAATGAGGTTTGTACTCTGCTTTTTTCAGCTCAGAGTACAGTATTTCCTTTTTTTGCTTTTAGCTTAGTGTTAAGATTTTCAAGAAGTTTCGTGTCTTTTAAATGGTTGTTTTGCTTGGTTTCTTTAATGGAAGTTTATGCAATAATGTACTTATAGGTGAGTTAAACCTGAACAGTCCTCAATTTGCTATGTACTTACCTGTTGACTTCTGAAAGGCTTTGCATTTCTTTTACCCAAGCTCAGTACGCTGGAATGTGAGGTACACTGGCAAGCCACTTTATTACACACACACACTCACACACACTCACACTCAACTGCAGTATTAGAAGTACAGCAATATGTGTTGGCACAGCGTTAACTGTGGGCTACATTTTAATACACCTGATGATTAAGAGTATTTAATATTGAACTTCCAATTTGGCAAAAATTTAGGTTAGAAAATGGGTGGATGAAAGGTTAAAGTCAATCTAAATACTAAGATTGAAAGCAACCCATCTTTTATTAGAAAGAGCAGAAAAAAGAGCTGAAGGGTTTTTTTTTAGCATTTTATTTGTCAAGGATAAAATCATAGCCCATCAAAGAAATTTAGGCTTCACTGATATATTTCAGAAAATGTATTTTTAGAGAATTTATTTGCATTGTTGTGATTTAAGGTTAAGCATTGCCAGTGCCTTAGTTCACATTTCATTTTGATTTGTATAGCTAGATACCTTTTGCCAGTCAAATGTTCTTTTCATTTAATCTGAATTTGAGCGTTTGGTCAACCTCTCCCCCAGTGGCCTTTGTACATCTCAAATCTGTGAAAAGGTCTGCAGTGCACAAATATTAATTATGACTTCTGTGTATTGAGCCAAGAGTTACTAGCCACAAAACGAGAAGACTTCAAAGTTACTGGGAAAATGTTACTGTTAAAACGGAGCATGAACAAGGTGAAGAAGGGCTTCCATATGAAACAATGACAGTTAGTCTCACAGTGATACCCTATATCCATTGAAGAGAAAATACCTTTTTCAGTTTTCCTTGTCTGAATGTTTGGTGTGTTTATGCTTGTACCTTCTCAGTACATCTACAATTTTGCTAACACAAGTTCTTCAAAATGTCCAACTCATTCTCTAGACACTATGAAAAATTCACCTCACAAGTTTATCACAGATCCATTACTGCTGGTTCAGATGTTTCTGGTACAAGGTTCATTTGTCTTCAAATTTTCTGCATGTGCTGTGCAATAAGACACATCCATCATTCCCTCTCCTTCCATACCATGTGTGTGGAACATGTGAAAATGCTGCAACCTGTGCAGAAGCAGACCTGAAGCTCTGAGCAAACCCTACTTGCGTTAGACATTTTTGGCAACCATGATGCTAAACTCTCAATCATTACCTGAACATAGCATCATAGTCCATCGTGGATAGTGCTCGTGCTGTTTGCACAGCACTTGTGTTGAGTGTACTTAGCATACTTACCTGGTAATGACTTCATGAATTCCTGAAGTTCTTGGCAGAGATGAAAACCTCAGAGGTGAATCGTTGTGCGCGTTGCGTTTGCCAGATTTTTTTTTCCTCCTCTAGTCTTTCACTCATCCATCTGTCGAATTAATGCCGCGCTGATCTGAAGCCACCCATCGGAAGCGTGGGATGCGAGCCCAAGTAGACTGTGGAAGGCCTCTCCATCACTGAGTACTTGCTCATGATCATTCCGATACCGCGGGCAATTTAGAGTCGAGCTACACAGCAAGTGTTTTGAATGTGGAAGGAAACTGGGTACCTGCAGAAATGCCACACAAACAGGAAGAGTGCAGTAACTTGTCACAGGGAGCACAGGGCCATATTCAAGCCTGTATCCCTGGAGTTGCTAAGTGACAGCATCCAACCTCTGAACCACCCCATCTCCTCGTCTCCCGCATCGTTTTCAAACGTATTTCAGTCGATGGTTTGAGCTGCAAGCAGTCTGTGGCTGTGTTTGAAAATCCTGCTCAGAACTAACCCCAAAAATAAAAAAGTAAAACAGCAAGTAAAACAAGCTTAAACTCAAAACCTGGAGCCATTACACTTACCTCAACACTTTCGAGATGTCTGTGACAACCTCACAGTTCAAAATATACCATCTCATAAGACTCTCCTCTCCAAGTTCAGTCTTCTGTCTGTTTCTCTCTTTCTTTCTGCAGAAACTGACTTGCTTCAGTTGGTCATACGTAGTTCTTGTCTCTACCTAATGAAGGCTTTCAGGGTTTGTGCACAGGGAGTTAGGTGTGGCCTGGACTTAACCTTGTGTGTCCAAACACAGGTGACTACAGCTGATTCTGGCTGAATGCATGAAGCCTCTTGGGATATAAGGGCTTCTAGGAAAATGGCACCGAAGGTTTCAGAGGCAACGGGAGGGGGGGTTGTGGAAAGGATGTGGTGTTCTCTGAAATGCATTTCATAGAGTTCCTTTCATGTATGTGGCCAAGTCCTGCCACTTCTAAGTTTACAGTGGTGCTCTGGTCAGTTAGATCACTTTTTAACTGTGTTAACTTTGGAGATGAGTCTAGACTGGTTGCAGCAGGTTTCCATGGAGCATTATGTAACTGAATTGTATGGAGCTACGGTGTCTGCTGGTGGCTTCCCATTTAGGAGCAGTGGGGGGTCTTGCCCTCCATACCAGCCTCAGGCCTTGCATCTGTGAAGGGGTTCGTACTCTTGGCCTTCCCTCCAAGGCCCCTGAAGTACGGGAAGGGGACGGTGTAGCACAGATAGATGGTCAAATGAAAGCCAGTAGGAGGGAGGGCATTTGACCAAGGACTGTCTCTCTCACAGGTGGGCAGCATTGGCAATGACGAAGACTGGAGGGTTCTCTACGAGAAGGAGAACGAGCCAGATGCTCAAGTGCTGGAGATCCCTAACCTCGCCCCTTTCACTCACTATCGGTAACCTTACAAATATTCCTTTTCTGTCGTGTTTTTAGCTTTCACTTCCATGTTAAAATGCTCAAATCATCATTCATGCCAACAGCTTAATCTCTTCAGGTTGCAGAAATAATACAGGGCCCAGTTTTGACAGTCAAACTGTCTTTCTGCAGATTGATGCATAAAAGTCCAAAAAGTGTCAATTTAGACATTTATTACAGAAGTTCTTCCATCTGCCCCTCTTCATAACACAAATATCAGCAGACTTGTAACAGCACGTTAGAAAGCCATTTCTCCTCAGGACCGGACTTTCTCAGATGTATACATTTTAATACTTTTAAAATAATGAAAAATTTTTCAGAAGTTTAAACTGTTTTTATTCCATCGTTTCGTTGAAACTTTTCGGGGTTTGACAGCAACCTTTGAGTAGCTCGCCATCAGTTTGCTGCCGACGCAAGTTGTATATAAATAGCATCTGATGTGGCTGTTGTCACTCATTTTCCCTCTCTTTTATTCTTCTGTTCCTACAAAGGCAGCGATAAAACCTTAATAACCTTGATAAAAGTGACAAGTGACGTGACATTTCATAAACAGTGCTCACCCTAATTCAATGTCTTTACTGCGGCCCAGACTGCAGACACTGTTGTGGAAAAACAGCAGCTCGGCTGCCATTTTTGAAGCCATTAGTCCTTTTTCAGTCATGTTATTTAAGCTCCACCACTGGTTTAGCATTCAGTCTGAAAGACCCTCCAAATCATCCATAAGGGTCTTTGGAATACATTTTTAAAATCTATGAAACCAATACACAAAAATCCACAGTGTTCTTTTGTCATAACATTATCCACAGAATATAATGGGATTTTGATTTGATACCAACTTTGGTGCACTATAGTATTTCTAAATGAGTAACCTTGGCTGATCTTGATGAAGCCTAAATGGAGGAGAGATTAGATGGTCTTTCTTGCAGTTATCATCTTTTGCATAAATCCACACTGTGCCTGTTGTTGTTTCTCATACAAAGCACCTATTTCAGTTATAGCATTTAATGTGGCTGCCAGGCATTCTTGACACGATGCAGGTGACAGGAGGAGAGGCAGGCCTTTCTCCTTGCTAGCCCCCCGCTGCCAACAGGCTCCTAAGAGGTCCCTATGGGGCACTGCTGTAGCTGCCCACCAGGATGGCGTCGCCAGCAGTGATGCTGACCGTGATCTGCTACACTGGAACCAAAGTCACGGCCACCTGATGATGTAACCCAAACACAAAGTGTGGCTGTGTTGCAGGGCTCCTCCAGACAGACAAAATTTACCACATCCCAGAGTTCATTTGGGTTCAGTAAATTTACCAGCTGCACAGTTTGGAAGCAGCGACTTTACATCAATTGCAGTTATGCCGGGCTTGTGTGCTTCCCTGGTGTCTGTAGTTTTTTCCGCACAAACTCAGTTGACCACACGTTTCCAGGTTCCGGATGAAGCAAGTGAACATAGTGGGGCTGAGCCCCCCAAGCCAACCCTCCCGCGTGATCCAGACCCTGCAGGCTCCGCCAGATGTGGCCCCTAGCAGCGTGACCGTGCGAACAGCCAGTGAGACCAGCTTGTGGCTCCGATGGGTGGTAAGGACATAAACGCCGCCCCATCAGCTCCTTATTTCTGGAGGAAAAGGCCCTGCTGGCCACAGGACCACGTGGAAACGCATAAAAAGTTTGATGTCAGTGGAATGGATCGCAGTGTGTAAAAGGAGTGTAATTTGTATCTCTTCTATCGACACTGTTTATTGCTAAGATGTATTTTCAGAATTTTTCCACGCAAAGGGAGGAAGTGTTTGGTCAAAAGTTTTAAAGACACGATGAGTTGAAAAGAATGTCATTTTGATGTGAAAAGCTTCATTCTGCACAGTGTGAAAACCATTTTGTGCACATCACAGAGGACGAGATAATCTGTGTGAAGCGTCACTGTAACAAGAGCTCTGTTTCGCCAGCGTGCTCTCTGGAGTCTCAATAGTAATGGATTTCTTGGGGGGACCAGCTCTGAAGCGAGGGTTCCTCAGAGTAACTATTCAGGATGTCCTTCAGTTTTATATCTCTTCAGAGGTATAAATGGATTGTGGATTTGCACAAATAGCCAGCGCTTCCAGATCTAGTCCCACAATATAACTATCGCTCATCATTTTTGTCTGAAACACTTTGATAACGCACGTAGTCCTGTGAAGTCTTGTTTCTAAGTATTGCCATATGAAACAAAGAGATGATGCACTGCTGGCTGTGATGAAATTGATTTATTTATTTATTTATTTTTCCATTTCGGGATGCTTGCAGTCAAAATATAAAGAGAAAGACTGCTGTCTGTTTTGAAATCTTTTTTTGTATCTCAGCTGCTTCCACTTTATTGGGTTGCCATCAGATTGTTTTATTCCATTTTGACAGCAGTGAGATGATGAACAAACAAGTTGTATTAAGTGCATTTGTTGTCAAAGGACAGCCTTAATTGACACGGGGACAAAACGGCAAAATAATTTTAAGACGCGGTTCAAGGTGTGACACATCTGTTTTTTTCTGGAACAGGTGTTAGGTGATTCCTTTTGTCTGTATCTAACTTACAAACTTGAACGATTTAAGATTTAATTCACATTAACTTCTTATACCCTGGAAAAGAAGCAATGTGTGATGGCAGTTTTAAGGGAATGGTCTTTCAGACTTGAAGAGAATAGGGCACGATCCAGTAAATGCAAGTCTCTTGTCTTCTGCTTTCCAGCCCCTATCAGATTCAGAGTACAACGGTAACCCCGAGACGGTGGGCTACCGTATTAAGCTGTGGAGAACAGATCAACGGGGGGAGCCTCAGATTCGCACCATAAATGACCGTCTGGAGAGAGAGCTCACGCTGGAGGGTTTGGAGGAGTGGACCGAGTACTGGCTGCAGATCCAGGCCTTCAACTCCATCGGACCTGGGCCCTGGAGCGAGCCCGTCAAGGGCCGCACACGAGAGTCAGGTGAGGTCACTCTTCTTGCTAGTGAGAAGCTTCGCTCGAACCTTACCCTGAGCATTCAGCGGTGCGGTTGAAACTTTGGCATTGAGAGGGCTTCTCCTGAAGTGTGTTGCGAAGGTCTTGATTCACTTGGTCCGTGTTCCCCCACCCTAACTCTGCAGAGCCCTTCACAACAACACAAAAGTCATCACTGTGTGTTGGTTTGCACAGGTCTTCATGCATCAGCCGCATTGTGCACAACCATGTTTCACAGATTGTATAGATTTCACCCTGAAAAGTGTACAAAAATAGATGTCTAAAAACATCTTGGGCACAAAAAAGACTAGCTGTTCGATCAGATTTGTTTCCAGGTTTGGTTCAATGTAGGAGCTACTTGAAAGAGCTGTTACATGGAGCGTAAGTCCATTAGGGAGGCAAAGGGGTCATGAGAGGTGTGAGTTGTCTCTAATAGAAATGGGTGTGAACCATACTTAGAAGAGTGAATTGGTCCCCTGTAGAAACTATAACAAAGGTGGTATTATTTATGTTTGGTCAGCTGTTGTTTCGGAGCTCAGTCCTCACAAGAAGCCTTTCATCAATTTTTTATTTGCTGCACTTTTCAGATTCCTTGTGTAGAAGACTTTTTTACTGGTTGGAGTCCTTTGTTTAAGTAGATATTTGGTTAGAAATCTATTCAATCATTTAAAAAATGTTTCCTTGAAATTTAAAAAAAAAAGTTGCCAATGAATGGTGAGCAGGGTTTTATTTGATCTTTTTTTTTTTTTTTTTTTTTTTTTTTTTTTTACAAGTGCCCTTAAGGAGCCTCTCAACAAGGAGGGGACGGGAGGACACTGCAGGAGATGATGTTTGTGCGTCCTTCAGTAATGAAAGGTCGCTGATGGTTTATTTCGTGCAGCCTTAAATGTTGGGTCTCAAACAGAGTTGAAGATGTAGTCAGAGGAAAATAGTGCTGCATTCAGACTAAACGTCTGCTTTTCACATTAAAAATGTTACCTTGTCGGTTGGTGAGTTTCATTCTCTTTAGAGCAGTTACCATTTCTAGCAAAATATTAACGTCGCATTTCATTAAATTTGATTACATTTTTAATCAAATCTTGTTTTGTTCCTGCACTTTTTTTGGTCATATTTAGCTAAAATATTCAATTTGATTAGATGGGTCTTTTCCAAGATTTACCTCTTTTATAATTACGTCCAGGTTGTGATTGTCTGCCCACCTTTCATTTCTGACGTCCTTCTCATGCCGGCAGACTTCATATGCAGGACCTCTGCGCTCTTTAAAGTCCTGCTCTGGGATTTGGCCATTTCTTTTTAATGATGCCATTTAAAGCGCACAGGTTAACCATCTGAAATCAGGCGGTCTGTTTGATTACGGGGCGATTTCCTAACGCTGCTGACATTTCGTCTGCGGCACCAGAGTAATGCAGAAATCACATGCAGCTCCAGGTGCGCGATCTCCCCGTGCTGCCTGGAGAGAGGTGTCTGATGAAGCCAGGCTCCACTGGAATATCTGCATCCTTTTAATAGCTCCGCCGTGGTGGGCGCTGACCTGTGGTCTCCAGCACGTGGCCTTGCATGCATTAACATGCTGTATTTTTACCACCCTTCGCACTGCTGGATGGCCTCCCTGAGCACCGTCTCTGTAGCAGACCTCAAGGATTAATCACAGCCAAAGTTCATGTAGTGATTAGAGCCGTGTTAGGACTCAACGTTGATGTTTCCTGCAGTGCCCTCAGGTTCTCCCGAGAACGTGACGGCAGAAGCCATGAGCTCCACAAGGATCCTGGTCAACTGGGGCCCGGTGCCTGAGCATGAGAAGAACGGGCACGTTCTGGGATATAAGGTAAATGGTGGCAGGGGTGATATTATAACACTGGACTACCATGGTGGTGTAATGTTGAAAGTTTAATGTATGAAAAACACGACAAGGTGATGGCTTCTCCTTGTCATGTCGGTTTATTAGCTTTATCTGCCTGTTTGGAGAGCAACTCTAAGTAGTGCGTGACCAGTAAAAGCCAGTTGAATCAGTGTAATGTTGCCTTCATGAAACAAATTAAATTAAAATCCCTATGAAATTGAATTATTAGCCCACTCCTTTACCTTTTCTCCTAGTAAACAAGAAGTTAAAATTTTACCCAGCTGTATCTGTTGAAAATGATGTAACCTTGTGTAACAGTGGCTGTTTTTTTTTTCTTATGAAAGCGATGGAGTTTTTATAAACACAATGCAGTTTTTAAATAAACTCGATCTATGATCTCAATAAGGGGATACATTCAAATGCTCTGCCCTGATACAGGTGTCGACAAACAGCAAAATATTTGTGCACGTTGATTTTTTTTTTTTTTTTAATTGTTTGGCTAACTTATCAGGTTCAGCTTGTTTACTGTATTTATTCATTATATTCTTCACATATTCATTATAGGCGACTGGTTTTCAGCCTCTCATTAACAGTTTCAGCATCATTACATATCTTATTTTAAGCCCAGACTGATATATTTTGACAAGCCTGTCATCCAGAAAATTGTGTTGCCAACGACGGCGCACCGCTTGCAGCCCTTCCAAAATGGATATAGACCTGTAACATCAAACGAGGAAAGCCAGATGAAGGAATTCCTGGTCCTTTCTTAATGACATTTTGTATTCTGCCTTGCATTTCAGCACTCTGTCCTGGGACAAATATTCTGCTGTGACAGTAATTGGGATCTTGCAGAACTTCAAAGCAATTCAGACAATACGGTGTGCATTTCTGGAAGCAGTTCCTCACGCCTTAACTTTGCTAAAGTCTGATGCCACACTTTGTTGTTTGTGCTTAGGAAGAAAGTCAGAATTTACAGCAAACAGCAGCACAGCAGGCAGATATATTATATATCACCTACACTTCAGCTGGTCAATTAGATACAGCCGTTCAATCACATCTGGGGCAGAACAGCAGATACTCCACATACTCGATTAAAGGGATTTATATTACATATGTAGTTTGCTGGAAATTGCTGATTTATGTTGGGTATTTTCAGTGCTTTTAGAGGCCCTGTAGTATTAAAAAATTAGGAGACCACAAATGCAAGTTGATGTACGTGGGAGTTACCTCAATGTTGAACTACAATTCAAGAAGAGCCCTGGGCATAGTGGCTGTGAGCAGAAACCCTATAATTTATTGACTTCTTTCAATCACGTTGTTGAAACAGGACCTTGGGATGTTGGCGCTCTTTGATATATATGTTTATGTTTTCATGTTGAAGTTTAATATGCATTTCACTACCGTCAGCAAAAAATGCAATTTCTCGTCACCCAGCACCAAAATAATGTTGTAATATTCCCCTCAACATATTGATAACATTGTTTATTAAGCACATAAATATCCCCATCACTCACGTTGGTCCCCATTTTGAAGGCGCTGTACGTTACATTGTTGCGACCAAAAAAGCTGGAGATATTCTCAGCACATATGCGTCCACTTCGGGGGGTTTGAAGGCGAACTTATGGTTGTCTGAGACTGGCATCCCAAAATGAACTGGGCCTAAATCACAGTTCGACTGCACTTGATCCCAGACCAGCAAAACCCCTGTATGTCACATCAGGTGCGGTCAGGCCTTCAAAATAATTCAGGAGCACATTCAGTGTGACACTGAAGTTACTAAAAAACAAGACCTCGCCCACTGTCACCTGGTGCTTTTGTGGGAAAATTAGTTGATCCTCATTAATTGCCTGTTGGTGTGTGTGTGTGTGTCTGCACTTCTCCAGGTATTTTACAGAGAGAAGGACTCGGGTTCCGATCACCAGGTTCACGTGGTAAAAGGGAATCTCACCCGCTCTGCGCTGCTGCGGAACCTGCGCAAATACATCCTGTACGAGATTCAGGTCCTGGCCTTCACTCGCATAGGCGATGGGCGGCCTAGCAGCCCCCCTGTGCTGGAACGTTCCAAGGACGACGGTAGGCATGCCGCCGCCCTTCCATTTCCTTCCACTTGCACCGCCATTCGCCCTTTCTTTCATACGCCTCCCCTAGTCTGTCTGTTGCCGCGGGCCGAGGCGCCGTCCTCCCCTCCGGCGACCCTCCCGCAAACGACGGGGCTCTTCCCCAGCCGACAGCCTTTTTCCCCGGCCAGCATCTGCTCCGTCACTGAAAAATGGGAGTTGGTTCCCATTCAGGCTCAGCATCTTCTTTCTCTCATCTTCTCAATAAAAGCTCTGTTTCTGCATGCCTTCTTATTGATTCCTCTAGAGCGGAATGAGAATCTGTGTTAGAAATGGCCTTTTTTTTCAATCACTAGCCTCATCGTCCCGCAATTATTCAACGTAGAGAAAACAAGTATTCGATACGTGCAAGCTCGAAAACCCTGGCACAGATCTCTTTAATTATTTTTAAAATGTAGGAAGTGTTTCTTTAAAAAAAAAAAGTTGCCATTTCTGAATGAATTATTGATAAACAAAAATGATGTTGGAGTGCTCCCAATCTATTCGCAGGATGTTAAAAACCTGTTTAATCCGCGTGATGCAACAATACCTGCGGCATGAGGGCGTGCCGAGCTCCTGTGGGACTGCGGTGCTGCGATTGAAGGTCACACGTGTGTCACTTAGCCCCTGAGCGGCGTGCAGCAGCAGCACCCGAGGCCTGCATGATCACGCTCTCTACAAAGCCCCCTTTTATCTGCCCATTGGTGTGTGGAGTGTGGGCAACCCTGCTGGTCACCACCTGAAGTTATAAAGGGTCTTTAGTTGAAGATACCCTACAGATACCCCTGCAGGCATCAGGATGTTCAGCAGGGTTTGTGGATGAGGTTCAAATTCGCTCCTCTTAGGCCTTAACGTTTGTAGAATGTAGGTGTCGTCAGTGAGCAGCACATTCCCAAAAACAGGCAAGTGTGTTGAATGACAATGTTGTCAGTTTTCCACAAGTTGAAATTTAAAACAAAAAGTTTTGATTCAGAAAAAAAAAATCTGAACCTTTTGTTTAGTGTCATTGGTTTTGGTGGGAATAATGTAAAATTTTGAAATGGTTGAAGACCATGTTGGAATAAGAACATGTTTATCTTTGTTATTTGAATTTTAAGTTTAGGGGTTTGTTTTTTAAAAAAACAAAATTTAAATTTCTGATTAAATTGAGCACTTAACCCAAATTCAGACCTCAAAATTACTATTTTGGGGTTGCACGTAAAAACATAAATAAACCCCCCTGCAGGTTACCGGTGTTATGGAAATGCCGATGGCCGTAACGCTTGTCTAAAGGGACGAGATAACTGTTGTTTCTGAATTGAATATGTTTATGATGGTGGCTGTGATATTCATCACCTGTAACAGGGAGAAATCTTTCAGTGCTTTTTACTATCATAAATAATTAGCATAAATAATCCATCACGACTCAGACAGTGAGACGCTGTATGGTAATGCTGCACCTGATATTCCGTGCTAAAGTTCAAACTCTGCTGAAAAACAGAAGAAATCCCATCATTTTTGAGGAAACCTTTTTTTCTTATTTCAGTATGAAAAGATAAGGAGTTTCCAGTAAGGAATGACTGTGCAGAAAATACATTGGTGGAGTATTCGTGCATAACATGATAGTGGAAATCTGTTTAATCAACAAAAGGGGTGTGGTGGGGTATGGAAAGTGAGGAAATTACATTTTCTTCTTACTGTTAGTTTCCAGCATAATCTTGAAGATGGCAAATGTCTCCACACAAAGGATTACAGATTTGCAATTTGTGTTGCCTGCCAGTGTCATACTAATGCTCTTAATGTACTGCTTGTTAGGCTGTGCTGGTGACACAGGCTGGCGCTGTACTTCTGGCGTTTTCGCGAATATTTGTGCAGTGGATGGCATGTCTGATGATGACAGACCAGTGAGGGTTTGTGTTTTTGTCTCTTCCTGGAAAGGGTATTTATTAAGATTACCAGCAGCAGAGCAAGAGGTCCAGTTTGTCAGAAAGCACTTGTCCTGTTATTGTCCCTGTGTGAGCACGGTGGCCATCAGAAGTAAGAAAACAGCATGGCGGGGTTTATTTTTACAGATTTATGGCACAAAGACTGGAGCAAACAAGTGTCTTTGACATCTATAAAGCTGGAGCACCATTTAACTGAGTGCCTTTGAGAGATCAGTGCCCCACGCTGTGCGTGCGTGTGTGTGTCTGCAAGTGTGTAACTAAGACACCTGCTATTTTGCTAAATCCTATGCCTTCCCAGTCAGTGAATCCTGCGTGCACTGTATTAATACCCACACATACAAACCTCCTATAATAAAATTTTCTGGCACTATACACATCGATGAAAATATTTTGGAACTAAATGGCACCTTTTAGGCCATGCTACCATGTACAATAAGCAAAATATTTTTTTTGGTTCATTTGTCCATGCAAAAATAATACCAACAAGGCACATTTTTTGTGATATTCTTTTGGCTGCCAACACATGGACTCCAAATGAATTCAGGCAGTCAGTTGAAATTTAAAACCAGATAGAAATGATAACATGCATGAGCTGGTATAAAAAATTTTGGGAAATTTTTCCCACATTAAACATAAAATAAATTCACATGGGATGCCATTCAGATCAGCCTATTTATCCCCTTTAACAGTAACTGTTTATCTGTGATTATGAGGCAGAATTATTTCCATTGTTCGTCTCGCTAGACAAATGAGAATAATGTTGAATATTCTCCAGAGGATTTTGGAAAACATCGAGGAGAAAAATCCCCGGCGCTGAGACCAGTGGAGGAACGACAGGTGCTCCTGTTTGTGCTCAGGGTGCTGTCTTTGCAGATGTGGTTTTATTTCCCTTCCCTTGTGTAGAACTTCCCGAGAGAGACAAACTTGATGCTTTCCAGAACGTGTTGTTGCTGCTGCTGCTGCTGCTGCTGCTGCTGCTGCTCATTCATTTGATTTGATTCATTTCTACCAGAGCTGCAGACTTCCAACATTTTGGCACAGCGGCAGAGGTTTAACCTGCTTAAGCTGCCAAAACTCTCTGGTTGCATGTGAGCCAAATGGAAGAGTTAAAAAGATTAAGATAAAGCCAGATTTCTACCACTTCAACTCAGCAAGGAAACAGTGGATTAATGCTGTCGCCCTGACCCAGACCGGCAGAAGCGTTGAAAGTGCTCTGCTGTCTTTGAGGATGAACAGGCACAGCTGGCGTTTCATTTGGCCACTAGACTCGTGGCACTGATGCTAAATGAGGAGCTCTATCTCTGTTTCTTACTTGAAATATTTGAAACACAAGTGTGTGTTTGTCTTACTGGTTGAAATCTAGCCCAAGTGCTTAAATTCTTTTTTTTCATATGGCTGAGTTTTGAGACTCGAACTTGTCACCAAAGTCCAGTTCTTTAGATGCTACATCACCGGCTGCTTGTTAAGATTGGCGGATTTTGACTTCTATGAGATATGGAAAAGACTTACGTAATTTGTTTTTGCATTTGTTCTGTTAAGATTTTTTATTTGGTTAAATGCCATTTGTAATTATAGTATTTAACTGTGTTTCAAGGACACCATTTAAACTAACAACTGACCCTCTCTTCTTTCTGTAGAAATATCAGTAGCAAACCAGACTCAGACTAAACCTCTTGCATAAAAGGAGTTGGTATATATTAGAGCAATGCTAGTCGTGCTTCTCTTCAATGGCGCTTTTCCGATGCTGGGAAAAAAAAAAGAGAAGTAGTTATAGATTTGGGGGGAGTGGTCGTTGTTTCCCCCGATGTTAAGTCGGCAGGTTTGTAACTACGTTCCTGATTATGAAACATGGCTCCACATGACCGCTACCTGACCGTGAGCCACGCGGCGTCTCTATCCCTGGCCCTGTCCCTGGTCCCTGCGATCCCTCCTGCGGTGGCAGCTCGCTGAGAAGCTAAATTAAAAAGCTGCGCTTGCAAACGTGCGGGGGGCCGCTCAGGTGGCAAACGGGGCTGCTTTTAATTAAATTGATCCAACTGATGCTGGTGCTGCTTCTCGGTTGGGTTTCAGCGCCTTTTTTTTTTTTTTTTTATGTCCATCCAAACAACAGTGCGTTTTTAACAGTCTGGGGAGAAACGATGCATTTTCAGCTGAGATTTGACAGTCACTACAAGGCGTCTCACAACAATATCGGTAGCATTTAGTAACTTTTTAAAATTAGCGGAACACGTGAAAGTCTCTTTTTCAAAGGGAGCCCCCCTGCTATACTTCATTTTCTTTATCAGTCGGTATTTATTCCTACTGATGACAAACATCTTAGCTTTTGATATGTGATGCCTAAAAATCATGAAAGACAGTATTAGCCTAATGGGTACTTTTGAAAACAGTGAATTACAGTTAACAAGGGAAAAAAAGTATGTGAACAGCATAGTACTAGTACTAGAAGGTGACCCTAGCAACAGGTAATTGATGGGATAACAGGGGCACAAAGTGTGCATCGTTTTCATCTGTCTACCTGCATAGCAGGAGGTGTGATTTTACCCAGCTATCAGATTACATGTAAATTGCTGCAACTTCTACTAAAGATGAAATTAAATGTGGGAGGGGGGGACCTCACAGTCTCGGCTCCGTGGGTTTCATGGTAGCGGACCCTGTGCGGCTGAAACTGCAGGCAGTAATATCCCTGATGCCATCTGTCTCCCCGGGGTATGACAGGAAGCACCTGGCAGCTGGAAGTATTGGTCCGTCACACAAGGGTGGGTTCTGGGCGGGGGAGGTCGGATGGTGGACATAGATATCCAGAGGAGGAGGCCTCTCCCCCATTATCTCACACTTTTATTTTTATCTGCGCTGGCAGACTTTGCTCCCCTGCAGGGAAGGGCATTGTATTAATCACCTGTGCATCTGCAGCTCCATCAGTCCATGTTATTTTGGCCACAGCACTCCCCACGTGTGGAGGGAAATGGCCGCACGTTGCGCAGCCATGCTGGTGTTTCTCATGCGCGTGGCAATATATGCAGAAGGAATGCGTTTGTTCCTCTCAAGCTGATTAAGATGTGGTTTTGCTGGCTGTGAGCCTGACAGCTGTCTTAACTGTGTGATCATGGCTGTGGACCAGCTGGAGGTCCTAGAAGGCGGCGTTTGTCGCACGTGAGACCCGAGGTCATTCGGTCTGCAGCGCAGTCGTCTCCGGGCAGGTGTGAACTGACTGAGGGGATAGAGCACAGGTGTCAGAGGGGTGTAGGCACCTTGCAATTGGGTGGTGGTCGTGCTAACAGCCTCTGTCTGGTGAGAGCACCAGGATCTCTACCCAGCATGGTCCAGGGTTCACGCTTTTTGCATCCGTCAGACAGGTTGCAGAGAAGTGATCGAAGCCTTACGCTGAACCTGGTGTGAAGAACACAGCAGAACGCCTCCTCAAGTCCCCTTCGCCAACGCACGGGCAGCAGAGCCGTGCCCTTTTCAAGCTGCCATTTGGAGAAAAGCTCTAAATTTGCTGTCAGTTCAACATGGTTTTCAGCTTTTGAATCGGACACAGTGAGCGCTGTCCGCGACTGTCATCCCTTCAGTTGAAGCGAGCTAAGCAAACGGCGTCGATTGTGAAAATGCACGGCTCTTCTCGGGGTTTTGAAGCGCCGTCTCAACTTTAACGGCTTTTCATCAGCACCGATCCACAGCTTTGCCCTCTGAGGCTTCCCCTTATTACAGCGGCACGTCACAACTGGGCAGCTGCACACAGAAATATCCAAATGTCTTTCAGGTTTGCCTGCACTGGGCAGACTGAGGTCAGACTGTCAAGCCTGACAGGTACTGATCCAGCGGGCCGCGGTGCATCCGTCACGGACGCGCAAGGGGAAAACAGGAGCACTTAACTGCAGTAGCATTGCACCCCCCCCACCACCACCCTGGGTCCCTGAAGGCCCCCCGTCCCTCTCGTTATTTATAAATGTGCGGCTGTTGCCCGAGGGGAGACTCCACGCGGTCCGTGCAATCAGTGTAACTAACCTCGCTCGGAGCCACACAAAGGGATGTCATCACTGGATTTTGGTGTGGGAAGCTGTCGGTGACGACCTGCCAGTCCTCCAAGGGTTGGGGAGGTGGTGGTGGTGGGGGGGGGGGCTGTCAAGCTGGATCCACACTGGCAGGATGGGTGACAGTGTGAAATGGACTATTACCGAGTCGCTGGCAGAAGGCCTGGGTCAGGGCCACGGATTATGCTCCTGCTCGGTGCAGGGAGGCTCAGGTCCTGGGAAAGTACGTGGAATTGATGCATATAGACCTCTAACAAGCGTGTTAATGATTTCAGTGCTTTTTGTTGGCTGGACAGTATGCTGCAACTGTGTGAAAACCACATTTTGACTCGATTTCAAATCAGCCAGAATGTGACTGAGGCCTCCGAAGGGAATGCGAAAGGACTGTCTGATTTGAAAATGCTCACAGTTCCTCCTCTTCTTCTTCTTCTCCCCACCACAGTTCCCGGTCCACCCGTGAGGCTGGTTTTCCCGGAGGTGCGCCTGACATCTGTGAGGGTGGTTTGGCAGCCCCCAGCTGACCCCAATGGCATCATCCTGGGTAAGAGAGGCATGAAATCCGTGACACCTCACACACACACACACACTCTGACACCTCAAACACCTCCCAATGTGTGTCCTTAGGCAGGATCTCAGCCTGACCAGAAATGGAAGTGTGACAGGCGACATCTCCCCAAGTACCACCGTCAAACACGAAGGTGTAGCACGATTCCCCTCTGTGTCACACCTCACGGTCCGACGACATGTCTGAGCTGCACTCCCCACACAGCGAAATCCAGCCAGTGCTCCCGGTTTTTTTTTTTTTTTTTTTTAAATTTTAAACAACAGCATCAGGGTGTCTGAATGAGTTCTGAAGTTCACGAGACTGCAGGTCCCTTGCGAGAAAATGAGTGCAGGTCCAACAGGTCACTAATGGAGAGCTTGTCGACGGGACCAGTTTCTGCCTGTTAGGACTTAAATTTGTCAGACGACAAAGTTCTGCTCCTTCGCTTCATTCATGAGATGGTTGCACATGTTAGGCTGGCAAAATTAAGTCAACGAAACCTTTGTCTCACCTCTAGATGTCTATGAAAGTGTTGAACACAGCAGCGTTATTAACTTTTATTTACATGCAAAAACTTAACTTAATCTGACTGTTCAGACCATCTTTCTTTCCAGGATCTCTGGTTTGAAAGATCACACCAGGACGCCGCTGGTTGGAAGGGTGCGGGTGGGGGGGACGTGGTTCTGCACTTGATATTAATTCCACGTTCTGTGGGAGAAGAGGGGAATTAGAGCTTAGCAATAAACTGATTAAACTGACTGGCACCCTGTGCTGAATCAAGCCACTGGAGAACTGCAGCTGCTGCAGATAATTCCAGAGTGAAAGTGCATTTAAACCCTGGGTGAAATCATGCTGTTCACAGCACATGGGCAACTATTCGTTTCTCTACTTTTTACTACTTTACGTGATTTTAATTTGCCCACGTCTTTACCTTCTCTGTTGAGACGGTGCTTTGAGGTTTTCGTGCTCTTCGACGTTGTTTTGGAAAGATGTGACTAAAGTGTTTCTGTCTTCAGTGATGTCCACATCCCTCACGTAGAACTCTGGTAGTTTGGTAGATTTAAGCAAACTCCATCATATTACTATAATGCAGGATCTCGTCCAAATTTTGCCTCGTAAGTTATCATTACATATTAATCGTACGATATTTCTTTGAGTTGTAATCTACCTGATATCGGTAAAATTCTCTTATGAATCTCACAACCAGTTGCCATAGTGGATGTCATTTGTAATACCGAGGCAGTGGGTATCGACCCTCTGCCCTCAGCAATATAAGAAATTGACTAGTTTGTTTTTTTAATGCTTTGATGCAAAGCTTTGGGGTGCGAGTTCTGGCCAGGCCTTAAATTGGCCGGCCCAGCGTGTCTTTCTGCACCAATAAAATACCTGTGGCTTCCTGGATTGGACCCTAGCCCAGGAGAGGACCGTGCCACATCACAAATGGGGGGGGGGGGGGGCTACAAAACTGGCAAGGACCCCCTGGCATCGACAGGGATTGCTTGTGGAACTAAGGAGAAAAGGGAATGATCGCTTGCCCAGGCTTTCAAGTTGACTGTTGGCATCCATCTCACAGTTCAGACTGGTCTCCTGTGACTCCGCTCTCCTGCCCAACTCCCCTCCTGTAATGCTTTATAGAAAAGGTCACATCTGCACCTTTGTTTTATTCCCCTCTAAGTTTCTCCCCACTTGATGTTTTTTTAAAATGTGGCCTAGCAAAGGCATTTAACTTTAAGTCTTGTAAGCCCATTTTGTTCCTTGCTGGGTTCAGACCTTAATCCTGCTTGCAGAACCATTGAAATCCTGCCCCCCCCAGATTTCAGCAAATGTTGACCATTAATGTCAGTGGGGAGCGTTTGGCGTTTGCTTTTGAATCTGAGGCTGAGCAATCCAGTGTAAATCTGGCCATCACCCGATTTCCGAATAGTCATTTTTCAGCAAGTGCGAAGGCGAGTCGTGGAAATGGGGAGTTGAGCGTAGGAACAAATTCCAGGCAAAAGTGAGACAAACTTCATACAGCTGAGACCGTTTCCCAGTAGGACATTTGGTTAGAGGCTGCTTACATGTCACCACTCAAATCCTACTCCAGCAAAACATTCCGTGCAAAACGTTACATTTGAGCGATTAAATAAATTACTGCAGTCTCCAATTTCCTTTTATGTACAAAGCAAATCGACAGACAGACTGGTGGTTTTCATTTTGGTCCTTCTTACACACTTCATAAAGGAACGATGTCTCAAGATCTGATTAAAGATAATTCTTGTACTGACAGGATTGTACTGTTTAGGAGCGAATGTGCAGGATGCATTATTGCATCGTGCCGTAATACAGTGAGGTGCTTTCAAATTGCGACGATGGCGCGTCTCCTTGACAACCGCAGCTTGATCTTGTGATTGGATAGATGCTGCAAAAAGCTGCATCAATCTGCGAAAATAATAAGTAGAGCAAGCATAAATAATAGCATTGGCTTCCGTAAGGTCTCTGCTGAGGTGTTTAAATGTTTTACCTTTTTTCCCCCTTCGCTTTTCCCAACTCTGCAGATTATTCATTACTTCCTTGTCAAACCGCCTCCGCCTGGCTGACGCCAGGAGCCGATCTTAAATTGCTGTTGGTCTTCTCAGTATGGCTGCGTGCAGCTGTACAGGTCAAGATTTATTAAATATTTACATGTACAGTATCGGTAAAGGTTTCGCAAGACGTGGGCGATGTTCATATCAGGTCTGTATCAGTGACTACAAACTAGACTTCTTAAAGGCGTCTTAAGGATTTATAATGATGTAATGGAGAGTGGCGGTCCAGCTTCTGTATTGAACTGCAGTTAAATTGGTCACACAGTTGTTTTGACGGGGGGGACTGATTCGGAGTTGAATGGACAGTAAACTGAGTATTCAGGCTTTTGTTCTGATTTTTTTTTTTTTTTTTCCTGTTTCCGCTCTGTGCCACCTTGGGCCGTTCGGTGGCTGGAGGCCAGTGGACTCCTCCCGCCAGTCATGTTGGACTTGTCATCCCTTGGCTGCCATTGAGGGTGTCGCCGGCTGGCTAAGGATCAGTGATCACCGTGCAATGAGTTGAGGATATAAAACTCCAGGGGTGTGGAGGTGGCCATCTAACCAATTACACGGCTTGCTGCTCAGACTGAGGGGAACTCTTTCAAACGTGGCCTGGAAAAACCGAGCCCTGGGTCGCAGTTCGGCAGGAACAAAAACTATAACAGCCCAAACTCCTTTTCTCCACTTTGCTTCTGCAGGAACCGTGCGGGTAAAGGAGGCTGGAGGGAAGGCTGCCGGTTTGTTTTTGCCCCGGTTGTTTTGCTTGTTGCGGGAGTGTTTTAATGAAATACCAGGCCCGTGGTGGAGGCCGATGTGGGACTGACGGTGGCCTAGTTTGTGTGAACGCAGCTGAAGGGGGACGATGCAGAGGAGGAAAATCAGCCATTAAATAATGGCCTGCACAGCGGCAGGCGACTCGCAGATAAACCGCAGCCCTCCGTCGAGGCGCGTTAATTCACTCGCATCCGGTGTGACAGAGTTGTAGGACATGCAATTCCCAACAGGGAAGATAAAGGGTTTACCGACTGGGCAAACTGTCCACATCTCATATTTATTAGCCACTTAACCTTCACTCAATTCCGACATGTCCGCCTGCCACGATGGGAGCTGGTAATAGCAAAATGTCATCAGTCTGAGACAGGGCTTGAACAGGCTTTGCACAGAACACAATGGTGGATTGGATTCTTTAAAGACGGAGCGGACAGCACCCGTACGGGCCCGCTGTCAAAGGTTAAACGGGCCCTATTTTCTGTTAGAGGAGTGTAAGATTTGAAGTGATTTAGACATTAAATGGCGGACGAGTGGAAGGTCGACTGCCGGTTTCTGTCGCGCTCAGTAGCCGTCCTTCCGCCTTTGCTGCAATAATCGGGCAGGAGATGAGAAGCAAACGCGCAAGACGTCCACAGTGTGCTTTGTCTCCAAGAAGCAGTGAGTGATCTCATCTCAACTTTTCTAGAACGCCACCTTTTTTTCCCCACTTACGATTTTAAGATACTGTTTCCGATTTCACGTCTGGAGTTTTACGCTGAGGTTGTTAACACAGCAGAGTGGTTGTATTTTGATAGTTTGCCCACTGTTGCTGAGTGAAAACAAAGAGGCCGGCTAATGCAGTCCAGCGCTGATCACCATTGTGTTTCCTCACTGGGCATCGTGCGACGAGGCCAGCAGCCAGTCACCCACGCTTGTGTTTACGCTACCTCCGCATTGCTGTTTTTACAGGGTATCAGATAGCCTATCGCCTTGACGCCAGCGATCCAAACAAGTTCACCACCGTAGAGGTGGGCTCCAACACCCGCCAGTTCACAGTGACGGGTCTGACGCCAGAGTCCGCCTACATCTTCCGCGTCTCTGCCAGGACCCAGCAAGGCTGGGGTCAGCCTGAAGAGGCTGTGGTCATCACCACAGAGAGACGAGGTGACGCCGCTACTTTGTGGAACGGTCCACACACACACACACACACACACACACACACACACACAAAATGTTCACGCATCGCATTGCATGAGTTACACTTCCAGAGAAGTCATTTGGAACTGTAGTCCGCGCTTCTTCGACACACATCATCCAGCACAGTGACTCCGTAGAGTAGCTCAGGGTTGCAAAACCCCGGCCCTCGGGGGCTTCGCTCCGGCAGGTTTAAGAGAACACATCTTAATTAGTGCCTGGTTGACACCTGAAAAACTAGGCGAGCTGAAATATGACCTAGTTATATATGTCAGGGTAGCTGGTAAGAGCCGAGTCTGAGGAAACCCCAGCGTACTGTGCAGCCCTGCCGGATCGGAGCCGTTGAGCTGTTGGGATTCTCTTTCCCTTACGTAGGAGGCTATCCGTCACAGTCCTTGTGGGTAACTGTTCAGTGAGTTTTACCATCCACACATAGTACTGTATGATTTAATTAGCTCACCTCTTAACCTAAGTAGGTAACAAAGTATTTAAACTCACGTGCAGCAGCATTGTTTACGGCAGAAATAAGCACTGAGGGGGGCCTTCAGTGGGGGCCAGCCAAGCATGGGTCAGCGGTTCTGTGTGCTCCTGAACATCCCTTAGGTACAGCATCAGGTCCCTGCGTCACCGTCCTTTCTGGTGGTGTCGGCGTAAATCCCGTTATGGTTTTAATCCCATACAACTCTGCTTCTTTTCCTAATCTCGTGGTCCGGATATGCCGTACAGCTCACGTAAGCCTCCCGTATTAGTATACATTAAACTGAGAACAACTGAATGGGAAATTGAAAAAGGTAAGTACATTAAAGGTGTTTCTGCTGCTGGGGATAGGTCTACTACTAAAATTGTCTGCTAAGGTTGTCAGTTTGAGTCATTATTCCCTCAGCGTGCGCCACACTGGTGTTTTTTCAGCACCAACCCCATTACTTGGCCCAGAGCAACTTTGTTAATGCTCACCTGTCCTCATAAGCAGAGAAGGACCTGCAGAAGATGCAAAAAAGAATGAGGGTTGGTTAATCGGGCTCTCCGCACATTGAGAGACAGGTCCCCCACACTCGGTCAGTCCGGTCAATACCCATTTTATTACGCACCTTGCATGTTTAATCACAGTCAATAGAATCTACCTTTAAAATTAAACAATTAAGCTTCTCCATATTGACCGGAGCTATTGAAATCGATGGCGACACGCACCGCTGTTGTGTTTGAGGACTCGTGCTGCGGGTGGGGGTATTAGGGGCTGCTGCACTTGTACAAGTCCTCTGTGTAATTATTTACACCATCGGCGCTCGCAGGCGAATCGATGGCGTGGCTGCCATGTTAACCCTTTACAGAACGACTGCGAGTGCTCTCTTCCTCACCTTCTCTCTCTCTCTCCCCCAACGCAGACCGGCCCCAGCCCCCGAAAAAGCTAACCGTCCCCCAGGGGGAAGTGGGGTCGCGCAGTCTGCGGCTGTGCTGGGTGCCAGGCGGAGGTGGCTCGTCCCCGGTGCGATACTTCACCCTGCAGGTGCGGGAACTGCCGGGCGGCGAGTGGAACACACACTCCTCCGCCATCAGCCACAACAGCACTTGCTGGGAGGTGGACCGGTGAGCCTTGAACCCGCCCAGCCTCAACCCGCCTCCTCCACCACTCAACTGTGTCTTTATTTCCATCGTGGTTTTGCTGAACATGCGAATATTTGCTCATTTAAATCCGCCTGTGTCGGCATTGTTTTTGATCACAAGGGGGGGAAAAAACTGTTTTGCTTTACCTGTCTTTCTCATATGTCTCAGCGGTTTTGTTTCTTGCTCACGTTCTGCTCCCAGGAATAGTTACTATGTACTTGTAGATTTTATTTTGGCTGTTTGTCGACACGGATAACTGTGTCACTTTCAGTGGGCTGCTGTGGTGCGACTTGGAACTGTTACACCTTGAGCTTGAAGGTCAGTTTGTATCTGTTTTGATGTATTCCCTGCTTCTTTCTCTTCAATCCTAGGTCAATTTTCCTCTTGCGGCCACATCCAGGGATGTTAGCCAGAGTCCTTAAAGTTCTTGATAATATTGGTAACAGCGGTCACAGGAACATGAAGCTCTTTAAAGATGGTCTTGTAGCCTTTACATGGACCGTGCCCGGCCATTACGTTCTTTCTACCTTCCTCAGACAACTCTCTGCTTTTCCTTCTCTTTTCCATGTTTACTGTGATACAAAACAGCAGAGTGAGGACTTTTCGCCATTTAATCTGCCTGCTGTTGTTCCCCGAACTGTCATGGTTCTGCTCTGTCCCCACCGCACAGCCTGTTTTCACCTCAGCTCACGCCGGAGGTCTCGCTGTGGCCCTGGCCTGTGTTATTAAACACCGAGGAGGATTTCCCTCTGCTGCAAGCCCTCTGTTAATCTTAATCTCCGCGTGATTTGTCGAGGGGGCAGAGATCTGATGAACAGCGTTGCCTGTATTCCTCTTGAACCCTTTCAGTGATTATGTTGCTATTAGCAAATGAGAAAAGCGTTTGCGTCGCCACGGATGTTTTGTCCCGATCGCAGTGCCCCCCCTCCCTTCACGCACCTGCCCCAGTGCCGCTTTTCTGCGGGGTCAGCGAGCCCGTCTCTGGATAAACGACAATGTTTGCGCAGAGATTAGGGCTTAGACACCCGGAGTGTATTGGCAGCTTGTAGGGTCAGCAATTCTCCAGCATGGAGATAATCGGAGCTGTCTCGCAGGGGGGCGCTGAGGTGATGCGTGCGGCATTTCAAATGAATTGCAATAATTACCGGTGCCCTCAGCCAGTTCTCCTAATCTTCCCGTGACTCTTCCAAAGTTATCGTTCACCCCTCTCCCGGCGCTTCCCCATCTCCAGGATTGACAGGGCAACAGGTTGTTGCCACTGTCTTCCATGGCGGACGGCGTTCTTGGGAATGATTGGGGTCCGAGACCCCTCTCTAGTTGTCTCTGATTAGCAGGTGGGGTGGGGGGGCAGCTCAATCACAGTGTGTTAGAGGCAAATTGTCACCGTCGTTCCAGTTTCCAAACTGAAATGACGTGTCGAACGGCACAATCAGCCCTACCTAGAGGGGCAGCCGTGACGGCAGCAGCGCCGTTCCGCTCTGTTCTACGTCACCTCGCCGTTGGCAAAAACCAGCAGATAAAATCTTCCAGTGGCACTGGACTTGCACAGCGGTAGATGGGTGTAGTTTTTAAATGAGGATGCATCTGTCCTTCTGGTCTGCAACGCTGTACAGCATTGCTGCTCAGGGCAGTTTAGTTGTTTCTTCTTCTCTAGGTTGCTGATCTTCAAGTATCTCACATTTTCGAACGTTCTGTTGCAACAAAACTTGCCTTCCTACCCATGTGTCACGCAGCTAGAAACTTTCAAAGGTTATTCCTCTTCCTCATGTTTTATCGTTGCATTCATGCCGTTTATTTTTAGCAGTTATTTGTGTACATGTTCCGCTCAACAACCCTGTCCTGTTGGGGGCGACGACGAGCAGGTGCCCAGTCCTCCGACAGCGTTTAGGTGCAGGGGTGACCAGGCCCCACGCTTTGAAGTGAAGTGCTGCTTGAAGGATAGGAAAATGACCTTCAGCTCATACCGTCTTTCAGGCTGAAGCCCTACACTTCCTACAAGCTGAGAATGATGGCGACTAACGACATTGGAGACAGCGCCTTCAGCAGGGAGACGGATGCAATTACGACCCTGCAGGACGGTGAGCGGCAGCTCGGTTGTCTCACTCAGACCTTCACACCCCGTTAGATTCGCTATTGATTTCAGATGTTTGTTTTCCACTATCTAGTAAGCGGTGAAATATGGCCAACCCCTCACTGATCACACAGCCTTCAATTACAATGAACGCTGTTGGAACACAGTATGCAGTTGAACAGAAGAAGAAACATAAGTGCATGGCAGAATTTAGAAGACAGCGTGTAAATGATGGACCATATGCGCTTTATGCAGCATGTTAATTTACATATTGTTTTTCCCTTTAAGCTAAGGGCAGGGCACACGCCTCAGATTTACCTGTCTTGGAAACTAAATGAATGAATGAGCTGGTTAACTTGAATTAGTGTCTAATTGGGAGATTCTGTACCTGAAGGTACTGAGGGTGTGAGGGATGACAGTTGTGGCCTGCAGCATTAATAATAGATCACAGTTGCGTGGAAGCTGTCACTTGTCTGGCAGGTTTGGGGGGATCTTGCACAACTCTGCCTGTTTATTAGCCCTGAAATGGCTGGCAAGAAGCACCGTTAGCTCTGGTCCCATCACACACTCCTGTGTTGGCCTTCTGACATTACAGTGCCACCTTCCTGGGTGTTCCGACTTTCTTCCTCCACCGCGGCTGTAAAAATGTTTCACTTCATCATTGTGAAATGTCACTTAGCAACAGAAGAGCTAAACCGGCGGAACAGAATTAAGGTCTACATTTCGACGTTTCTGCCCCCCTAATTGTAGAAGCGCTGCAGATTTTTCCATTAAAAAAAAAAAAGTAAAAATTTACAGTTGCTGCCATCAAGCTGCGCTGTTTGGGGTGGTGAAATTTCCAGTTTTTGTGTCCTTTTTGTGCTCGAGGATTTATTAGGACGGAGCAGTCGAGGCGTGTCCAGTCGAGGTAATTGAATCCTCCTGTGTTTCCTGTTTCATTGCAGTTCCTGATGAGCCACCTGTTATTTTGGCTGTAAAGCCGTCCACAACGACCTCTGTTCTCGTTCAGTGGCAGGTATGGATTTCAAACCTCACATTTTTGGTGTAGCTGCTGCCAGAAACGTCTGTAAGGAAGCAGATATTTTTAAAAAGACAGAACAACAGTATATTTATATAGAAAGTTTTTCTTTATATACTGCCGGTGTGTGTGTGTGTGTGCGCGTGCGTGTGTGCGCACGCTTAAAGCGTACAACTGGCAAGTAAGAAGGGAAGAAGCAGGTGTGCGATATATCTACCTCTGTGGTGAAAATAAACTAAAAGAAGCCCTTCAGAAAATGCAGTAATAAGGCACACTACTCTGACCTCAGTGCAGTTGTATCTAGAGTCATAAGTCACTTCGCATTTTCTAAAAAGAGCAAGACCTTTCCAGAAGATTCCACACCTAATAACCATACCTTTGTCACTTATCTGTTTGACATTTTGCAAATTGAACTGCAACCTTTAGAAAACGTGCCTGTTTTCTGTACCTTAATGCAATTTAGTAATTGTTATGCTTGTTGCGTTTCATTGCTCTGTGTGGAAGGTGGTGATATACAGGGTTTCTGCGTAGCCTTTCTCAATTAATACATATATTCCATAGGAAATCTGTTCAGGAGTGCATTCTGAAAGGGAACCTTTATTAGCTGCAGAGATTTTTACATGCAGACCTACAGGGTCTTTGATAATCTCCCCAAAATAGGATTTTCTTATCAATATGGCTGTCAGCTTGGTCAAGCTAATGATTTTCAAAATGAACTTTCGTAATGACCTAATGATTTTGTGCTCCTATTTAATTTTCACTTTTACTTGATCCAGGGTGAGGTTGCGGTGTCACGGTATCTGTGAAACTTTCCAGCGAATACAGCAGCACTAGGTTACAAACTGACGTGCTGCAAGACGTGAAAATCTCTTCCTTTTTTTAATAATTTGAGAAGAGCCTTGTGTTGCACAAATGGACCGGGAGGTAAAATGAGACGGTGAAAACGGAACATCGGTGACCTTTAACATTTTCTCCCATGCTGCAGCCACCCAAGGATGAAAGTGTGAATGGGGTTCTGGTGGGATACCGCCTGTACTACCGCGAGTTGCAGTACGAGAATGTCCCACCTGATTCCAAGGCCGTGGCGAACCACTCGGCCACGAGAGCAGAAATTACAGGTAGGGAAGAACAGTACCTTAACTTCCTTATCACAGATGTACAATCATCCGACCCTACAACCTTCCGTTGGGGCAATTTTAATTTTTGAGTTTCTTTGTGACCACCGAGGCAGTCGTGAACACCAAAGTTGTGCAGATAAACTCCTAGCTGTTTTGTAGAAGCGCATTTCACCAGATGTCCTCAGTTTTTCCCGAGTTGAGCGAAAATAATTAAATTAAAGTTTTGCGCTAAGGACGACGAGTGTGAAATCTGAACGAAGACCTCAGTGCGGAGCATGTCAGAGCTCTCATCTTTATAACAAGAGATTACAAATTAAGTCGGTCCTGACAAATTGAATTTAGTATTGACAGCGATTAAGTGCACATTCCTCATATTTAATGTGCTGTTACTGATCTGGAAAAAGTACAGCATCATTCTAGCCTTTATAGATCTAACCCTTGAGAAAAGATGCACTGACTATTAATGTTTTCCCCATTAGCATGTTCCCAGCATGGGAAGTACACACTCTGAATACCGTTTGTTTTTGCTCAGGCTTCTCCCACACGACTAAAGTTGTTTGGAGAATCGGAGAAATGTTGTAAACTAGAAAATTCTATAACCATGTTTACTGTGCACTGGGTCCTCAGTTTACAAACACAGTTGGGACCAGAAAACTATAATTGAATTTCTTTGCAAATCAAAAGTCACTCTTACCACTAAGTCACAATCAATAAAGGCTGAATGTGAAAGGCTCATGTGTCTTGAATTACTAAGAGGTTCTGTAAAAATCTCAGATGTTAGTGTTGTGAAGAATACTTTGTAAAACTTTATTTTAATATTTTATAAACTTTTATTAAACATGACCGAGGTCCTGTTCAATTCTGATTTTTTTTTAACTTTACAGATTCATCCCTTCAACATGTGAAAGGTTTTTCAGCTTATTTAGGAACATTAGGCAGGAGCTGTAAACACTGCAGCAGCCAGTTGAATTGTGGTGGTCCTGCACTCTTTTTGTGTTTGTGTTTGCTTTACTGCTGTCGATCAGCTGGTCATAAACACTTTTTCTCTAACATACGGTACTGTGCAAAAGTGTTAGTCATGCAACTTGAATGTGTGTTGAGAAGTACAGGTAGATTCTTATCTACCATCAGGGGGGTTTCTGATTGGTCCCAAATTCATTCTGCAGCCTGAGGATGACCTCAAACACCCAATCTGAGTCATACACAACTATCTTCAGCAACAGATGTTCTGGTCCCCACAGAGCCCTGATCTCAACATGATCGAGTCAGTCTGGGAGGACATGCAGAGACAGTCAAAGTCTGCAGAAGAACTATGGCCAGTTTGGAAGAACCTACCGACCTCTACCTTAAACTGCATGCAAGTTTGCATAAGAGAATTGATGGTTTTTTAAAGGCAAAGGGTGGTCCCACCAAATACTGATCTGATTGAGGTTTTTTTTGTCTACTGCACTTTTTAGGAGGTTTATGATTAATAAGTATTCATGGCATTATTTCTGGAACCATCCTCGCTTTATAGCATTTTTCCCACAGGTGCCTAAGACTTTTGCACAGTTCTGTAAATGGGAATTTTGGACAATAGATAGGTGAAGAAATGCAATTAAAAACATCCATCCGTCATCCTTAACCACTTGTGTTCACAGCAGTCCAGAGCTTATCCTGGAGTCTTTGGGCATGAGTCTAGGAGACTAAACCCCAAATGTCAGTCCATTACAGGGTGTCCACACGTTTGCTCACTGTGAGCAATTTACATTGAGCAGGTAGACTGAAACACATCTGTGGACTGTGGCAAAACCCAAGCAGAGAAGGGAAGGACTGGCAAAGTCCACACAGACTGAGCTAGATTCAAACCTCCACCCACATGGCTCAGACACTGTGATGCAGCAGCACTGATCACTGTACTCACTGTGTTACCGTGCGGTTTAAAATAAATAAAATTAAACATTCGGCCATTTGTAACGCGGGGAGCCAGCGTCAGTTTAACGGTAATAATGAGTCAACAAGTCTACAGAAATTACTGCAAAAACATAAGCAGAATTGCAGCCTGCGATGGACTGGCGTCCCGGGGTTCAGTTTCACAGCCGGGTGCCTGGGGGGGTCACCTCAAAGCAGTGAAGAAAAACAGACAGACAGGTGGAGGGAAGGCAGAATTGAAAATTAAAAGGTTGCAATTACTATTATTCAGTTTTTATTGTATTGTAAGGTGCCTTAAGACGGCACATCAGCTGCTCACAGAAAGATCTATTTTTGCCAGATTTCATCCCCTTAAAGCCAGTAAAGACAGTATCCGGCGTTGGGAATCACCTGGGCTAAATTTAAATTAAAAAAAAAATTTTTTTAAGTTAAAAAAGCAACATGCTTACAAAGGCTTTATCCTGGTATTTTCTCTGTGATATGTTTCTGTTTTGAGATACTAACTAGTCTGAAATTTAACAAGGTCTCTCTCTCTTTGTTTGCCTCAAACAGCCAAAAGCACTTTCAAGACTGTAAGCAGTGCTTTGTTAACAGAATTCGAGTTAACACGTAAGTTTCTTTTAATTGCCAGCCTATTTGAGCGTGCTTTGAAGTTTTAACAAAATATTCATGCTCCCTCTGGCGAAAGTGCGTAATCCCAAATGCAAAGCCTCTTCTGCGTTACACGCACTTCCTCTAATTTGACTGTTTTGTCGGAGAAACCTGGGAACAGTTTAGCCTCCAGACTGTCAGGTGTGTGTCATGGTCCCCCGCGTGGGCAGGAGTCTCAGAAGCCGGTGCTCTTTGTTTTTGTGCCATACAGCTTCTGGAATCCTTCCACAAGCACTCGGGATGTGGAAATATACGAACGTTATCCTAGTTTTGGGCATCTTTTTTTATCTGGTGACTAATGTGCAATGAGCAACTTGCCATTTAGTGTAGTTGTGCAGAACATAGTAACTAGAAAAAAAGTGAAATATTGCATATATAAGTGTCCAGTGAAATTCTGTACATTTGACTAATGGAGTTAAAGATGTTTGTCCTTAATAAGGCTGCTATACAGCCACAAACTTGGCTTTCCGGTCTGCAGCTGAAGCGCGGAAATGTCTTAATAACAGCAAGCGGTTAAGTTGTCCGCCGTCGTCGTGCCCCCGGGAGCTGCGGTGTTCACTCTTGTCGGTCGGCTTGCATAACCCGGTGGCAAGTTGTCCTCGCATCTTCGCCACTGTGACATGGATGTAGAAACACCTTCGTCCAAACCTATGAAAAAGGGAATGTATTTCTTAATACAACAATCGTCATGAAAAACTGATTTTTTTTTTTTTTAAATTACAGTTTGGAGTGAAATTCCGAGAAATGTTTGCTTTCGTGGTACTTTGTGAAACCAACAGATAATTGTCACAGAGTAATGTTTCAGTAATATTCGTTCATCATTATACTGTTTGTAAAGTTAGCGGTATAATTTGTTGTGCAATTACTGCAAATGCTGCGAGTTAAATAAAGCGCTATAATTTGGAAAGTTTTTTTCTGTGGCTTCCTGGAAATGTCTGATCGAGTTGATGCTTTTATTTTTGTTTTGTAATCCTCAGAATTGTTTTCTTTGCTTTTTTTTATATTCCCCAGAACTGAGCAAGTACAAACGCTACGAGATCGTGATGACGGCCTATAACATCATCGGAGAGAGTCCGCCCAGCAGCCCAGTGGAAGTGTTTGTAGGAGAAGCAGGTAGACACCATTTTCGCTCTTGAGGCATGCAGGGAGTTTTGGCTTCATATTGGTCCCAGTGTTTTCATTTCTGAGAGCAACTCAGGTCTTCAGACAAACCGGTAACCAAAAGCCACATGTATTTTTTTTTTATTTTTTGCTCTTATGATCTAAGGCCCACGCAACATACATTTGGAGGTTAAAGTTAAGTTTTATTTCTGTAAAAGATCAGCAACTTCTGGGAAGACATTTGAGATGCACAAAGTGTACAGGTTAAAGGGCTTGATCTCCAAAGTACCTGGACTGAAACAGTCTGCACAAAACATCAAGTAAAGCTATTAAAACCTTTGTAAATCCTCGGTGCAGAAAGTCAGCTCTTCTGTGAAAAGAAGAGCAATTCCTCTGTCATTCTTTCGGCCCTCTGTTCTTAAATATGTCGAAAGCCATAAAAAAGCACACGGCCCAAGAAGCCCCTCACATTCCTTTAACTGGCTCCTGATCAAGTGTACAGCCAGACGCGATCAACCAAAGCAGCTTCTGCCAGTTTGACTGCAATCGCGGGATCCGGGGATGAACCCAGTCGCAGAAGAAACTGTTTTAATTCTTTTGGTAATGAGCGCCTCCAGAGACCAGTGGGGAGCTCCATACGGGTGACGCGCCAGAGATTTCTGTTTCTTCTACAGTTCCGGAAATTACCACGAGAATACAGACTGAAAGTATGTTCGTCATATGTGCCAGCAGATACCGCCTCTGATTCGGATGTTTACTGAACAACCCTTCAGCAAGTGCCCTTGAAGTAATGACCACCAGAGAGGAGCACAAATAGGGAAGAAGAGGCAAAAAAAAATGCTTGTTTATCAGTAAACAGTGCCGTCGAAACCCATTTTTAAGCTGTAATTAAATTAATGGTTTATAGTCAAAACGTTAGCATGACGTTAAGAGCTGCTCGGTGCACAACAGTTTCATACAAATCAGTTGTGGGTTTTCAAGAGGCCGTTTTGTTTATTCGTTGTCTGCTTTCGTTGACCGCGTGTTTATATTTCATGAGCTATCAAAATGCATGAGGCGCTTTTTCCTCCACATTCATGTTCCCAAAATGACACGGCTTGAAAGCACGACTTCCTTCCTGTAACGGCCCCGCCGCTGGCCGGCTGGAGGTCAGCCGTTCTGACGTGCTTAACTTTCAACGCTGAGTGAATCCATTAAACGGGAGCGAGGCGAGACGCCACCTCTTCTGCACCGGTGTTACCTGGTGGGTTAGTCCAACCTGAAATGAGGGCGATGATCCATCATCCTTTTGGGAGGCTGGAAAGAGAAGGCAGACGCTGCAGCCGAAAGTCGGCGCGGGATCCTGAGGTGAGCTGACAGTTGTGAAGTACAGGGCTCCCCCGAGTGCCACCCGGGCTCCAGTTACCCCCTCACGTCCCGGAATGCGAGCAGGGGGCTCGGCTGGTTGAACCCCCTCAACGCATCACTCTGCTGCTCCATAATTCACGAGGGCTGCGTGTCGTCCTTCAACTTTCAAACACGATGCCGTGGTTCAATAAGAGGCTTATGAATCTGTTTGTCGGACAGTTGCTGTTAGTTATCTTTACTCAGTACGGCGGACCCTCCTTGAAAAACGGCCGACGCTAGTATGCTTGTTTAGTGGTCTAGCAGCTAATGTGCTACTGGGGATTAATGGCGTCACTGGCCAGTGCTACAACAACGAGGGGAGCGGCGAAGGGTCTCGGCGAAGAGCAGTTTATATCTCCGAGTGCGACTGGTATAGCAACGGCGCCAGTGGAGGTGCGGCGTTCATACTGCGCTGGAATTATTTTGCCAAGCTGCGTGTCACCCTCATTATTGCACTCGCAGTCGGGACCAACCCCAGGTGTGAGAAGTGGCCGTGTTTTTCGAGGCGAGTTTTCGGTGGCGTCTTTTATAACGACTGTTGTGCTTTTCGCTCTGCGGTCCTGCTCTGAATTACCTTTTGCTTCCACAATGAAAGTTTTGTTTCAGTTGTGATGGTCCCTAAAGTTCTCCAGCCTGTTGTCTGCAGGTTTTTTTTTTTTTTTTTTTTTTTGATGAATAGGGGCTGTGCTTGGCCAATATCCATTTGGCTTTTTCCAGGGTGCTTCTAATAGATTGGTGAATTGGTGGTGTCTGTCTGCTGTCAGATGGATAATAAGCGGAGTCTCATCTCGCACCGTGACCTTCTGTTCCGCTAGGGCAGATTTCTCATTTCAGCCGGGTCTGACGGTAGTCTAATATTCACCGAGTCGTTTGTGGGAAAGGCACCCGGTCTCTGAACTCTCTCTGCAGATTTGCGGCGTGGAGATGACACTGCGGTTTGGGCAGCTGCATCAGTGAAGTGTGAATAAACAGGTTATTTCGGTGTTTGAACGCCCCCGTCGCGACTCGCCATTGTTTAATTAGGCGGTGGGCTCGTTCTCCCAGGCCTGTCGTGTAAATTACGGCGTACCGCACACGCACCTGAAGGAGTGCGTTCGCCGGCGACCTCAGTTCGCTGCGGCGGCGATTAGAGCGACGCCGGAGCCGCCTGACTCAAAAGGCTAGTCTGGATGTGCTGTGTGTAAGCGCACCGTGGGTTCCAGCTAGCTGTCGACACACCGAATTAGGTACCCGAGTCCTTTGACATTTGCAGAGAATCTGAATGCAGAAGTGCATGTAAGACAGAAGCCCCTGGGCTTTGTCTCCAGACGGGGGGAAGCGAGTGTCGTTGGAGAGAAAGCCAACATCGGGCCAGTTTGTGCTCTCGGGGAGCAAAGAATGCCATACATTTACTTTTAATTAGTTGTGCCTTGGGGACGAACCTCTTTCAGAAGTACGGCAGCACAGCTAGTAGGTGTTTTGTTTTTTTTTTTTGTCATTGCTTCACCGCAGCGTTTAAATACCAGCAGAGTTGCACTTTTGCATAATTGTACTTTAATTATGTTTTATAACAGGCTGTAGGAGTGCTCCCTTCGAACACCTCTTTCTCTGCAGGTTGCAAGTGGCCTTTGTTCTTACTTCACAGGCACCGCGGTTTCAGGTTGACCCGAGTCGAGTGCCGCTGCTCAGCTCAGATACACCGCCCCGGTATCCCCCGGTAATGCCGGACCGCGCGAAACAGAGCTGTCACATTGGTGCAGGCGTGTCTGATATATAGAGCATAGCGGAATGGAATTGCTGACGCCAACTGAGACCAGTGCAGCTGCGACAGGATCTTCAGATTAGATCAGCGTTGTCATTAAAGAATTTGTAGAAATTTTCCAACAAATTATGTATAATACAGGTGAATGCTGTTAATTAGATTTGAAAAGCACGGCTTTGCGTTTTCATTCAAAGCACCGCGGCTTCAGGTGCATCTTTGGCACGGGTGAAATATACGAACACGCGGCCCGGGTACAACCGGGTGCCCTTCGTCACCATTACTGTGAAATAGAGGCCTGCTGCTCCTAGTCCTCACACCGTAACGTGACCTCTTTTCGCAGCAGATGAATGCACTTATTATGCGGTACATGGATACATTTCTTCATTTTAAGAGGAAAGCAGGGGGGAAAAATGTTAGCTGTCACATCCACTGTTTCCTCATTTTAATAGCACTCGACTGAAGGCGAAACAGCAATCAATAAGGGGCTCCAGATGTTGTTGCGGTTATTTATTAAGTCCTTTCACCACGTTGTAAAGTTGTGAACAAATTGATTTAGTTTACGGCCTAGTTTTGTGCACTAGCCGTGCTTTCCTGCATGGTGTGGGGGTTTAATGAAGCAGTAAATACGAATTTCTTATTATGAACCCAAGCAGCTGGCAGGGCAGCCTGGCTGAGGTCATTAGCGTCGTCATTAGAAGCGATCTGGTTACGAGACGACGCTGCCGAGATGCCAGAGTTGAAGCCGAACAAATGGACTCGCTGCCTCGTGTTCGCCACGAGGCTCTTTGATGTTTCTCGACGCAAAATAAATAGGAGGCTGCGCAGATTGTTGGTGACGCTGCCGACGGCCTCGAGCCACGCGACGGGCCGGGGTCACCCAGACAAGAACGCAGTCAGTCAGTCGCTGGTCACACCTCTCACGTTCGCCGCCGGCGGTCGCGAGCCTCTCGCCTCGAGCCCTCGTGCGCGTTCAGCCAGCACGCGTCGAACGGGACTTTTCCGCACGGACCCGCCGGCTCTATCGAGGGCGGCCGCTCGGCGCGAACGCTAGAGCTCACGATCTCTGCCGTACGTCAGCAGAAGGCAGTCGTGTGTTAGGCCTGGCTAACTGGGAGGAAAGTGTGTTGTGCTTCCAGTCTGCTGCGTCTAACACTTAAGATCAGTTGAGATTCGACCTCTCGTGGGTTCATCTGAATCGTATGATATTTAGTGTAACTTATTATACCGGATGATGTAACTTGGCTCTTGCCAAGTTTTTTTTTTCTTTTTTCTCTTCAGTCTGTCATATCACTACTGTGAGAAAATGACAAGACAGTCTTTCATACTTCCTTATCTGTAAAATACACAGTAAGTTTTTCCTTTGCAGATCAGTATTTGCAGACACACATCTCACATCTCATTTTCTTCCTTCTGCCAGAGCTCAGACAAGGTTCTCCAGTTCAGAATCCCTTGTTGTGGCATGCAGACTGGGCTTTCATTTGTTTCCACCGCGTGCTGCAATCATTTTAGTCTCAAAGATTTTTTTGCTGCCAGTCTATTGCCTGACATACGTCGATACCCATCTTTGGATTTTACCAACCAAACAGACACAAATTCAGATAAGAACTGAGATCCACTCAGGAGAACCAGACTGAAAGCATTTTCTGTAGTGGCAAGATCATCAGGGTGCATTGATTTCTAAGATTATCGTTCCCTCCTGTGTAATCTGTTGTATAATGAGCATTACATAATGGACCCCTAAACTTTTATGTGCTGAACTGTATGTTTGTTTAATTTTTGTACAATCTGCTCGGTCTATATTGACAAGTTTCTCAAGTGCTGCGATCAACTTTGCTCTCGATGCAAACCCATGTCATTCGTCCTAAAGGAGTGCAGACTTCTTTTGTACAGTTTCGTGTTTGTGGAGCTGAAACGTTAATGTGGCGCAGAACACTGCCGCAACCCTCTGTGTTATAGGATCTGGCCTGTAACTGCCCCACAGAGCGGGTCGCTGAGCCTCACCTGTCCGGCGTTTCTCACGTTGCCGCTGGTGGTGCGTGAACACGGTTGCTGTGTCTGGTTTCCGCTGTTTTGTGGTCTGCAGTGCCGGAATTTACACAGCGGCTAGGGCCCGCGAAGGAGGGAGAAAACTGAAATGGAAAATAAGGAAATATAAGGAGAAAAGGACTGGGACAGAAACTCCAAAATGACACTTCAAACTTCATATAATTTATAGGAATTTCATAAGAAAGATCCTTTCTTTGGTTTCTTTCTTCAGCCAAGTCTTAATGACCTCAGGGTCCATATTACGAGTAACGTTGTGAAGGAAGAGCTAAAAGCACAGATGACGTGGATTGTGTAAATGAATGTAATTCAACTGGAATTTATTCTTTTTTTTTTTTTTTTTTTTTTGCACGTTTCAGAATGAAAGTGCCTAGGGCCTATGAACACCACTGTCCAGCCCTGGTGCTGTCCCTGACCTTTGTGTGCCCCCCCCCCCACAGCCCCATCGCTGGCACCCCAGAACATTCGGGTGAATCCTCTGTCATCAACACAGCTGGAGGTGGTGTGGGAGCCCCCCCCTGTGGAGACACAGAATGGCAACATTCAGGGCTACAAGGTGAGGGCGCGGCTGCTGACTGCACCTTGTGCACAGGAGCCAGGAGGGGGCTAATTGCTGTGCTGAGCCACTTTGGGCATTAAAACACTTTATGTGAAGCCTCAGTCATTTGCCCCTTCTGGCTACTTTTAAAGTACTCAAGGTTAATAGCGCATAACTGTAAATGACAGCGTCGACTTGAGCGGTAAATCCACAGGAGCCGGACGTGTGTGCAGACCGCTTCCTTGTGTGGCTCAGCTTCTTCACTCTAGGGACACAAGAAGTTGCTGACAGGTTTTGTCCTTTGTGTCTGGTATCATTCTGGCTCTCATCAAGATTCTGAGAATGCTGTGCCTCCCCCTCTCCTATACAGTGAATTTTACTGCGTTCAATTCTCACTTCGCACCACAAATCACCTTGTCTAAGGTGTGACAGATAACCTTGTGTATAATGTTGTAACAGAGTGAGCAATACTTGGAGAAGAGCAACTCTAACGTAAAGTGCACTTTTCAAATTATTTCTCACTTCTCCACTAGATAGAGTTTGAGCTCATTTTGTCAATATAATTGACCATAGAAAGGTGACAATGTAATTATTATGGATTGAAAGCTTATTGACATTTCTGGTCATGTTAGTACAGGGAGAGTTTTTTTAAATCTTGTTCAAAGTTTATTCATGGGTAGTCCCCCCCCGTTGGCGTATTTCATTGTTTTTTAATTATTTGCTTTAACTGACTGTGAGTCTCGGTCAGAAGTATACACCTGGCAAAACTTTGTGGAAAATAGACTGAAACCTAAACTCCGGGTTTTTTTTAATTACTTTCACACGACTGAGCCTATTTGTTGCGTTGGAACGCCAAAGTCCTCACTGAGGAATAGAATTCACAGATGGAAATGAGACGCCTGCAATTCAGGCTTGAGGGATTTGACACAGTTGAGAAGTTAGTCTTGGTTTTTTTAATGGCTCACGTCTTTCTGCCATGGGAACCAGATCTATTACTGGGAAAAGGACAACCAGAACGAGACGGAGAAAGTGAAGATTCTGTTCCTCCCAGAAACATCAGTGAGGCTGAAGAACCTGACCAGCTACACCTCATACATGGTGAGGCTGCTGGCCTTCAATGCGGCAGGGGACGGGCCTCTCAGTGAGCCCAGAAGGGGGCGCACCCTTCAGGCAGGTAAGTGGCGACTTGCTGCCGGATTTCAGGTCATCTCCGTTGCCGATTCCACGTCGGCGCTGCCGGCTTGCAGAACAGCGGAAGCATGTTACTGGATTGCCTCTCAGGTGTGCTCGCTGCCACAGGGGCCTGTGCCCTTTGTCGGGGGGGCTCGGTGCTTGACGGAAGCCCCTCCAGAGGCTCCCCTGTCAAAACCACGGACTCGGCAGATTAACGATAAGCAAGTCACTGAGCCATTCTGCTGTTTGCACCTTGTCCTCCTCATTAACAGGAACCGATTCATTTCGATAAGGTAATTTAGCGGGGGATTGGCGCCAGCCGCGAGGGGGATGTTTCAAAGTCATGCAGTGGAGCTGCTCAATGCCTGTATTCACCCTCCTGTCGTGCATCATGGGATATATTTAGCAAACAGTGGCATTAATGATGGTCTTGTTCCAATGCTGCCCAGTTGTAAAATATTTACTGTTAATAATCTGTCCCTCTTGGTTTATGTAAAAGAGCAATAAAGGGAAAGAGGCCACATATAAAGAGGGGCTGCTGACTAGCATGACAAGGAGGTGGCAATGGGCAATTACAATGATAATCCTCGCCTTAAAATTTACAGTGTAAAGTAAATGTCACTCGCAGTGCCTCCGGCGTTAAACTACTGGCGCCCGTATCAGTGCAGCACTGTATAAATGTGTCAGCTGCAAACCTTGGCTGTGTAAATAAACGTTTGGCTGCAGTCGTTCCCAACATCAGCGCGTCTCACTGAAGTGAACCTTTTGTCCTCCCAAGCTCCCAGCCTCGCCAGCTTCATCGCCTTCTCTGAGGTTACCTCCAGCGCCCTCAACGTCTCCTGGGGACCACCTCTATCGCCCAACGGCGTTGTGGAGGGATACAGGGTGGTGTACGAACCCTCTTCCCCCGTACATGGTGAGTGTCCAGCTCCTCTTCCCCCTAAGGACAGGGCAGGGAGTCGTGAAGCAGCCAAAATGGGTGACCGAACTTTAGAACGTGAACTGATGTCTGACTGGACAACCTGATGCAGGCGCTTTGACAAAGTACCCCCGACAAAACAAAATGGTGTTCTGCGTTAACTTGCTCCAGATAAAAGAATGTTTCTAACGTCTTCGGGTTGCGTATTGTTAGCCACGTACGGCAGTGTGTCGTACAACCTGTTTAGTAGAAGTTTTGGTAAATCCTCAGGCTCCCGAGTCATTTAACTGCGCAGAGAGATGCCTTCAGCCAGAAGACCTTTTCAAGTCTGATGGCTTTAAATGTCAGCCCCTCAGTTCACGCGGCCTTGATTAATGGGAAGTAATGTATGTTAACTTTTTTAAATTATTCCTGTTAAGCCACTGTAAGATGGCCCCGGTACAATCATCCACTGAATCCGGGGCAGAAGGAAAGGTGTTCCTTGACAAACACTTTGCTGAATTAAGTGATTTTACAGAACAAATCTGATGTTGCAAATATATCAGTACTGTAGATATAGGAGCACGAAGATAAGAAGCTAATTATAATTTGTATGTATGCAAAAAATCCGTGTTCTGACTGCTAGTGGGAAAACTGGGGGAACTGTTTTTCCCACCTCTGAGGTGTGGTTTGTGACTAACAGGGAAGTGCAGCTTTAAAAACAAGATGAAAAGAGCTAGTGGCTCTCGGGCGTCTCCGCCAGGAGAAGCTATTTTCTCGAGCGCAGGCCAAGCTCAGCTGCAGCGATACATAATTGGCCACGGGGGAGAGGGTTATCGGCCGGGGTATCTTAACCGCCCGCTGCACGAGCCCGTCCAGCAGACCTTTCAGGTACCTGGAGGGGGCTGGTTGCCAGTGGTGAGCGGTGCGCCTCCCTTGTGGTGACCCTCAGTGCCCAGAACAAAGCAGGTCTGTGCATGTTTTAATCAGAGGTGTACATGTCAATAGCCCTGCATCCTGGAACATGCTGGGGTGCTGCAGACAAGCAGGATCAGATGTTAAAAAAAAAAAATCAATAGAAAATGTGTTTTTAAAAAAACTGAAAGAACTGTAAACTTTAATTTTTTTCCCTTTCCAGAAATCTATGTGGCAACTCGCACTCTCAACACACAACTCGTTTTACTACATATTCTGTCTGCTGCTATTAATTACTAGGTGTTTAACAGCCCTCACCCAGCTCACCCCCCACAGTTACCCGACACCCTGCGACTGTCGGCTGAGCTGCCTCTCCTCACGGTTATCCAGCTCTTGCTACGTTTGTACCAGATAAGAAGTTATACATTTATCAGAGTGAAACCAACAGATCACACATTTTTCTGTTGTGCTCAATCCTCACTTTTGATTACCTCAGGTAACCTGCTTGCTTTACTACTGGAAATAGTTCTGGGCATGTTCACTGAATATATGAATCTGCATTTACAAATGAGAATTCATCTGTTTGCCTTTCAATATTTTTATACCTTTGCTATTAATTTAGGCAGGATTTTTTTTTTTTTTTAAATTGCAAATGTAAGGGAGTTTAACCGTCCTGCATATTTAAATGCCCCTCATTGTTATACACAGGATTTGCTATAAACTTGTAAAAACTGTCCATGCTAACCACAGACAACCTGGTCTGGTTGGGCAGCAGGTGTCAGCAAGGTGGTGACAGTAGACATCAAGGGCAACTGGCAACGTTGGCTGAAGGTGCGAGATCTGACAAAGGGGGTGACTTACTGCTTCAGAGTGCAGGCCAAGACCATCAGCTACGGCCCGGAGCTGGAGGCCAACATCACAGCAGCCCCAGTGGAAGGTGAGACGCCCTCCTGTCAGAAGTCAGCCAAGCAATCATTCCTGCTGTTGCACCCAGTGGAGTTTATGGATTGTCATGATCCCCAAAGACACATCAGGGATTCACTGCAGAAAAGCACTTAATCAAGTATGGATCAATAGCTCAGAGGAGCTCGGTTGACCAAAGAGGCAACACCGCAAATTTTCATTGATTTGAGTCATTAAGCACCAAGCTGTTTGGGGTCTGCTTTAACTACTTTCCTGATGAGCTGCTGGGAGCTCTGTCATCCTCACTGAGGGAAAGTGAAAAGATGCTGAATACTTTCTTCGCTTCCTTGCACACAAGTGATCAGACCAAGAAGTGTTCATAGTAAATTCTGCACAAAGGCCTCGCGTGTTCCTGTCGGCGGCTGGCCAAATGGACCTGCTGTATATCGACACGGAAGTCAAATGTTGGCTGCATTTCACCTGCACTGTTGTGGGCCTCTTCAACAAACACTTGTTCTTCACACCCTCAGGAGCTCCAGGTTCACCCAAACAGATGTCGGTTACGAAGTCTCCGTCCTCTCTCACCATTCACTGGTCACCGGGAGACACAGGAGGGGGACCTGTCACTGGTTATGTCATAGAGGCCCGTCCTTCAGGTGAAGACTTACTCCCACTTGTTTTCACTTACATTTTACACCGTTGACAGCAGTAATGTGGTTAGGAGGCGAATGACAGACGTTGCTACCCTCAAACTTGAATCTTGACTAGTGGCTTCTCAGTAATCTCATTTTTTTCTGTGAATGACTAAAATGCTGTCACAGAAATCTCTTTTAAATGTATTGCATGGATTTCCATGTACATTAAGCACGCGGGTCTGCTACACGTTCAGTACTGTATGATTTTCGGGCATTTGGCATCTTGAAATGCCCTCAAAGATTTCACAGCAGAGAAGCAATTCCGAAGAAAACATCGTGAAACAGAATCCTCTCCTCAGTGACATTTACATTACGTGTGACATTCTGCCGTGCTGTGTTTGCAGACGAGGGCTTGTGGGACACCTTTGTGAAACACTTGTCCCCCAGCAGTACATCTCACTCAGTGAGCCTGGAGCGTCTCAGGCAGGGGGTGAGCTACGAGTTCAGGGTGATCGCAGTCAATGACTTTGGCTACGGCGAGCCCAGCGTGCCCTCTCCCGCCACGTCAGGTAACGACACCCCGCCACCCTCTGTCTCTCCCCACTAAAGGGCATTCATACCACAGCAATTGATGCAGCTAAGATTTTAAACAAGGTTTCCTTAACAAGACGACCTCCTGATACAGTGCAGCGGCAGATAGATAGCAGCTTTGTTTTTCCATAACGTGTCAGCTCACTTCAATCTTGGTTTATTATCAAGGGTGATTTAAAATGCAAATGTAATTAATTATAAGTGCAAATATGCAAACCATTTAATACAACTTGGCTGTGAACAACAATTAAGGAATATTTTATTTCTTGAAGAGCATCACTTAATAAGAAAAACATTTAATTGCAGTCAAATGATAAAAGCAGCAAGAGGCAGTGCAAATTCTAAAGGGAAAATCGGGAGGGTTATTAGAAAGAAACTAATTATGAAGGAGTTAAAGTACTTTAAGGCAGAATAAATACTACACAATTCACTGTAGAAAGACAAAAAGTCAAAGGATAAGAATTCCCCTTGTTCTGTGTTATCCTTGCCTGCTTTGTTTGACACATCCAGTTGTTGTAAGTCTTGCTCTGTACAGCCTGTTATGCTGCCTGAAACCCAAAGCATGTCAGATGGAGCCATCAGGGCATTTGTTTTGATTTCTTATGTGGGTTTTTCCCCAGTTCTTAGTGAAACACCTACTGTGAATAGCCTGCTGTCACAGAGGCTGCCTGTTACGTAACTGGACACATGCAGTTACAATGATAATAGCAATTTTTTCCATGTGTATATTCTACATATATTTAATACAAATGTTTTGAACTGTCAAATTTAATTTGAACAGGACAAGGGCCATTTTTTGTTAGAAAGTTGATTGCTGGATGGGCCTTCTTTTGAAGTTGCTGGTTGCTGGCTCTGTAAGATGTTTCTAACCCCTGCCATCGGAATATTGGCCAGCGTTGATTGGTGGAGATACTGGCTTCTTGATAACACCGGGTTTGACACAAGATCAAAAGTACCAAAGCATCAGAAACTGCTGAGTGTAACAGTGTCTGCCGAGGGAGGGCAGACGTGTCAAGAGCTGTGCCAATTGTTAATCTCTGCTGCCATCTTCTGGTACTGAGACTGCATGGCATTTGTGTGACCCCCCCCCCCCCCCCCCCCCCCC
>UFQX01000065.1:0-10566 GCA_900497675.1 Arapaima gigas | reverse complement strand
CCCCCCCCCCCCCCCCCAAAATCAACTCAACTGTATCTGTTTGTCGTAACCCAGGCCAACTGGAGACACCTTTCTACGATGAGTGGTGGTTCCTGGTTGTCATGGCACTCTCCGGTCTGATCCTGGTTCTCCTGGTGGTGTTTGGACTGGTGCTGCACGGCCAAAGGAGAAAATACAAAAGCTGCAGCCCAGGTAAGCAGCTGCACGATCCCTATCTTAACTCCCCTGCCCAACCCCCACTTCTTCCTTGTACCTGTGATGCTCCATGTCTGACAGCCATGGCTAAGTCCACACAAACAAGTGAAGGCTGAACAGGATGGCCCCTCTAATCTGTGCTGTCAAAATCATGGCAGCATTTATAAGCAACAGTACAATTTAGGAGGGAGGGGCACAGCAGTCCCCTACAGAGACTCAGTCGCCCTGCTACTGGCATCATACGTGGCCTGATTTCACCATACGTCCACAGAGCCATGACGACAATGCAGTGCGGGGTTCCTTCAGATGCCGTTCAGACAAGCTCAGGAATACGCTCGCTGCTGCTGCTGCGATTAAAACAAGACATCTTTTCTACCAACACAGGAAACCATATTTCCACGGTGGAGGAGGCTGTGACACTTGATAATGGAGGTTTCACAGCACTTGAGCTAAACAACAGGCACATGAACGTCAAGAGCTCTTTTCTGAAGAAGAATGGGACAAGGTAAGGAAGTCCCGTGTTATGGGGCTGTAACTGTGACAGTGAGAACTTACAGCAGTCCGTCCTTGTGAGGAAACCCCTTAAAGACAATGAGCAATGTTCAGTCACAGTGATCTACACTTACATTTTTGTCAGTGGGTTTGTGGTGCAGGCAAGGAGATGACTGCAGGTCATGCCAGGGCAGCTGTCTGGGTGCTCGGCCGTGTCACATGTATCCCGTTGAAACGCTGGATCACAGACTGTAGGTGTAATTACAGGGCATTTATGAAACAGTGTTTGTGTACGATATAAACGTCATTACCAAATGCACGTCAGCTTGTTAGAACACCTTGGAGAAGATGTTGATCATTTATTCCTGTTACTCGAGGTTGAAAAATGGTTAGTTTTAAGCCTAGCTTCAAGAGATGCAGAATATATACTTGGCATATGAATGTAAAGATACATCAGTGAAGAGAATTTCTCGTGTGTAGGACACAGCTCAGACAGATTAACATACACAATGTGAGGTTTACCTTTGAATTTGTGTCCTTCCTTCCTGCCCCACTGCACTCAGGTCCCCACCCCGGCCCAGCCCTGGAGGCCTCACCTACTCTGATGAGGACTTGTGCAACAACTATAATGGAGCTGTCCTGACAGAGAGCACCACGCTCACAGAGAAGCCCGCCGAGATCTCGGAGTCAGAGGTACTCGAAAGCTCCCGTTATCATTCGGGGGAGGGCCAAGATGAGCTGTGGATAAAACTGCGGAGGGAATTGCTCAAAGGAAAGTAGCAGCAGAGCTGTAAATGGTTTCACAGTTGGGTGGTTGGAAGCCATCTATTTTTGTTTTTTCTTCTGCTAATGATTTGTGCTCAGATTCCATTCCTCTCATGCCATAGACAAATACTGAAAAGTGACAGTGGAGGAAAGCTCAATTGTTGTTACAAAACAAGGACATTTCTCATCTTTATAACCGAGTTGAGGTGTCCCTTAATTTTTGTGTCCTTCCAATCTCTCCTTCTGAAAGGCTACAGACAGCGACTATGAAGATGAGCAGCCCAAACATTCATTTGTGAACCATTACATGAGCGACCCCACCTACTACAACTCGTGGAAACGGCAGCAAAAGGGCCTGAAGCAGACGCCAGCCTACACCTATGAAGAGTGCGCCAGCGGGGACAACGAGACCTACTACCAGACAGTGGTGACCCAGCACAGCGTCGGAGGAGTATACACAGCGGCGGGTCAGCCTGCCCCCGGCTCACGAACTCCTGTCACAGGGTTTTCCTCCTTCGTGTGAGATGCCACGTTGGAAGGGGTGCTGCAGGGTGGCCGACGCCCTCGATGCCACCCGAAGCACTTACATCGGAGTGAATTGTTTGTAATAAGTCATCTGTGGCAATTGGAAATGGCTGCTGCTTGCAAGGAGAGAAAAAAACACCCTTTTCATGTTGTAACCAGCCAATTTACTTCCATATAGAGCAAAGTGAGACACTCCATGCTGTACCAGCTCCATTCTGCTTTCCACAAAGCAAAAGAACATTCAATGTCCCTTGTGAGAATGAACAGATGATACCTCTTAACTGCATTTTAATATTATGAATTCTATGTACCACGCACTTATTTGATGTCGAAGCCAGAATATAAGATTGGTGTTTAAAGATCAATTACGAAGGAAGTACACGGAAGTGTTGGTTTCCTGATCTACACCAAAATAAGCCCAGCTGATGAAATTCCATTGTAAAAGGATTATGAAAAACTCCTTCAGCTCATTACTTGATGGTGTTTTAATCCAAAGGACTGCCCTAAAATCAAACTGCTCAACTCCTTTGATCAGAGGATGTCGCCTGAATCGTATTACCCACAATTCTATTCAAAAGCTGAATGCCCTGTACATTGCACTTAAAAATTCAGAGGAAACATTTTTTGTTTATCAGAACAAGTGTAGTGAGCCCTGGGGACAGAGAAGAGACTGACGAATACCCACGTGTCAGAGGTGGCACAAAAAGTTCAATGCTTGTCCTGAGTTAACCTGCTGTTTTAACACCACAGTAGAACTGAAAGAAGGTCACTTGAACAGTACACTTTTAAAAGTTGTGAACTGATCTGCTGTCAAATTACCATCAGTCTCAATTCCTTTGGGAGTGTAAGAGTTCCTCACTTGAAGATATTATGTTGTTTTGTCTTATTTCTACAAATGTAATGACAAGGTTTCTTGGTTGTTGGCAATTTAAAAAAAACTGCCTTTGCACACACTGACTGCACTATTAAGCCATATGGATATTGCTTTAATGGGGGAAAAAAATGTGCATTTGCAACTTTTATTTTTTCAATTTAGTTCTTTGGTATTTTTTTACCAGCAAAAACGTAAATTACAACATTGTTTTAGTTCTTTTTTTAGGTTAGCAATATGTACTATGTATATGTGTATTTTTAGGATCAATTTTGTACAGATGAAATTTTTACTGTAGTGTGTACTTGCCAAGTTGGTGTAGTTCTGTATTCATCCATTACAGCCCTCCATTTTTGCAGTCTGCTAGTAAATGGCAATCAATAAATAGAAAGAGAGCATTTTACATAAAAAGTATGCCTGGTAAAATGAAAGGGTCTAATCCTGTTGCGTAATGGAACTGGGTTTAAAAATTCAATCTATATTTTTGAAAGAAGATTGAAATCTGTGAATATCTTTAAACTGAATGTCCTTTCCTTTACCCATAGCATATAAATTTATATTTTCTTGCTCGTATTTTTTTTTAGCTCAAATTAAATGTTCATTGTAGACCTTTGTGGCTGTGTGACCTTATACTGTAAGTCCTCGTTATTTCAGATTATTTTGTACTGTTCTGTTACTATTGCTCATTCATAGAACAAAAGGCAGATCTGTTTGTGACGATGGCACAATATAACATCTTCTCTCATACCTCTGATAAGCCTGCTTTATATTTATACGTACTGTATATTTTGTTACATTCTTTTATGTATTGAAACTAGTGTACTTGTAGATATGGAGCTCTCTATAGCACAATAAGATGATGTTACTAGAACAGCTAGAGAAATCGACATATACTATGAACTCGCCGTGCATTTGGTCAGCGTGTGCCATTTCCACACATACACACTCACAAACATGGACTTTAAATGAGCCGTTTGCATGCCAGGGCACACAGAGTGCTGCTGAGCGGGGCTACTTACTGCGGGCGGAGCATTCTGGGAAGTGGTCCCATTCCTCACTCTTGGACCATAAGGATGAGATGCTGTCCGAGGATGGATGCGGAGCCATTCACACATCGAAACAGCTGGCGTGGTTTTTTTCACCAGATGAGGGAATGAAATGTGTCCTGCAGTAAACTGGTAAAAGACATGACCTGTTAGCATTATACAGATTACTGATTTCAAGAGTAGCAAGTAACATGAACACAAAGCTAGAGGCCTTGAGGTACACCTCCACAATAGTTATTTTTTATACAAACAGTATTCAAAAGTCATCTGGCCACACACTGTTGACAGCACACTTATCCACACCCACTTACAGATCTTGCAGTTCTACCTATTTACACATGTTGGTAGTGTGTGATGTTCAGAGAAAGTACCTTCCTCCAAAGGTCCTCTGCCAGGAACATGAATCCTCAGACATCCATCTCAGACACTGAAGTACCCATTGACCTTCAAAAACAGCAATGTGGTGTTTTTTCCATGTGAAGTTTTAAAAAAAGGCAATGAAAAATGTGTGTTTTCATAACATTGAGATGTATGGCTGGGTGCTGTACATATCCTCTGTATGTTTTTTATCAGAGCCTAGCAGCTGTCATGGTCTGTACCTGGACTATACACTCATGCCCTGGGCTCCTAAATCACTCAAGATGTTGTTATCAAACACAGGTTCAGTCCAATAATGGGGCCGCAGCTCAAATACAAGCCTGGCCAACCAGGAGTTGCACAGTGTTGAAAAATAAACGGCAGAAATCATCAGCACAAGGGAGGCTGAACAGTAAGAGAAGGAATCTCAGCTGACCCCTCTGTAAGTGTCTCCTGGGGACTTGGCCAACATCTGCAGGTCAACAGTTACACAGCACTGTTGGAGCAGCTCATGTGCACAGTTCTGTGTGGGGTGTAAAGACTGTAAACATTTTCTTAAGGTGTTACATCAGAACATAACAGGAAAACAAATACTCATACTGGTTTCAAAATGTTTCCTCATAATACAAGCGGAAAGCATGTCTTATATCAATGTTTCCGGTGCAAGTTTAACAAAAGGTACGGGTTTGCCATGGCTGCATGACAGAAGGTTTTTACCTCTGACTTACTTTGCATTGTCTTCATTTCTGACATGTGACACATACAGTACACTTTTCAAACCAGCCATTTCCTGGAAATTGATTTCTTGCTGTTGTCAATTTAGGGTTGCTGATTTGTTCATATTTTCCAGGTTCATTGTTTGGTTTTAAACTTATTTCATGATTTGCACTTCTGTGATTTATTAAATTAAAAATGAAAATCAATTGCTTCGGTAGTTTCATTTCAGTCATAAATGTCCAGATGTAAAATATTTGCTGTACTGACAGAATTGCAACAAATTAAGTTTGTTTACTGTCACATTTAATGCACTTATACATTTACAGTATATCTAACTCCTTATAGTGTCAGTAGACATAGCACTAATCGCCATATAAAACTGAATCTCTGTTTCTGTGTCTGTGTAAAGTTTCTTCTTTACACAGAGTTTTCTTTTTCAAGCTACAGGCTCGAAATTTAGCACACAGCTACTTCTTAACCTAAGTAAGGTTTTTGCGTAATCAATCATACGTACACACTTGCAGCACTATACACATTACTAGCCAATTCATACAATGTAATAAAGTCAGTACTCCAATACAGCCATAAAGGTCAGTGAACTATATAAAAAATAAAAACCACTCTCGCTGCCTTCTTCACTGAGTTTGAGTTTGTGCAATACAGTCTATTTGGCATGTAAACAAATGTTTGCACCGAACAAACTGCAAAGTAAAAACATAAAAGTTAAATTATACAAGACACACAAACACATTAGTGACACAGTAATACCTACAGCATTAACAATACTTCTGTACTTAATTTAAACACTAAGTGTGATACTACATTATATATCACCAGACTGTATTACTTTTACACTTTCTCAAGTGAACAGCATCGGCTAACACAGCTGGTTTATTATAAGACAAATAAAATATGTATGTCTCAAAACTAATTGCATGTTTGTTTGTCCATATTTTGCTAACAGTGGGACACATTACACCTTTAACAAACTGCTGCTTATCTCACGTGCTCACTTAACTTTCATCTACTTTACATGCTGTATAGGGATATTGGCAGCTGTTTATAACAGCACAGGCTGATTTCCAACAGCATGAGGCCCTGTGCCATTCCAGAGCAACACCGTCACAAACTACACACAATGTTTATTAGTTTATTGTTCATCTGATGTTCATATGACAAAATAATTATTTACAAATAACTCTGGTACATACAAAAACTTCGCTTGACGAGAAACGTAACATTTAAGTCATAAGTAGAACCTCAAGATGCTGCATTTACCAATTAAAAATGTAGAAAGTTTACATCACAATTTCCCACTTGATGTCATTACTTATCACTACTAGATATGAGATTCTGGGTGAAACACAGATGTATACTTGTTAATGTTTCACCAGTGATACGAGCTGGATTATATGACTTTCTGTGACATCATCCTTTATAATGGTTATATAAGTCCTAGCAAAGATCCATAAATGACTGACTTTTTGGGTTAACAACACTTTCAAACACATTGCTTTTATCTCATAACTCACAAAAGGCTGCCTTCACTTTTGCATTTTCTTTCATAATGTGCTCCACACAAATATTAATATATTTTGCCACACAATACTCAAAGTAGGGCAGCACTGGTGCCTAAGGGAGTAGCACTGTTGCCTGATAGCACTTGGGCTGGTCAAGCATCAGTTTGAATCCAGTCTATGTGGAGTTTGCATGTTTTCCCCATGTCTGTGTGGCTTTCCTCCCATAGTCCAGACATGTGTTTCAAGTTAATAAGGCCAGTCTAAGTTGTAAATGGTATGTATGTGTGTGTCTATCCTATGATGGACTGGCATCCCATTCAGGGACAGTTTCATGCCTTGGCACTGTAGCTTCCGGGATAAACTCCAGCTCACCGAGACCCTACACAGGGTAAAATGGTTAAGGATACTCAATGTAATTCTATGAGTGCAGAAAGTGAAGGATTAAATAGCACTGTTTGCCATAAAGATGTATATTCACCAAAACATTTTTTAAAAATTTGAGACGGAGGAAAAATGTAAAATATATTCTAACAACCAGTAAATAATTGAAAAGTAAAAACTATAAATCATATATAATGCCATGTTTAATCTATACTACCCCTAGTCAAAAAGCTTAAAAGCCTTAATAAGCCCGTTCATAATGGTGTGTTTTAGTGTAAAGAAATTAGTTCAGGTTTGATCTGGAATGCTGTAAGGCGAGTCGTCACGTGTCACCTTGGCTTTCAACGCCCTATCACTCTCCATAATCACTCACATCTACACAGAGTGTATTTTGCCATAACCTGCAAAGTTGATTACACCGCCCATAATCTTTTCTCTGTACTGTTTGCCTGTCAGTAAAATAAATTACCAATATGGCTGAAATGACCTTTGGTAATAAATACTCCCATAATGCACCTTGTATTTAAAATTGATATGAAGTTCACCCATCACCTCCTTCTTCCAAATCCAACAACTGGGAGAAATGTAACTAAGTAATGGTGAATCGCACATTTCCATCAAGGTTAAATTACTGTCATTATCATTAAATAGTTCAGCACATGTTCTTACCCAAAATTATGAGACAAGTTTTAATTCTCTGACACTTGAGTGTGTACAGAATCAGTTCCAGCACTAGCAGTACAAAAGTATTAAAATACCTGGGGTGACATTTTTACATTTGTTTTGCAGTACAGCTGCAAAGTGCGTTAGTAGTCTGCATGTTTATACAGTTGTATATTTTACTGACACCATACAGGATAAATACATTATGGAGTGCCAGCTGCAAAATGTTATGTTCTGTATACCTGTCACATTTTAACAGCTCCAATTTTTCAAATGTACCGTTTCTGTTTTTTTAAATAAAAAACCATTTTTCATAGTTAATAATTTGAATGTGGTACTATTTTAACAGTATAATATTTTACAGAAATATTGAATGAAAGCATTACGTGTTTATGATAGACGTAAAAGTTAAGCACATATATTAACTGTAAATGTAAGTTTTAGGATTCGTTTAGTTTAATATTCATGCCAATGAGTAGTAGCAATGTTCCTACAAGATTCTTAAAGGATTTACTTTTCAATGCTGGTGACACTGGCTTTTGCTGTTAAAACACAAGTGACACACAGAATGTAGCTTTATTCTGTAAAGATATCACATCATGAGGAATTAGCTATTTAAACTGTTTACTTCAGCAATACCTACTTTTTTCCTTGAAGAAACTGCTTCTACCATAAAAGAAGTGATCTACACTATTTCATCACCCTCCTGTGTGATATCTGGCGTAAGAGTTTTGCTGTATAGCAACAGGAAGTGAATCAAACAACCTCCTTCCTCACATGGTATTAATTACAACACGAGTCCCTTTCCATTATCAACTTCAATGTGACAGGCACACTGCCAGTGAGTTTGAATTAATCCTGAACTCTTAACCAATGCAAAGAAAAAATATACAACATTTTGTTATAAATATTAATATATTATAAAAACAATCTCTGCTACTTTATCTTCACCTAAAGTTCAGTCTTCAGTTTTTTTGCTGGTGGCCAAATTATGGTTCTTCTTAAAATTCAAGTAGTGAAACATTAGAGCTGTAAGGAATGTCCTTGTATTATTGTGAAATAAAAAAGCTATACACTGCATGCCAAGTCTTATGCAATATTATATTTCATTGCAAGCATTCTTTTATGAGTGTTTTAAGCCCTAAATAGGGCAGTTACAGGAGTGGTAGCAGCTCTGCGTTACTGTAAAACATTTCCTTATGAATATAACCTGTTGATACAAAACCAAGAATATTTTCTCACAGCTACATTTTTAGCCAACAGTAGGTTTTGACTGACAAAATTCTGTTTTTATATGAAATTATGTAACTCAAAAACAGTTGCAACATCACCAATCCTACTACTGAAACTACTTGGGAATTAACAGAAATATCATTACAAAATATCCTTTGGAAATGTGTCACTGTTTTTTTAAACATATTTTGAACATAAAAATTCCTCCACAAAACCCCTAATGCATTTAAAAGCTGAAAATAAGGTTTCAAACTGATGAATCTGATATGTTCTCAGCTGTAGATAAAGATCATCTATAATTTATTCAGACAATCGTGGCAGAACAATAAAAAAAGGTGTTGACTAAAACAGTGTGGTTATTTTGTTTTACATAATGCAAATCTCACATTACTGTTGCAAATGGGTTTTGTCAGACCATATTAACAAATATTGGGATGCCCTACAATAAAACACAGGCTCGCATACATAAGCTCACATCTATACATCTCTACAACTGTAAAATATGTCACGTGAACAGTTGCGTTACTGTTACAATTTGGTTCGTTTACCGTTGTGTGTGCTCTGTACACAGTATATAAGCACAGAAAAACATCAAAATTCTCAAATGTAATATCAGCAACAGTTTGCATCAGAGACTGTGAACAATTGCATCACAGTCTCATTGCACCAGACAGTATAAGTATGTTGTGTCTAACAGTCATCAGTCCTCATCAGTCTTTACAGTATTCAGGTAATTAAATAAATATTCAGACAATTACATAAAGTACCATTGATGATACTACTTTTGAATTTCCTTCCCCTACAGATATTATTTGAGAAACTCCACAAGCTTGCGGTTAGTGAGCTGACAAACGTAACAAACACGGTGTGTTCACTTCAGCTGTGGGCTTTGAAATTACACTGTAAATGTTTGCTTAAAACCATGACATGAACGTGAGTAACCCGGGCTGCAGATGTGTTGAACATACAGCATGCTGGAAAATGTTGATGTTGTTATGCTACCTGTCTAAGTAGGAACTTCCAAAATGATATTATCACACGACAGCTGTCTCAGGATATTAAATAAACTCTTCTAAAACTGGCACAGGTGGTTGGGGGTATGAGGAATGACACAGGTGGTTGGGGGTACGAGGAATGACACTGGTCAGAGGAGACTGCAAAACACAGCCTGAACTTAGATTTATTCGAAGAGCCCGAGATCACCTTTAACACTTTATGTAACCATGACTGTGGCACGAAGAGTGATGTCATTTTCTCCCTTTCAATCAGTGGAGTCCAGAACAAAGAAACTCCCATATATGGAGTCTGAGTCAAAGTCACGTGTAACTGCACAAAAACACACGGCTGATATATTACACAAGGATCCCTGTGCTTCGCTGTTCCAGCATATATGCCTTTCTGCAGCAGAGGATCCAGGTAAATTGCTCACAGGACCTAACAGTTAGCTCTTCGCCGCACTTTGTCAGCCGGCTCTCGTACTGCTATTCGGTGCTGCTTGTTTTGTGAAGTAAAACTGAAAGCCCCAAGTTCACTTTCTAAAGGAAAAGATTCAGCCATGAGCTACAACTGGTTTTTTTCAGCGGAGACCTGGACTCTGCTCTTGCTGTTATTAACACTGCTTGTTACGTGAGTATAAAGTTTATTTTTATGTCGCAATATTTATCCTACATTCTCTGTCACATAGTCTGCAGGTACTTATAACAAAGCAGTTTCTGAATGTCAGTCTTGTCATACTGATAAAAAAAAAGTTTAACATTAAAGAAAATTGAACTGTATTCAGTACCTCTGGCTCTCTGAGGTG
>UFQX01000064.1:528330-822637 GCA_900497675.1 Arapaima gigas | reverse complement strand
ACTGCTCATTACTTTCTTAGTTTTTCCCACATGGTGTCTACACATGGTTTACTTTTTTGAATATATAATAACATCGTGCAATCCATCATGTGAGGCCAGATTTGTCTAAATACAGAAGTTGGTGATAATCAAAAAAATTGTTCTTTATGCCCTCGTATGTAAAACAACAGAATTTAAAAAGGCTGAACTTTCTTCTTCGAACCACTGTACACAGTATCCTGCAGAATGAAAGTGAAAGTCCTTCACTATTTTGCATATGGATCACACAATGAACTGTGACCTCAGACTTATGGCAAAACAAATTTTGTTAAAATATGAGAAAAATCAGTGCTTAGTAATACTGTACACAGTGCTTTCTGTAACATATACTACAAAATGGGTAATATTGTAACCAATGAAAAACAAAATTTTATTATTTGTCTAATGTAATTATCTTTCAGATGAATATTTCCAAAGACTATTGTGAGTGATAATGCAAGTCTGAATGTGAGTCTTGATACCAAGACTTGATACCTGGGCCTTATATAATACTCTTTAGCCTGTTTCTATGGCAATCTCAGATATAAACAGCAAGCACAGTATGTAACTCAGAATCAACAGGAAGCTAGGGCTACCACACAGGAAGCAGCCAGAGGTGATGAGAAACCTATTTTGCCTTTTGACCACAAACTGAGTGGGCAGTGTTATTATTAGGATGTCTTTAGTCATGTGCTTAATGATAAATTATTTTTTTACAGGCCATTCCTGTTTCAGCAGTATGGAAGACGATGAGTGCCACGTAGAAAACAAAGGATTAACACATTAATCGTTGAACAAGTTGAAAAAGAAGGTAAATTGGAAAACAATACATAAAAGTAAATGGGAAAACAAAATACAGAAAATAGTGAAATATAAATTCACGGAAATCAAAACTTTCTTTTCAAATCAGCACATACTTTTGCATGTTACTCCTGCATTGTTTTTCAAATTGCATCTTTATTTAACTGGTCAGGCTTTTACTTTGCTTTGCTTTTCCACATGCTTGTGAGTGTTAAGAGACACTTTCTCTGGCCACTAGATGAACTTTTTATTTTGAATCCCATTGGTCTGTAACCAACATTTGGACCACCTTTGTCAGACTTTCACTGGTCATCGTTGAACTCTGTGCCTCCATTTCATTGAAAAAGCACTAGCAAACTGCAGCTTGTTAGCAGTAATGATGGGAACCCCAGGTCAGAATAAAGAAGCTCACACAGCCTACACTGACTGTGTCCCCGCAGAAATATCTCTCCTCTAAAACAAGGATATTTTGACCCACATCCCTCTTGATCTAATATCTGGTCTGTAAGTACTGTGGTGTCATCAAAGGTTGTCCAACATGGAATACATGTGTCTTTTTTTTGCTGTTCATAAAGAATTTATTTGGTACTTCTTTTAAACTTCTTGCCACATAATGACTTCCACGCTGACTGGAAAGGTGCACATCACCACATTGAGGGAGTTTCCATAACCAAGCTGCAACTTTGCCACCACCACTTTGATTGAGAGCTGAGTGCAAATCCCAGCAGAAATGGCCCTCTAAATCCTCCATTAGTGTATATACCTATTAATACAGTCATTGCTGAGTCCTAAATGACTGCGGAATGGTGTTCTTAAACATCACAATAGCTAGTTCTGTGTGTTAATAAACTTGCAAATATCTGCTCAGTCGTTTCCCCTTCAGGTAAAGTCCCGCATAAGAATAAACTGTATTGTCTTTTTATCAAATGTAGTGTTTTCCTGTGCCTCTAGTGTTGTGCCCAGAATAACAACACACACACACACACACACACAGAGCACTATTCAATGTAGGGACAAAATACAGTAATATATGGAAAGCGGAATTGTGTGGGTGGGACATATAAGTACAGGCTTGAAACTACCAAACATTTAGGTTTTGCTACACTTTTCTTTAACTTGCAAACATTTACATTTATTCGTTGAGCAGCCACTTTTCTCTAAAGTAACATACAACCTGAGTAAACAGTATATTCCACAGCAGGTGAAGATATATGACTGTTAAAGTACAGTTATGCTGCAAAACAGCACCGTTTTAGTAATTCACTTCCCGTCTGTAGCCACATATAGAATTGACAGGAAACATACAGCCAAATGAGAGAGAAAACAGTTTGGGAGCATTGCAACCCAGTTCAGATATTTTCTTTAAAATACTCAGTTATTGCGATTGAACATATTTGTAAACATAGTCAGCATGTGCCGTGCAGGTTTCTTCATTCTGATCCAGGGACATGTATTATTGCTAACAAGGTACAGTTCAAAAAAATCACCAGTGAAATGACCAAGTCCCACGTGGACAGTCCAAATACTGATTAATGATCAAGGAGATTTAAAAAGATAAAGAAAGATGTATGCACTAAAAAGTACATGGCAAAGTAAAGCAACAAAGCAAAGGCCTGACTGGTAAATTCATCAATATCACCAAAAAATTGTATATCCGGAGCAGGATGAGCAAAACAATGCAAATGTGGAATGTCCAAAAGGTATGTGCCAATTCAAAAAATAAGTTTTAGTTTGCATATACATGCATTTACTTGTACATGTATTTAGAGGTTGTTCATCATTACACTAGTTATTTTCTGTTTTATAGTTTTTCCATTTACTTTATTACTTAATATATTGTTCCAATTTGTTTTAATAATTAATGCATTATTTGTTTGTTTCTTGGTTGGCACTCCTTGTCCTCCATACAGAGAATAGAATAGAGCCTAATATGGGCATTGCCAAGAGCTAGAAAGTCCTTGCCAAAAAAGGTGGAGGCTGAGGTGTACACTACTAAATTAACACAACAAGTATGTGATAAGAGACCAAGAAGGATTAAGGCCCAGCCCTCTAACCACACTTCTGTGTAAAGGCTGGTACAGCACTTTGTGTTCTCCAAAAAGGGAGTCCAACATAAAAATGTTAAGACTGAGACTTGTTTTAAAAATTTAGCAGAAATCTTGTAACTTCAAGTCCAAGAAGCATTTAACAATCTTCACCAAATTTTATTTGAAGTGTTCATTCACTGTAGTGTGTAAATACCCATGACTCCTCCCCCACCCACGTGTGGTCTGCAGAAAGCAGATATTCAGTCAGTTATTCTGCATCTCTCACCTCAGCAGGGATCATGACAAGGGGGTAGTGGTCTTCTGACAGAAGATTGAAGAGACAGAAGAGCTTGAACCTGTCCTGAGCTGAGCACATACCCTCCTTGGCCGCTTCCTTGTAGTTCTTCTTTGATGTCATCATCCAGCACAAGCTGTCAAATGACTCCTTGTCAAAAGTGCCCTCTTTGGCCTGTGTAAAACACACCACCAGATTAAATTTTTCTACAAAGTCAGTGTAAACGTGTTAAAGCCATGATCATTGTGTGTATCTAAACAGCAACCAGTGTCCGCATCTGGCCCATTTACAGGCAGCAGCATGGAGCTGTAGTGTAACTTGGAAATAATGGCACTGTGGGATTTTAGTTCAGATCCATAACTAGTACAATGTGAGCTACCTTTTGATGTCAGACTAGATCACCACTGCACCAGAATGCTGCTCAGAACTGCACTACTGTGGTGGAGGAAATGATGCAACATTGAATAAAAACAGTAGAGCCCAATGACAGACATTTCTAGCCATTTAATTAAAACTCTGGTTAACAAACAGAATCTATGAAAAGAATAGCATGGGTAGCATATTCAGTTATGCCCTTTCTTTGTCATGTCTTGCCATTCCAGTTTTTTTTAGTTTTCTGTCTACAAAGGGAATGATTATGAAAATGACATTACACAGTAAAACTGAAAATAACTGGATCTCTAAAAGCTAGAAATATGGAGTAAAGAAATCATTAGACACTGAGAAACCCAACTACTGGTGGTTCAGACCGTTGTCACGCCCCCTGGTCCTGACTCCGCTGGTCTCGATTGCTGATCACGTGCACCTGGCTATCGGTAAGTCTTTATAAATACCTGTCTGGCTGCAGTAATCTTTGTGAGGTATTGCCATGATCCCATGTATACTGAGCATTCTCTCTGTTTGCCACTCCGGTTAGCAACCTGCTTTGTGTTACGGCTTTTGCTTGTGTTTAATCCTTATCTGCTTTGACGCTTGTACTGAATTACTTTCTGGTTTTGACCTACGCCCGTTTTCTGACTACGACTTTAGAATCTCCTTTGGCAATAAACGGTTTTCTTCACTTTACGCCTGCACACGTCTGTGCCCTTCCTACAGTGTGACAGCCGTTTAAAAAAAGGGAGACACTAATCTTGGGGGGGGTTCTCAATAATAGGTTAACCTATTTACTTTCAGTGTGATAATATGCTTCCACTTGAAAGTGGAAGGGGCTGAAGGAACAGTACCTTGGCCAGGATGTAGTTGTTGAGGTAGGGCATGTAACCTTGGCTGGACACGGGTCCTTTGTCATCATCCCGAAAGTGCTCCTCGAGCACAACAGGCTCATGGGGGATATTCAACGCCGTGTACAGGTTGTGAGAAAGTACCTGGGCCAAATGCACAGAGATGATGTCATAACTAGACACCTCGCCATCAGGGGCAGTCAATGTTATTTGCCACGATGGTACATAAAGCTTTAATAAACCCTTCCTTTGCAAAATGTCAGACTGAGAAATAACTGTCTTGGTTATGGGAAAAACAACAAATCAGCCTTCACTGTATACTGCATAATTTTTTTCTGTAGACTAAGTGAACACAAATTCTTTACTTTATCCATGTTTAAATATTTGCTGCATTACATACAAGCAGCATCAACATATATAATACAAGGGGGAAAAAATGCAATATTTGAGTAGTGTGATCAAGTACCATTATCTGAGAAGTAATCCAGTAAGATGACCAGAATTTGTATAAGTTGTCATACAAAATAAATGTTAATTATTTCAACAAGAAAAAAATCATCGATTGGGTTATCCAAATATTTTTACCAAGGGAATCAGAATTATGGATCCCAAAATGTTAATAGTGAATTAATAAAAGAAAACGATAACACAGGTCCAAATAAGTATAAAATGCATTGTTGAGCAGATCATCCATTTAATTTAAGAATATTTAAAATACTTTTAATTGTACTGACATCCTATCCAATAATATTAGTCATTTCAAAGGGGAAAAAAATCATTTTACTGTAAAATAAGAACTTAAACTTTGCAAAACAGTCTGCCATATCATCAAGTCCAATTTAGAAGTGCTGGGCTTGACTTTCCTAATCAATCTGTTCATCTCTCTCTTTGAATCGATGGTTCAGCAATGCAGCTGGTGCACAGTTTCAGGTTTCTGGGAGTTCAGATCACCAAGGATCTCTCCTCATCCCACAACACAACCCATCCGGTGAAAAAGGCACAACACCATCTCCACTTCCTGAGGAGACTGAAAAGGCCTGGACTTCCACCTCCCATCCTTGCCAGTTTCTACAGATGTGCCATAGAAAGCATCCTGACTTCTTACATCTCCATCTGGTGTGGGAACTGCACTGCCTCTGACTGAGGTGCTTTGCATCACCAGGACTCCACTATTCACTGTACAGACAACCTATAACAAGTCGTCTGTCAGAAGCGATCAGAACATCACCACAGAGCCCTCTCAACCTCTCCACCATCTGTTTTCACCACTGCTACCTGAGAGACGCTATTGCAGCCTGAGAGCCAAGACCACCAGGTTCAGGAACAGCTTCCTACCGCAAATTACACACCAGCATATTTTAGTAGAGAAATAAGAGAAATACTTTGCCCAGAGCTTCTAAAACAGGGTCTGAGCTAAACCAGAATAGGCTGTTATTAAAATGCATATCCTTTACCAACACTTCTCCTGCTCTTCACAGCATTATAAATATTAAAAACAATAAAGCAATGCAAAAGTTAGAAACCAGACTGTTTATTGTTCCATCTACCTGAAACCTGACTCTTTTTTGACTCCTCACTGTAATAATTAGGGGTGTAAATCAGGGTTAACAAGCCAAAGAGCGCTGGACACAATCCATAGTAGTGAACGTTTCTGTCATGGATGAAAAAGAGTACCCTGGAGAAATGTGTGTTTTTTAATGGTGATATAAAGTTGCAGTTACTATGCAGAGCAAGTCTAGACAGGGAAGAGCCTTCTAAGATGTTTCAACTCAAGGGATGACAAGTCAGGACAAGAGGGAGCCCAAAGTGAAACACCTTCAGACTGAGCCTCAGCTGTATCTGAAATGCTTCTGAACAGCACCAGTAAGGCGGAGGGGTGAGACATGGAACGCAGCAGGAAGGTGTTTCTTGGAATGGCACTTTGGACATACCTGTGTTTGTGTCTGTATGTTCAACTACATTGCTTTGAAGCACAAAACCTAAAAGGAGATTCACTACCCAGTGACAGCTCTCCCACACAGTTTTAATACCGATTTCACTACAGTTCCTCATTGCATCACTCTGCCCTCCATAGTGTGTAGATACTGTGGCAAACGTGAAAACAGGAAAACATGTTACTCGGATGTACCGAGATGACAGTGACTATAATATACATAAATGCTGAACTATAGTGATACTGTAAAGCCGACGCTGCTCTGACCTTCAGCTGCGACTTGGACACTTTGCCGCTGCGCTCCACGTCCAGGGCGGTGAACGCGTACCAGATGGACTTGAGCAGCTCCGACTTGAGGTCCATGTCTCAGACGCAGTCTGCTGGCTAAAGGGAGAACATTAACCAAACACCCACTTACACGGGGGGTGGAGATCCTTGCAGCCCTATTTAAACAGCTAGCCAGCTAGCGCCCGACCGGCGTCCGTCCTCCGTGACGCGAACTTGTCTCAACTCCAGCTGAAGACCCTCAGCTCCGCTTATTGATCGGATCGATACCCACACAGCGATCCTAACAGGTGCTGACAGTCCTGCTGCTATTAACACCGATTCTTCTGGTATCAAAAACCGAAGAGGAGTTTAAAAAAAAACAGAAAACCGCACCTGAAATAATGAGTTGAATATATATTTCAGTTCAATATAAATATTTTTACATATATATTTGTGCTATGAAGGTGGTTTAAAAAAGTAATACAAAGCAAAAAAAGTGCCCAAACACCAGTCTGACATGACTGTAACATTAAAGTTTAAGATATGTCACCTGACGTCATGATAGAAGTCGTATCATCGGGAAACCCGATCATGTCCCACCAATGCTCTCGGCGTCCGTCTCCATAGCCCAACAGGCAGCGTTGTAGAGTAGTCCAGATCGGCCAGCTGTAGGTTGTGGGCTTCAGCCCCATTTCGAGCTGTGCTTTCCTCGACCACTGTACTTAACGCCGGGGGACAGTTTCTATTTTTAATGCTCCCGTCCAGCATCGGGTACATTATAATTGATTTTAAAGCACATAAACATAAATGTTTCGTCACCAAAAGTCGCTACACTTTTAAACCAACTTCATTTCTACATATAGTTACAAGTTCTACACCTCTTTTGCAATGGACGATCGTCTACCTGAAATGTGTGTGTGTGAGAAAGAGGACAGAGCTCTTAAATCTGGAATACAACCCTCAACCTTATTTGTTTTGTTTCAACCATTTAGCGACTGTTGCTCTGTTTTGTGTTGCAGAGATGAGTTGTTTGTGTTTACCTGGTGCATTCGGTTGTCCACTTGTCACACTAGTGTGTTACTTTGGATGAAAACATCAGCTAAGGACTGAATTATTCATTTCTGAGCGTGTACTGCAGTCGACCGCTGCTGGGGGAGACAGAAGAGAGACGGGCACATCTTAAGAAGTACAAACGAAATTGCTAAAGAAAAACTTTTGGGTGGGGTCCAGCAGTCGCTATTAATATGTTAGAGTCCATTTTATACGAAGCTGCAGTGAATTTAAGTCATCCATGCACGTGGAGCGGAAAGGCGCCTATTGACAGTTACAGTCGGAGCGCCGCCTGCTGGTCACCCCTGCTAATGCGGCAGCGAGATAGACGAACATCACACTGAGACAAGCGCATGAAACGGCTACATCACATATTTCTAACTGGAAGTCAGTCTCATGCTGAACACCCAACCAGCGAAAAAGTTAAAGAAATGTATTTAATCGGATGCATAGCAAAAGATAGTGGCCAAATAAAAAGGGTAAACAATAAAAAATATAAGAAGGTGATCGCACTATGATCAGCTAATATCTGCACTGAGGCCCATGCGTGAATGATCCAGACTGTTTTTGAGCCACATGGTGCTGCATTTTCTAGCAAACTCTCACAACGACTGCATTTGTGTCTTTTTGTGTCTCCTTGGCACAGGGTAAGTCTGGAGGAGCGCTGGTCTATAAAAACCAGATATATGGTGTGTTACATGAAGTTGGCAACCAGAAGCGCACAATATCAGCTGTCCTCATAAATGTGTGCTACTACAGGAAGTGGATTGGAGAGACCATAAAAAATAAGCAAAAATGAAATAAAACCTACTGAGCCAATATGATTGTCAAATCTGAATAAAGAAAATTAATAAATTTGTTGTAGAAGAGCATAAACCCAGTTCCAAAGTCTATTCTGTGAAGTGTTTTGTTTATTTCATTTAAAAAAAATTTAGGTACCTAGTTATGACCTTTAGTGTGAGCTCATTCATTTTGTGCAGGTGGTTTGTGGACGCAGGTGAGACACGTCACATGTAGTCCTGTGTACTAAAGTTCACTGCATTTCAATAATATGACATCAAGACTACAATGTAGGATTTGTAATTTTAATACAGGGTGTTACACATCATATGTAGTCCTTTATCCTAACATTTACTACATTTTGATAACAGTAGACCAGAATTGCAATGATTTATTAATCCAATTTATATTAATCTGGTATTAATGAGGTGCTCCTGCATTACAACGAAGTGCAGATTGTTCTGGGGAATTTTCCTTTTTTGGTTTTAAATGTTAAGATAGTTATTGCTAATGGGCAAGTCTTACTGCACTTGTACAGCCTTTAGATGCCCCCAACCCCACAAACCTTTCACTGCCGTATAAACATGTTGGGAATGGAAAAGGATAAGAAGGTAAATCATGATGGATAAAAATGAAAAAGTCTGAGGAGAAGAAAGAAATAAATTTATGATCTTTAAGTACAGAAGGATTAAATCTCCAGTGTCTGGATGGTGCCGAAAGCTTCTTTATGATCAGAAATACAGGTGTGTGGTCTGGTATAACTATCATTCCAGTTGAGCTAGAGGCAGCAGTGTACAAGAGTCATGTCAGAAAATAAAGTAAACTCTGCAGGCCTCTCCACACATCAGTATAATCAGTTTCTTCTCATAAAGTGTTCATACTTTGAGCTTGGAGTGACTGAGATAGTTTACGTGAGGACTCCATCCATCAATGGATTTAGCTGAAAAAGTTCCCTCCAACAAATGTGTTCTGTACTGGCAGATTGGTTAATTTTGTGAAAGTGCTAGTAAAAAACTGTAACCAGTGGCCTAGTGGAAAACAGATGTTTATAATAGCCATCTGTTCCCTGTCCACTGTTCTTTTTACAATCAGGTGGCACCAGCCAGTGTCTTTTACAAAATTCTGCAAACAAAATGGAAATTTTTTTACTCAAAATTTTGCTGCAGCTCTGTTCTTAGAAGCACAAGAAGAAAATATACCACTGCTGCAATTTTAAATTTTCCTTTTCATCCATCTGATTCTCTTGTAACAGAGTACTGCCAGTTTTCTCTCTTTTTACCAGCATGAGAATTTTCTTTTTTAATTTTATTTTTCTTTAACTTTGATTTTTTAATTCTTTAAAAAAAATTTTTTAATTGTATGGATCCCTCAAATATTCAATGTGCATAGCTTTAGAGTGTTGTTAGCAGTTGAAGAACTGCATGGTTTTTGCAGGCTTTTCAAATCCGCTGGGGCTGCTGTAGGTGAGTCCAGGTAAAGCTGCAAATACACCACTCTAATGCTCTGCAGGCGCACCTTCTCTTCATTAAATTGTGCTTCTGTAGCACCATTGCCAAAAAGTCTAGGATCATGAACATGGCTCCCTTGTACAGCACACCTTCCACATCTGTTCACTGAACCTGGCCACCTCCATCCCTCTCCATCTCTCCATGTGGTTGTGTAGTCTGATGACCAGATATGGACACTTGATTTTAACACAACCTGACTTGTTTTCAAAGTTCACCAGCTCAGGCAACAAGGTCTCAAAGAATTTTACAGGATCAGTTCTTTCTCCACCTACTGGGAGGCCAATAATGCATATATGCATTTTCCTGCCCCTGTCCTCCAAGTTGTCAATGTGCCCCCCCATTTTGCAAACCTTTTTACTGGGCAGAGTCCACCAGATCCGCTTGGTATCCTTTGCTCTGCCTCAGCAGCATGATCTTCACATTTTTCATTTTTTGATTAGTAATGTTTTCTGTGAGTTACCAAATTATTTAGTGAAGCACAGGGTTGGATGACTTTAGAATAATTGCACTACAGGTGGATATTACAAAGGTTCAGCAGCATCCAATTGTTTATGCTTCTTTGCAGCATTTTGTAGTCGTTTTTCTTTAGAAATCTTTCCAGACTCACACCAGTATGCCGTATCAATAAGTTTAGAACAATTTGTGTTTAATGGATGCTTCTAGAAAGAATATGCAAGGTGGTGTCAGAGTGCTACTGAAACTGACTGTGTTCTGTGTAACTGTCTTGAGTCCAACCCCCCGACCACAGTTTTTTTATGACAGTTCTAGACAAAGACTGTCTGGTATGGTCAGGGTACAGAGATGTAACGCTCAAATAAGCATTTAGTTAGTGTGGTACACCTTTGATCAGGGAGAGCATAATGACTTTTTAAAATACTCATCCACTATCAGTATGTAGTGGCTACCTTTGTATGTTACTGACAGTTCTAAGATGTCAGCTGTAACCCTCAGAACTGAACAATAGGTTTGTGCCTAACAGGAGCATCATTTTTATGATATTTTAGTGGATTTTAGGGATTTCTGTTTTTGAAAAGTATAGCATTGTTCACACCACATATTTATGTGCCTGTCCATGGCTGACCAATAAAACACCAGATCAGACCAGACTAGGGGCGACCATGCACGTGTTGCAAAAGGTCGGGCACAGGCTTATTAGAGGTGACCACATGGAAAAAATGCCACTTGACACAGGAAACAATTGATCTTGGCCATACTCTGCCAGTAGACAAGACAAAGCAGGTGACATACCTTTCAGCTTCTGCTGGAGGCCTCTTCCCTGACCAAGACATCCAATGATCTTGTCTGATTTCTGAGTCATTGAGAGAAAATAGATTATATTTCAGTGAAATTGTGAAAGTTGCAGGCTGTGATGTTGTTCTGTCTGTTGAGATCACTGGCTGAGGGTGTGAAAGTGATTAATATCACTGTTGGTTAACTGAAGCAGCCAGGGAAGTCTGGAATTTAAGTTATTGTTAGAATCCACTACAGCACATGCCAGTACTACTACCATTAGAGAAAAGGGATAATGCATAAGAAGGTTAATGGGAAAGAGCTTATGCATTTGTATGTTGTTGATTTTTGTGTGCAGCAGTCCAACTGTGTGTGTCTGAAGGCCAGATGCACAGTACAGTTAATGTCAATAGGAATTTGTCTCAGGGCTGTATTGTAGTTTTTTTATTGTTTTTGTATTTTGTATTATATTGTGCTAAGTCCAGTTGCTGCTGTGAACATGTAAGAAAAGAGCAGGTAACAGTCCATGTTCCAAGGGGGTCTGTCACCATGACACTGAGTCATTTTGGCTGAGCAATGAATTAAAAATTTTTGTGTAAGAAAAATAATTGTAATGTTGCTGGTAGTTCATAGTAAATCTGAATCATGAGACGTGGTCACGTTTTCCATGTATTGTCTGTGGACAGCTTAAAGTACAAAAAGTTATACTTTATTAAACAAAGTTAGGAGGTCCAAATAAAAGCAACAATTACCTCATTTTTATTTAGATATGAAACTGCTTGTAAAGCAGATTGAACTGTCTAGCTACAATTTGTTGACAGAAAGACCAAATGCTGGTCATCTCCTGGTCAACTAGTTGTAGAGCAGGAGCTGAAACTGCCCAGGTGACAGCAAAATATGGACATCTGAGGTTTTTTTTTCAGCCATGTATAAGCTGAACTCTAAACAGGAAAACACGTGGTTCCAGACTGCTCTTTTTCAGTAATAAAAATGAATTTTCCTTGAACATCAGTTTCAAACTGAACATCTTTTTTCTGTTTTGTTGTCACAAAACAGAAACTGTCACAGCTGTTGCAGTTTTGCTGAGACAAACAAGGACATGTGCACTTGATTCAGCTGTAGGTTTTATTACATTGATTCAAAATTAATTTTTGTCAAAAAAGCATTTCTTAAATCAAATAGGCCCTTAGGTACATTGGCCTATATAACATATGTATATAAACTCAATATTATCAGATCTCTATGTATAAGGTAATTTAAAAAGAATTGAACACTTTCATAAACTTATTACTCAGCATTATATGTGCATGCAGTCTAAATCAATTTGTAAAATAAGTTGCAAATGCTCAATATACTACATGTTCAGTTATTTCCCATCCTCTACCATTTGAACCACAAGAGGTATGCTCCAGTTCCACTGTTTTTGTGAACCTTAGAAACAGGAGTGCACAGCTGTATACTACCCTTCACAGGTATCAACTCATGTGCTGGTTACAGGTGAAGGGGGGCAATAACAACTGTGTTTACAGTACTGAAAAGCATTATTTTAATTATCATCTTTCAAATGCATAAGGTTCTACAACAAACGGTGTGTCAAGAGAGCTTAGAACATCACCACAGACATCACCACCACATCACCCTCGCATCTTCTCCACCATCTGTTTTCACCACTGCCATCAGAGAGATGCTATCACATACTGAGAGGAAAAGGTTCAGGAACACTTTCCTACCACAGGCTGTTGAACTCAGTCATCTCAGACTCCCATCACTTCCACCACCCCTTCACCCCTTCCCATTACCACTGACATCCACCATATGTGTGTATCTGTTTTGGTTATTTTCTTGGTTATGTCTATGTATGTTTGTATATGTATGTATACTGTACACATACTATATATGTACATGTGTGAATGTATGTGCGCTTATATATTTCTGCATTTATTATTATGTATCTATACAATATGTTTATCTTTCATGTATACAGTTTTTAATTTATCTATATTTGTAATATCTTTCTATTATTTATTCTCTTTCTTCCCCCTGTTGTGCACCATAGATCTGAGGAGCTTCATGTTATGCTCCCTTGCATACCTGCTATTTAAGAGTGTTCCACAATAAACCATTTTTTATTCTNTCTTCCCCCTGTTGTGCACCATAGATCTGAGGAGCTTCATGTTATGCTCCCTTGCATACCTGCTATTTAAGAGTGTTCCACAATAAACCATTTTTTATTCTTGCTCATAAAAGAAGGTACAGGCAGCTGGGGGGGGGGGGGGGGCTTATTTCAAAAAAATGAAAGTGACACTATTCTTAAAAGTTCAATGTATCCTGAACCCACAACATTTTTCTTCTCAAGGAACATTTTAAAAACAAAACTGTGAGCCAAAATTTGCTTTCCTTCAGTTTCCAAAAACAATGACAGAGTCATTCGTGATTCATTTCAACAAGACATAACTTCCATACCCTGTCATCTCACACTAGAATTCCTGTATGCATAGTAGATTTGGAGTGCTGGAAGAAAATATGGCTGTTACTAGAGAAGCAACTTCTTCCAAGCAAGAAGCATCATTTAAAGTGATTCAAAAAGAATTTGCCCAACAAAGTCATTACCTTGAGAAATTTAAAAAGACTTTAATACAAATTGTGTGTTCTGTGAGGAGCACTCTGAACTTGCACTTATTTTGACAGAGCTGTTATAGCACTGTGGGGCAAAAATGGTAAAATTCAATAATATAAATATTCAGAATCACAAACCATTATGATTGATGTTTAAAAATGTGCTCTGGCTTCTTTGACGTACAATAATTTTACTTAATAAATGCAAATAAGGAAGCTGACTGTGTGATTTAATTATTTATGTTTTTTTTTTGCTTTTTTTCTGTATTTTACGTTAATAAAATTTTTTTAATGTGAAAAAAAGCTTTGTGGCGTATGACACCGGGCAGACGTAGTAGAGCCAACACAGGCGTCTTGCGCTGCCTCACGGAGGTGGTTTTGGGCATGCGCTGTAGAACCATTATGGCGGCGTCCTTTCCGTCACGTGAAAATAATCGGTCCTTCTGTATGGAAGCGTGAATACGGTGGGTTTAGTGTGTGCAAACAGAAGTCGAGTATGATTTTGGCTCCTGAAAGATCTAGTCGGAGGCACAATGTTTAAAGCTTTTTCACAAAGCACGAGGGTATTTCTGAGTTTAGAAACAGGGTCTTTCCGCACGTTTTCTAAGACCTTGTCAAATAGTGCGTGGAGTTTTTCGCAACATAGAGATACTCCACCATCGAACCTAGTTTCCGAGCTGCTGGATAATGATCCCCAGGATGTGAAGAAACCAGTTAGGAGGAAATCGAGCGAGTGTTCGGTACTGCTGTTCCCCGGTCAGGGCAGCCAGTTCGTGGGCATGGGTCGGGGACTGCTGAAGTATGGAAGCGTCCGAGAAATGTTCAGCGTTTCCCAGAAAATACTGGGATACGATCTGCTGTCTCTGTGCTTGAATGGACCTAAAGAGGACCTGGACAAGACTGTTCATTGCCAGCCTGCTGTGTTCGTCACCTCTCTGGCTGCTGTGGAGAGACTGAACCACGAAATGCCCGAAGTATGTGTGTCCAGCCTTTAAACTCGCATTCTGAATGCAAATATTTTTCTGTATAGTAACAAATGTGGGCGTATGTCTGTGTGTTTGTGTTTTCACGTATAATATGGCTAATTCGGTGAACCGTTTCAATGTATATCGTGTCTCATCTGTCAAATGTGACTGGGGTGACGTCATAAACGATGGCATGTGTTGCAGGCTGTAGAGAACTGTGTGGCCGCGGCGGGCTTCAGTGTGGGAGAGTATGCAGCCCTGGTATTTGCTGGGTCTATGGATTTTGCAGAAGGTTGGATACAACCCTCCTGATTAACCGCCATGCTGTTAACAGCACTACATTGTTTTTGTACAAAATGCAGTTTTTTGTTGATTGCTCTACTTGCTCTTCACTGTCTGTAATGCCCAACCTGCAGCCTTATATGCAGTGAAGGTGCGAGCTGAAGCCATGCAGGAGGCCTCAGACCGTGTACGCAGTGGGATGCTGTCTGTCATCGGCCGGCCCAAGGCAAACTATAACTACGCCTGCCTACAGGCTCGAGAGCACTGCCTGTCACTGGGAATAGAAGCTCCTGTCTGTGCTGTCGCCAGCTACCTGTTTCCTGATGGAAGGGTCATCGCTGGTCACCAGGAGGTACCACAAGTTGGCTCTTTGATGATGTTCAGGGATTTACACAAGGTTTTGTTAGCCCTGGTCACTTTGGAAGATAACTTGTCAAAAGTTGCCTGTTGCTAAAACAAGTTCACAGGCCGCTGTAGAATTGCCACCAATACTTATGCTGGTATTAGAGGAAACTCTGGTAGCAGTAGAAGTATTTTGCAGATCCTTGTAGTCAATATCAAATCACTGAGCTACAGAAATAAAAATGAAAATCTGTCTTTTTAGTAAAAAACAATCTGAAACAAAATGGTTGTAACTTCACATTTAATCTGAAAAGGGTACATTTGTTGACGGCACGTTTCCTTGCTCTGCTTTCTTAGGCATTGGACTTTTTGCAGAAGAACTCACGGCAGCTACATTTTCAGCGCGTGCGCCGGGTGCCTGTTAGCGGCGCCTTCCATACACCTCTCATGCAACCTGCAGTGGAGCCACTGCGCGAGGTGCTCAGCCAGCTAACCATACGCCGGCCGCTGGTGGCTGTACATGGTAATGTGGATGGCAAGCGCTACGCACATGAGGGCCAAGTACGCCGGCTGCTGGCCCGGCAGCTGGTAGCACCGGTCTGCTGGGAGCAGATACTGCACATTGTGTACGAGCGGGAACAGGGTCAGGACTTTCCCCACACGTATGAAGTTGGCCCTGGGTGCCAACTGGGTTCTATGCTACAGAAAGTCAACCTAAAAGCTTTCAGGAGCTATACACACATCGATGTGGCTGCCCCTCAGGACTGATGGAAACAGCAAGCTTTATCATTCTGGGGATAGGATTGCTAGAAGGTGCTTCCATATTGCCCCAAGTGTGTTTTTTTAACTCATTAAAATGTTTGTGAAAGATTTACTGGTTTTGTTGATATGCATTTACCCACAGCAACAGAGAGCATGTTTATGAGAACTAATTTCCTACCAATATATTAGGAAGGGAGATATTGAAATAAAGCAATGTACTTTTTCTGGTCTCAGAAGACCAACCTCTATCATAAATTGTGCTGAACAAGTCCCCCATCACATGTTCACATATAGTGGTTTTTATTTATCAAGAGGTACAAAACATTTTCACTCTGAAGACGAAAGACCAGCTCCCCGTATAGAATTGTAAACAAGCCACAAAGAATAATTTTACTTAAATTGTTTGGCCCATTCTTCCAGCTTTAGATCCAGTCTATAAAAGCAGACTGTGAACCAGCCACAGGTAGATCAGTGAGCCAGCACTTTGGATTAAATACTTTTTTTAGTACTGAAATATTAATTAAATAGTATTTTTCTTTACTGAATTTAAGAAAACATTGCTGCTAGAGACCAGCTTCTAGCATCACAGTTTTGAAGTCTGCCATTTTCTGTTGTTAGAAGTCGATCCAGATGGCCGCCATGACCAGCAGGGCCGCTGCTAACAGCCCAGCTGCCCAGTTTGTGCGAACACAGGAGACCTGTGGAATTATAAGGACAAAGTGTGAGGACTCTACGTTATACAATTTTCAGATATACTGTATATATAACATTTTTATACATTAACGGATTTTTTTTTGCTGTTTTGATTAGCCTACTTATTGTAACCCAAAATAAATTAGTCTTGGCTGTTACACCCCAGTGCTGGTGAAAGCTTATTCAGAATAATTCACAGTGGTGCCACTTAAATATGTTAATATGGAGTAAGAACAACACTAAGTGAGCAGTGAGATGTTCTGACCGAAATTGCCAACCCAGTAGCAGCCTGGCCTGGGTGTCTGTGGACCAGAGGGTCCAGCCGGCCTTGAATCACTGCTGGCACTGCATTCAGGTTCCGGCGGTTGGGAAGGATCCCTCTGAAACACAGTTCCACAAAACACTTCACTATAAGTCTCAGCACTACCCTGCTCCTTTTGAAAGTCACCAGGACAAGTTGTGCCAGAACCTGCATAGAATTTCCTCTGAAAAATCATCCTGATTAATGTACTGCACGTGTACTTGATTTTGATATTTTATTACATTAACTACACCAATAAAACTGGTTTATGGTGTCATCATCATAGACCCAGCACTGCTGCAGTTGAGTTTTTAAGGTAGATACATAGAGTTCTAATAGAGCTCAGTTTTCTCTTCCCAATATATTTAGAATCGTTTTATGTTTCTGCTTTGATTCCCATTACAAGAGTCATGTTATTTGTGAACGTACATTGAAATAGTCTATAAATGTACAGTTTAGATTTAGGCCATGATAATGTGTTAAAAGTCATCCAATATTTTTCCTGCCAGCAATCTGACACACGAGTTCATAAACTGAACAAGCCTCTAACCTGAAGAGACCAGTCCGCACCAGGAAATGTGCTTGAGTGACACCAGAGAGAGGGCGGAGCCACACAGGGAGTGGAAAGCTGCCCCACTGTTGGTTGAGCTGGTCTCCAATCTCTGCCAGCTGCCGCCCAATGTCTTGGGCCACCCTGTAGACACCCAGGGACAGACACACAGGTGCACCTAAAAAACCTGAACATTGTGGCCTTAGTGGGACATCATTTTCCGCTGAGATGTTCTGATGATGGAAGTTTGCACTTTAATTATTACACCTCCGGGCACAGTATGGTTCTGACAGAGGTGACACAGGGTGAGGGCAGAGTAAAGGCCATGAGACCTTACCTCAGGTTCACAGACAGAAGAGTGTTCTGTGCCTCACTGGAACCAGCCTGGAGACACGTGACCTTGCTGGGTTCTCTTGCTTGTGCGACCATCTTGTGTTCTGGTCAAAACAAAACAGCACAGGGACATTGTGAGAAGGTGATCACACGTCCAGTGCAGGAAGGATTCCGTGTTTTAGCAACAAAGAACAGGACAGGTGTGCCATCTTACCTGAAGGCTTGCTGAGGGTCAGCAGCAAGCTTTGGCAGTTCCACATGACATAATTTTGGTTTGCCTGTGTGTTACTGTGTCTATCTGTGCTTGACTTTTATACATGTATATCTGTACCTCATTTGAATGGATGTATCCATCTATATATACATAACTAACTCAGCATTTGCTCAGACCACGTGTCCACGTGTTGTTTGTGTACAGGTATGCACTACCACTGTGCGTTCAGGATTTGTATGTAATGTGAATCTCCAACGTCTATGTATTGTGTACTGTATACATGACTTTCAGCCATTTGTGACGGTAACATCCCAATATCCCTGTGTAAACAAAGAGTCACCTGACTAGGGGGTGAGTTGGTGTGTTGCCCTGGAAATTAAACATCTGCTTGGTACTCACTTCACACCAGTGTTTAAAAACTGTACTATTTTGTGAAGTCATACAACACAAAATTAATTTGTATGCCTGTAAGCAACTCAAACTAATGAGTCCTCATAAAAATATATATTTACTAAACCCCATTTCCTTGTTAGGCTCAGGCTATCATAAGAACTTACCTTCCTGTGTAAGTAAACACAACAACAACTGCACTTATTATGCCAGCAATGTGCCTACTCTAATGTCACTTTCATGAATACTCTTCCTTGTTTATCCTGTCTGCCTGCGCCAGACGGTTTCAATGCAAAATGTCACATGATCATTACACAAATCTAGTACCATACAAACATGACTCCCCACATCAGACAAAGAGCATTTTACCAATAAATGGTCAGGAAGTTATATCAATGCTTACAACATGCTAGCATCTATGACAAGAAATTCTTTGGATAAAAAGCTTCAGACTGAAGAGAGCATTGGAAAGTGTCTATATGGTGATGGTTTTGTCGACCGGAAAAGCATAAACTGAAAAAAAAGAGGCTCTCCTGAGTCTTAAACAGCTTCCTGGTCTCAAGCCCACAGTAACAACCAGTTGACTATGTGGAGCCCCAGCTAAAATTAACTTTAAATAACATTAAGACCACACAATGATCTTGGTCATAATTATCATCATGTAACCACACAATAGCAGCCAGTTACAAGTAGTGAAGAATTATAAAAACCAGACTCTGAGACTTCAACATTCTTCAGTATTAAATAAACACCTGACTGAAATCTTATTTTTAAGATACTGTTCATTGTTGACAACAGATATTCTAAAAACATATTTGATGCTTTATTAATAAATTCCTTTTAAACATCTATCCATCGATCCACAAAGATTTCAGTGTTTAATATTAATCCGTTACAAACATATAAAAAAAAACAATTAACGCTGGATTAACGAAAGGAACGTTTGTAATCTTTTACTCCGCCATGTTCACACAAAGGCTGACAATAGAAACGATCTACTGAGAATATACTCTTCTAACTCTCATTGAATACTCTTCTCCAACTTCTGTCGCACTTTCCTATATTCCAGCAAACACGCAGGAAAAGTGCATTTTAAACAGGCAGCGCTGTCCGCCGCGGGAAGGATTCCGTATTTGGCAACAAAGAGTAGGACAGGTGTGCCGTCTTACCTGAAGGCTTGCTGAAGATTAAAGTGAACGCCGCCCTGAAATACAACGTGAGACATAATAACGTTTAATCCGCCACTTCGGTTTCACACATAAATAGTATTAATAGATATTATTTCAAAACTTACAGCAGCGCCCTTTAATCTTCCCGTTTGCAGGTAAGCAACACAGCGACCACGCCCAGAGCCCACCGTCCTCCAGGAAGTCGGGAACGCGTTGTCACCCTGGCAGCCGCCAGGGGGTGAGCTTTAACCCCGAAACGCCTCCGGTGGCCCTGCCGTGCGACCGGACGTGGGTCCCATCATGACTCTGCCGACTTTTTCAGCTTTTTTTGACCAAAGAAACAGGTACTAATACCTTTAGTTCATGTGGAGACAGATAAAACACTTGATTTAAGATCGCTGTCTGGTACAACTGAAATTTGTTGAAGTTTCTAAAAAAAATTGACAAATGAAACCTGCAGTACTTTCCACATACTTATGTTGTCCCCTATACTGGTATGGAAATAATAAGTGGGTTATAATTGTAAGACTTTTTTGTTAAAAACTTGAGCTATAAGCAACACAATAATAAGCAACCCAAGTAATCCTCTTTTCCAAAGAAATAAACACGATCACACTCCATGTTTATATTTGTATAAATAATTACAGCTGTAAATCTCCTACATCCGTTTCACTCCTTTAATTTTTCCGTAATGACCTGTCGACAGGTAAACGAGGCGGGTGCTCAAGGGGCAGGTGGAAACAGAGGGCAGCGGGCGCACTACTGACCCCTAGTGCTTGACTGAAGACTTGCACAGTAGAGCAGCTGCGCGAGCTCCACGACGGAACAGGCCTGTTTGCGTGTGTCTGCGTGGCGCTGTTGTGCATGAACAAATGTGGTTCCAAAGGTGCCCCGTAGCATGGGATACAGAGGCTGGGCGCTGAAAAAGCAGACATCAAGAACGGCGTTAAAGCACGATCGATTTAACCTTTGCTACTGGGAATAACTTTATTTTCGGAATGATTTAGTTTCATATGTATTATATTAGTGTGGAAAGCAAATAAAGTTGTACGGTAAATAAAGTTACACTGATCTAAACCCCTATACAAGTAATGTGATCATTGCAAAAAGTGTCTAGTACAGGTTGGGGTGGGATGTTGATCCGTTCATCCGTCCATTCATCCATTATGATTAACCACCTATCCTGGTCAGGGGTGCAGCGGTCCGGACCCCATCCCACAAATACTGGGCGCTATACCAGGAAACCACACCCTGTATGGGACGTGGGGGGGCGTGGCCACCAGAAATAATTCTCCAGCGAAAAGGGTATTAACTACTATCTTTCTTAGATCTGGTTTCATAAGTAGCAGGACATAGACGATTGTCTAGGGGTGGCAAATTTTGCTGGTAAAATCGAAAAAGAAATCGTAATCTTGGAAAAATCTTCCGTAATGAACAGTTTATTAGAGTACTGAAGAACCATCGCTGCAGTGGTGGAAAAGTACCTACAATATTAGATTTGTACAACAAGCTACTTGTAATTCTGTGCCCATTTATGCTTGTCAGGGATTCAGGAGACAAAAAAGTACCAGCAGGAGTACTGAAAGAAACTATTCACAGACTAGCTTGAATACTGTGAATGGCATTTCCCCCCTTTGTTATACCTATGAATTCAGGGTAATGAATATTGCAGCAGAAAGAGGGATTCAGACCCTGCACTTTAACCTTGCAGAGCAACAGTCTATGGTACTATGCTATCTGCTGTGAGGACCAAAAACAGCCTTTGGAAGGGAGTAAGGAGGATTGTCTTCCACTCTAGGCACTAAGACACCCAGAATTTGCTGGCTGACTTCTTCCAGCTTGAGGTCCAAGTTTCCAAAGAGTGGTTTCTTTCTGTGGAATTCACTCAGACCGATGTGTCATGGAGTCACTGGCTTCCTGTGTATCAGTCCTCTCAAGTTTGCCGAGTAAGTTGGTCTGGGGCAGATTTTCTCCATTCCAAGATATTCACACAGCAAATATCTGACAGTGAGTGAGTGTGTTTACACGTTTCACAGGACAGTGTTGAGAATATGCTGACTGTGTGATGTGTTTGTGTCAGTGGGTGGGCTGAGTTTCCAGAGCTTCGAGTGTGTGAGGGAGGAAGTGCGGTGGAACAGGAACACTGCTTAGAAACAGAACAAATCCTCCCTGAAAATAAGTCATAGCATTACATCAACACTCTCTCCTCTCTGTGTCTCCAAGGGATACACTTAGTGTGTTTAAAGGAAACCAGGGGGGAAGGGTGGGAGGTAAATTAATATTCCATTTTTACCCACATGGATGAGTCTCACTAGCACAGATACATGTTTATTTGTGGGACATCTGAACAGGACCAGACTGAAGACCTTGGAAGCCTATAGCAGAATAGTAGTGGAAAGTTTTTTGGAGGATAATACATAACATTATGCATAGAATTCAATAGACATGCTGCCTCTGAAATATTTTTGCTTTGCATCTAAGAGAAAGTGATAAATGTTTCCCTTATCTATCTGCAAAAACCGTGCATGTAAAAAGTCTTTTGTCCAAAAGTGTCATGGGGAAATTTAGTACCACTGAAGCAGCCTTACTGTTGGACTGAAGTATTGCTATTAACTTGAATTGGTTCAGTGAAAAATATTCAACTGTGTAAACTGGTGACATTAATCCGACAGATCTGCAAGTCATTTTTGAGTAAAAGTCCCTGTTAAGCAACAATACAATAGAGATGATGAGATACAGACTGAGTTTTGTTCCTCTCTAATGAAGGTTTTGATAATATTACAATAATAGTCTTCTACTCTTTAACCAGTTAAGATACTCCGAGGTTTTTGTGCTTCTGAAACAACACTGAGCTACTGACCTGCATTTCATTGGTTGTGGCCTGTCTGAAGCGACTGCCTCTGCTCCCTGAACAAAGTGGAAGGGACTGCAAACAAATGAGGTTTGTTTTACACTGCAGAGTTTGCATGTTCTCGCATGGGTTTCCTCCAGGTGCTCTGGTTTTCTCCTACACTCCAAAAGGCATGTATTTTACTTGAATTGATTACTCCAAAATGTCCTTTGTATGGACGTGGGACTGAAAAGTGCGTTAGATTGTCCTGGTGTACCTCATCTTGTGTCCTGTGATTCAGGGATAGGCTCTGCACCACTACAACCTCACTCTGGGCAAACAATTTCTCAATTTCCTAAGTCTGATAGCAAACTGACCAACACATAAAAACATCAGCAGAAAATCTCCTGATCTCTCTTGTTCTTGGGAATCCAGCTGTAAGGGGAAATGACAGAACCAATATTCTTTTACCTGGTGCCTTCAAATGATTGCATCAGACTAAGTAATGACCTCTACATGTCTGTGGTTGTTTGGGTGTAACTTATAACAGTTTATAACAGCTTTTGATAATCACAAGATGACCTGCATGAACATTTATGGTATGTTTTTACTGAAGCTCATTTAACACACACTGGACAGCTTGGTCCTTTGAATGGAATGTTCAATATGTTAGACAACCATTTAATATAATAAACATTTGTATTCTATATAATTATGGTGCTGTCTTCTCGCAGTCTTTATGTGTCAGGGTTCGGTTTATGTAAATGTTTTGATCACAAATACTAGTTGCATCCTTTGTGTTATATACACACACCTTTATTTTTATTACAGCCTAATTTGATTATCACAGCAGATTAATTACTGTACTACTACACCCCAGCATACACAGGCACGCACACACACACACAAATCGCATGCAGTTGTCTAGGTTACGCCGCAGTGGTAGGACTGCACAAATCATTAACCTTTATTTTTAATGGTTACTCAGCTGACTCCTTTCGCCATGTTAGATAATCAATCGCATCGTTATTCATCCATTTATACAACACAGTATCCTGACTGTAGTAATTCAGAGCAAATCCAGGAAGTTTGATTTGAAGCAGCAACCAGGATTGCAAGGTATAATTTCTAATAACAATACTACCAGCATAACGTAAAACGAGTAGATTTTATGTAAATTGTCAAAATCTATATATCTATTACTCGTAACAATATTAAATTCTTTATTGAATCTATAGTTTGATAACATTAAAGCTGGAGTGGGATGTATTGTAACCTGCGTGAGAAGGCACTGTGGTCTAATTTTACAACAGGCTAAGTGCTGTAAATAGACCATTTATATATGCCCCTGTGTGCAAGTGCGCCACGCCCTAGTATGCAGCTGTCCCATAATACCGTTATCTATTTTTGCTGAGGGTGGTGGGGGGCTTCTGCACCTACCGCAACCTTTGGGGTGTGCGGGGTCACGAGACCAGCTCGAGGATGTGATGAACTTTCAGTAAAAGGGAAATGAGATAACCTCTTTCAACTATTGCTTTAACTGCAAGCAATGACAACGCAGCCGGTGCAAAAAGAATAAATAAGTCACATAAATATGAGCGAAAGTGAACAGATTAATAAACCGGTCAGCTAACTTAGCTGTTGTGCTGGTTCCTGGTTAGCATAGAGATACGCGGTAAGAGAAGCACGAGGCCTGATTCTGTGACACTAGCTATATGTAATTATTTTGGGTATATTAATATCATTAACAATTTTACTTTGTCTTATATAAACTTAGAAACCCGGCATTTACCTTTTTTACCGTTTGGGGGCTACACTCGAAACGCAAACTGTCCCGTGAACACTAAACGTGTAAAGTCCGCGCGTTGCGGCTCCACATCGTACAACAAAGTTCCCGCCCTCCGCAGTCTCCGCAGCTGGGCTCGAGCTCGGGTTCGGGTCGTGACGTCAGAGAGGCGCGCCACTTGTACTTGTGGGTCCTTCTGGGAGGGAAAAGAAAAGACTGAAAAAAGGAGCGTTTTGCGGAAATTCCTAGTTTATTGATTTCCAGATTTACATAGTTTAACGTCCTGTCGGCTCCTCGTTACGGTGGTTTCCAGTACCGAGGTGAGTGATCGGCTCTAGCCGCTGTCATGGTGCCGTCGAGTGTTGTAATCTCCGCTGTGACACGAAGGGAAAGCCAGCGGGACAGACTGGTTAACAACATATAACTAACGTTAGCTAGTTAAATACGAATTAGCTGGATAGGAAAATGGTTCTTTTGGTCTAATTTATGAACTTTTTACCTCAGAATCGTTAGTCTCGGAGTAACGGCGGCCGTTTACTTGTCACTTGTTAATGTAGATGCTGTGGTGAGGTACTAGTTTAAAGTTGTTAGTTGTGCGATTACAGAGTGGTCTGACCTTTTTAGGTTTTGCGATTTTCTAAACTATCCCGCTTCCTCTCTATAACGTTGTACGGTGTTTATGTGTAAAGTACGAACGTAGAGGACAGACTCGCCCGACACTACTGAATACTCCGGTGTTCCTCCTCAAAGTGCCGCTTCACGAGAGCTCTCCCATTTTGAGTGTCTTCATGTTTTTGTTTTTTCAGCAGACGGAAGTTGTACTCTTCGTGAATAAATCGGTATCGGAAACGATCTTTGTGAAAAGAGTAACTTTGTCCAGGACAACGGTGTGCGCCTTCATAAACCCGTCCAATCGCTATAAAAAGTTAATATTTTTAGTTTCAGAAAAGTCAAGTTTTTTCTTCCCTGGCCAAATTGTTCGGGATTAATGAAGGGTCGGGTGTGGCCGTACAGGACATACCCTTTTTTGGTCTCATTTCAGCACATGCCACTATGACAGCATGGCTGGTCACCTTTAAATATTATAGCTATGTTTTAATCATTCCACTGGTGTGAATAGCTTTCTTAATATTTTATTATCACTAATCTCATTATTCCAACACTGTTGGTGTGTCTTCTCTATTACTTTAGTGTCCTTGAATTTGGCTGCTTATTGGTCTGCTTTAACTTATTTTACAATCCTTATGATTATTGTAACCCTTTGAGTGTTTGCATTACATGCTTCATTTTCATGTTCCCATTCTCCATTCATTGTGAACAGAATCCTGAACCCACTGATTTCTGGCAACACAGCAGACTCCGTCTCTCTCACTCCTACCCCTTTAGCCTTCTTGCAGTATATGACAAATGGTAGCAGTTCCTGTTTTTGTTGGTTGTTATGAGCACCCCTATCTATTTGCACACTAAAGAGTAGGGGAAACACAGGAAACATTTTGAAAGGCTGCATGAGTGATATTAAAGTTCATTTTTCCCATTCTTTGCAAGAGTTTATCATCCCTTCACATAAAATCTAAAACCAGCAGAGCATGCACTTTTAAGAGAAAAACATTTTTCTGAAATGTTATAGAAATGTATTGTGGATTAGTATGACAACGTTGCTTAAGAAACCAGCATTGTCTTATTTTATCATAAGACTGCTGTTGTATCTTCAGTGAAGTGTTGGTGTGGGGAAAAGACATAGTTGTCTGGTTACTAATGGTAGGTGGTTTATGGGTTCTTCCTGCTATAGCAACAGGAGTTGTCTGGCCTAGGGAGAGTTGGCTTTGACCTATTCGCTTTCCTCCACACTCCTCCTGTGGTGACATGCTGTCAAAGCATCATTAGCAACTGATACCAAACAGCCCCAGACAAATGCACAGGCCACTTGGGGAACACAAATTTGACTTACCAAAAGTGAAAGTATTGAAATATGGCTATAGAACTGACTGATACATTGACGCTACTGATGAGGTGTCAAAACTGAGAAAGGAGTTAATTCTTTAGTACCCTGTGAGGTTCTTGCACGTTGTTCACTTAAGTGCAACATGTTTGAGGCCCTGCACCTGCCTGGCATTACAGCTCTGTTTTCCAACAGGGGCCTCTTAACATCGATAGATGGACACACATGCATGTGCCTTCATAAAAATAAAATAAACTGTTATGTAGCTATGGAAATTGAAGATGTTATGTAGCTGTGGAAATTGAAGAGAGGGTGCAGTTAAAGCTTTGCTGAAGGCAGTCATGAATGATGTGTGCCACCTCTTATCTTCATGATTAAATTCCAAAAGTGTCTAAAATGCATGAGCAGTAATGGAGACTTGCCAGAGGTAAGAATGACTTAATCACACATTAAGGCAGGATGAACTGCAGTGCAGTGATACTAACTTTGTTGCCTCCATGTTCCCATGGCTACCAACTGTGCCTAGTAAACAGCTGGCCCTGCTTCACTTTCAAACCACAATCTGCAAGCACTGCATTAGAGTAGATGTAGAGCTAGGATCAGGTGTGCGGGTTTCTTCTGGGATATGATGGTGAGACTTTAGCTGATCTTTAAGCCTTCCAATCCAATGTCTGTCCTTCCCAGGATGCACTCAGTGATAAGGTCATATAGATCAGGTGTGTCAAATTATGTTCAGGAACGGAACTGAAAAATGGCCCCTTCACCTCACATGTGACATGTAAATGGGAAACATCCACACAGTTCTGCTACATACACTGTAAAGAGTGTCTAAGCAATTAGATTCCCGTCCCCGATTCTTCTTTGTCGCCTTGAGTAAGTCCTGGCTCTTATGTCGCAATGTTGTGCAAGCATGCTTTCTCATGCACCTCTGCATCATATACTTCTCCTTTTTCCTGGTTTAGATCCAGGACAAGTAATGACTTTGTGTTTACTGTAGAGTTTTAAGGAGAGTATTTTAATCTGAGCTAGAAGGGTTGCTGTTTCTTTCTGGCATAAGTCTTGGGCAGAGTGAGACAAAGAGGGCAAAGTGACTATTTCATAACAACAGAGGAACAACATAGCCCCTGTCATCATGCACATAAGAGTTTTCTCAATTTCCTAAGGCTGATGGCAAACTGAACAACACGAAAAAATTCAGCAGAAAATCTCCTGATCTCTCTTGTTCTTCGGAATCCAGCTATAAGGGAAAATGATAGAACCAACATTCTTTTACCTGGTGCCTTCAAATGATTGCATCAGACTATGAAATGACCTCTGCATATCTGTGTGTGTTTAGGTGTAACTTATAACAGTAGGATAGGCAAAATTGTGTGTGTTTTTGGTCCTGTGTGCTTTGGCAGTTCTTGCAGAAATATGCCCTGCTGTGCTAAAGGAGTGTAATAGTATATATGAGACCAACCTTTGAAATACTTGTCCAATAGTATGTTGCTGGCACCCATATTTAACCCATGTTGCTTTTGAACCCTGCTTCTTGGTTTTTCTGTTTTCCACGGGGCAATGCTCTCAATGCTTTGAATATGAACATGTCAGGCAGTAGTTTATTAAAAGCAAAACCTACTGACACATAAAGGAATGTCTGGTGTTTAATACTGAAATCTATGCAATGGCTATGTTATAATAAACTGTTTAGATCTTCTGAAGCATTATAAAATAATCCAGATCCAGGGTCTGTAACATATCAACATATCAGATTGCCAATCTAATTCATGCGGTGTTTTGCATGTGTCAGTGTTGCCTGGATTACAAATTATACTTTTTATTGTGAATTTATGCACTCTAACACTAAATTTTCAGAGCCAACATAAGTCATTTGTTTGCAGATATTTTAAAGAAAATATTGTTTATGTTGTTTGCATAAGTAATTGATTGATCAATTTTACAACAGCTTTAAGTAAAAATAAAAGGATGAATTGATTGCACAAAATGCAGGGAAATACTGCAAGAGAAATTGTTTCAGTCTGCTGAAAAGCTGAAGCTTGGAAGAAAGTTTACCTATCTGCAGGACTATGATCCCAAGCACAAGGCCAAAGTAACATTAGAGTGGGTCAGAAACAAAAAGCTGAATATCCTTCACCCAAATTCCTGTCAACAATCTCACTGAGAATCAGTGACACTATTTGAAAACCAACAGCTGAACAACTTGCTGCACATTTGTTAGGATGAATAGGATAAAATTACTTCTAAACAGTATACAAAGCAGGTGCATACTTACCCCAAAATACTCTTGTTGTTGCAGCGAATTGTGATTCTGCCAAATGTTAATGTGTGGGGTGTGAATACTTTTGCAAGCAACACATTTCAAAAGTATTAACATTTGGCAGAATGCACAAATTTTCTCAGTCAGCAGGTATAAGGTTTAATTAAGGCAACACTGATAACTTTTAAGGGGTCTGAAATATTTTTACAAGGCATGGTAAAAGTGCTGCAGGTTGGTATTACCTGTGACACTGCCAGCTGCCAGTTTGGTAGCAACTTATCACCTTGTTTAGATGGCAGCTATTGTCTTTTTTTCTTCATCCTCAAATGTCCTCAATCTTGGCTGGGCATCAGGCCAATGTGGTTCTCGGCTATCCATCTGAATCCAGTTCTCTTCAGTATATGAATAAAGAAAGCTGGTGTTATGTTCAGTAGTACAGCTGTGTCTGCATCACCTTCCTTGCTGTGGTCAGTATTGGAGCCTAGCCAGAGAAAACTAACTCATTTTGAGTTTAACACCCCTCCCTGGCCAATTTCTTGTCATTCATTCCCCTCTCCCCATTGTTAGGCACAATATTTTTTTTATTTGTGTCTGAAATCCACCTATAAGAGCATGGAAAATCAGACCAGGCCCCCGCTGTGGGACTTTGTGGTCACATAGAGGGGAAAAGCCGCATTATCCAGGCCTGTATGGGGGCCACCCTTCATGGAAGAATGGCGGTAATGTTTGTTGCTGGAAAGAACATGCCGTGCCACATGGCACAGAAAGCTGCCCAGGGACACATAATAAAGGGCAGTCTGAGTGAGGGCTGTCTGTGGGCTTAAAGCTGATGGGTGTTTGGGTGGGTGTAGAATTTCATAATGTATAATGCTTGTTAGGCTGAAATTTTAATCATCAGTATTGGCTTCCTTTTTTCTTTGTATGTGGCAAACCTTGAATAGCAAATGTTGGACACTTTTGTGGACTATTTTCAGACAAAATTCAGGACTAAAAAATGTTTGTCACTTTTTATAATTGCATATTTTTATCTACAAGTGCAATCCTTGTAAAACAAGGATTATTAATAACCTGGAGTTGCCACTCTGTGTAATCAACATTAGTGGTGGTGATGATCTTACAATGACAAGCCACCATTGCTGTATAATCATAGGGCAGAGAGAGCTGCTGTTTGTGGAAGTGGTGTCATCTAAGTTGAGAGATCTTGAATAGCAAGAGACTTTGGATTGTCATTAGAATGAGGTGAAGAACCCTTTGATTTGCTCTGTAGGTGTAGCAAACTATATCTTCAAGACTGCCATCGATGTTGCAGCAGCCAAAACCACATAGTGCTCTTTTACCTACAAGTGATGCAGCTTTGGATGTAACACTGCCAGTTAAATTTTGAAAACCCGAGTTTTTGGGCCTCAAGCTGAAAGGTGCCTGTGGGGAAAGCTGCACTGGCATATCTGCAAAAGAGAAGAAGTGACTGCGGCCACAGGCAGTAAATACATAGAACAAGACTTTCCATTTTGTGTTCTAGGTCCTGTGGCAATGATAACATGATCTATTAAACTTGGTTCTGAGTTAGTGAGCATAAGCACAGTGTCTCAGTTCCTAATTGGTGAGCAGGGCAAAGGTGACTCTCAGTTTCTGATCTGTCAACAATGGTAGGTGTCACTTGGTTGTTGTCAGTATTCAGCAATTGGTTGTCACGGCAGCACGGGGTCTCTGTATCCAGTAACAAATGGGGTCTTTAAGGCAAGAAACAGAAAGTTGAGGTGCAACTCAGGGCTGATAGCTTGATTGGACATGGGTTCAAAAGCATTTGTGTGGGGGACGTGTTTTATTATAAAGTGAATGGCTGGTTCTGCCTTCATCTTTCACTGTTTTTCATTTACTCTGTCCTCTGTGAACTTTTGTCTGTAGGAGAGTACTGGAGGCTATTAGAGTAAATTTCAAAGTGAGACATCAAACGTCTAAATAGCAATCACAATAATTTCTGGTGATGCGACATTTACAAACTGTCAGGCTATGCAGTAACAGGTTCTTTCACACATTGCTTTTTTGGGCATTTAGGTGTCTGGCCTTTTGTGTTTGTGAGGTTACTTCTGTGGGTGGGTGTGTCTGTTTGCATGTGTGTATGGGTGAGTGGCTAGGCAGATTGATGTTCCTGAAACACAAGGAAGAGGTTAGATGTTTCCGATTTTAATCTATTTCTCAAAAGTAGCTTTACTAAATCCTGTTAGCCCAGTACTCAAATTGTTATGAGTGGAGACACACTGGCTGACTTTTGTGTGCATCTGTGTCCCCTGTTACAGCCCCTTAAACAGCCATGTCGGGCTCCTACGATGACTCCATGATCGATGTCTCCAGTGACAGTTTTTGGGAGGTAAGGTCACTTACTTGCGCACACACAGGCAATTTTATGGCTTTGTACACACTGGCTAGGATCTCTGACTCTTTGTAAAGCTTTTTTTTGTGTTCACAGAGATGGGTGCAGATAGACAGACTTGCAGTCACTGGTCATCATGGAGGTGGCTCAATGCCGTGAAATGCAACTTGTTTTTAAAAAAAGAACATAGGCTCCAGCTGAGAAGTCTTGCAGCTGCCGTTGTTTATCTGTCAGGACGTGTCCTTTTTAATCCCGGTCGGACTGGTTGTGGCCATGTCACGTGATTCACCTCGGTATCAGCCACTGCTGCTTCCAGAGTTTCTTGTTCTTTGCTTAGTGCTTTAAGCCTTAAATCAACAGCTGTGTGTGACTGTTGCTACCAGTCAGTGTTATACCACAACATTTCCTTAATTCTCTTCTGAGGTCCCACAGCATCAGATCTCCATGGGGAGAAAATCCATTCCTCCAGACCATTCTAAACAGGGAAACACTAGTGCACTGCATAGCTAATTTACTGTAATAATTGATCTCATTAAGTAATTATTGTTGAAAGAAAAACCAGAAGCATTTCTGTACTAGGGCTAGTGCTGTCTGTCTGCTAACAGCACACATGTGAAGACCATGAAAATAAATTTTGCCTTCTTGCTTTCCCAAGGTTTATAGTCTTTCTGCCTTTTCATATCAGTATGGTGCTTTTTGTCTAATGCATGCCCTACAGGCATGCATCATGTAAGCCTCACTACAGTTCACATACCCCTTCGGGTCATTTGGACCCAAGGCTGCAACATATTTCACCAGAACTGAAAGGTTTTTTTTCCTCCCTAAGAGGCCCATCACTCCTGTACCGTTATGGTGTTAAGGTGGCAGGTCAGTTGGAAGGGTTCCATAAAGATACTGGAATGTGACATTAGAGTCTGATGTAATTTGGACCGATTAACATGATACAGAATCATTAAAAATTAAAGTTGAGCTTCTAGAGTTGGTTTTGAGGAACCTGCTCTGTAGCATGTCTTGTCCTTGCTCTTCCCCAAACTCTTCCTCGGGGCCTCACAGCACTTCCCTCCACTCCTGCCAGGTGGGGAACTATAAGCGCACAGTGAAGCGTGTGGACGATGGGAACCGCTTATGCAATGACTTGATGAACTGTATCCATGAACGTGCACGCATCGAAAAGGCCTATGCCCTCCAGCTCACCGAGTGGGCCAAGCGCTGGAGGCAACTTTTGGAGAAGGGTGAGAGGCAGTGTTCAGCAATCACGGACCAAACTGTATTTGTACCTTTTCCAGAACAAGAGCAGGTTCTGCTGTGATTTGAAATACTCATGGAATTTCCCTGTTGAGAGCAGTGGAATTTTGTTTCTTTCTTATCGCTATCTCATGTCTCTTGCAGGTCCACAATATGGAACGCTGGAGCGTGCCTGGACTGCCCTGATGACGGAAGCAGAGAAAGTGAGCGACCTGCACATGGAAGTGAAGACAGCATTGATGAGCGAGGACTTTGAGAAGATCAAGAATTGGCAAAAAGACTTCTACCACAAGCAGATGATTGGGGGTTTTAAAGAGACCAAGGAGGCTGAGGATAGTTTCCGCAAGGCCCAGAAACCTTGGGCCAAAAAACTCAAAGAGGTACAGTACTGCTTACAGGCTTCTATATAACATAAACTGACCTAAACAAAACTCTTGACTTTTTTTTTTTTTTTTTTTACCCCACTACAGTTATTACTATATGTAACAAAATGAATTAAGTGTGAGAGTTAATTGGTTACTCAAAGTTTAGAAGTCGAATGCATCACTGAGCAGATTAAGGGCTCACCGTCAGATCTACATGGAGCTACTTGTGTAATTTATCTGGCAAAAATGAAAAAGCACAATTAAAACTCACGTTATTTAAAATTTCTTTTATGTTATTTACCTTGAAGTATAGAGAATAAATGCAGGAATTGGTGGCCAAAGATTTTACATGGAGGGGTGGGATGATAGCTATTTTTTGCACACCAGTTAACTTTTTATGAAAAATAAATAGTTTATGTATCTTGGTGAAAAGATAGTAAGTTGGGGACCAGTGGTACTTGGATCACACTACATTTTCAGCTCAGTTTCTCTGCTCTCTGGTTTATAATTCATTAAAAATGCCCTGCATCTTAATTCCCACAATTCTACTGACTGCAGCATATGGTATGTTTGATCAGCTGCTGCAATTGACATTTGATGTGCAGAAAGCAGCAGCCCCATCCACATAGCCACACATTGCAATGCATCATTCTCAGGAGGAGTAGGAGGGGAACCCAAACACAGTCAGTCAGATAACAATAGACCACACTTTGGCTTTATTGGGAAGAATATTTACATGTATCCCTGATGTGCCCCAAAATTGTGTGGGTTTGGTTTGGCATTCCCCTCAGGATCCTGCAGCCCTGGAGGGCTGTGTCACAGTTAACACAGTGTAGATCTCATAATGGGAGGGTTCATGCTGCTGCAGAGCAGGCCACCAAACATTTTTACACGAAGTTTAAAGTTGGTTTGCCCTTATCCTCAAGTTCTCAGTTAAGCTCTCAATTAAGAATCACCTGTGAGTGATTTTAATGTGCTTTTACTGACTTTAGCTTGAAATTTGTCTGCCCATCAAGTCAGGAAGAAAAATTATAGCTGATGTCATGCCCTTGTTGGTTCTTTGCATGGTCCTTATTGGTTCTTTGCATGGTCCTTATTTGTGTTTCACCTCTGTTACAGGCTTCTAGCAAGAATAGACCTTTGTATTACACTGGTAACCCTAATCAAACTGTAAACAAGTCTTGCCAGTTTCACTGCAGTGCCTTTGTTTGCCTAGGTGGATATGGCTCTGGATTCAGCTGTACTCCAGTAGGTTTGCGAAGGGAAAATTGGGCACTTTGCCATGCTGTAGGAGGTTACAGCATTTATTTAATTTAATTTTTTTTTCCTCCTATGAAGGTCAGCACTTCCTTGCTAAGCTAGTGCTTCTTGCTCCTAGACCTTGTTAGTTATAAGGTTGAGCCTTGGGATGCAGTAGCATGTCTTTCAGTCAACTTGTTGGAACCACATTGCCTCTATGTTGTGGCAAGAAGAAGCTTTTGACAACTTCCCTGTGAGACAGTTATATCAATTCACAATTGCACCCATGCAGCTCATGTTCATTTGCTGTGATTGAGGTCCTGTAACTGACTGCCTAAAATGTTGATTAAGGACAGTTTAAGCTTGTCTGAGGAAGTCAGAACAAAAGACTTAACAAAGCACCTTAATTGTTTGCCACAGGCAGTCTTAAGGTTTAAGGTACCTATTGATATGCTTTCTGTATTCAGTTAATATTTTCCCTGATGATGGTTTGAGTTTTCATTCAGAAGTGACGTACTTACAGGAGGCAGTTATGCGTAAACTATGTTGTTAAGAAAATACTTAGTGCTAAGTGTTACTGATTTAAGAAATATGTTATGTTAAGATTAATGGGGTGCTTTTAACGTGTTCTGTGCAACCAGACACTGTAGTGTGATGCACTACTGATAAGGGAAAAGGTTGTTTATGTGGCCTGCCAAGACTAGGTCTTGTTGTTTCCTTTAGGTGGAGACGATGAAGAAGGCCTACCACTCAGCCTGCAAGGAGGAGAAGCTGGCCACCAGCCGGGAGAACAACAGCAAGATGGAGAACAACGCCAACCCAGAGGCACAGAAGAAGCTGCAGGAAAAGGTGGAGAAATGCCAGCAGGAAATGCAGAAGGTGTGTGCTTCTGTGTGTGTGTCTGCAACTACTTTGGATGTTCATGCGAGCATGCCCTTGCTTAACTTATTTCTGTAACCCTCAGACAAAGGAGCGGTATGAGAAATCTCTGGAGGAGCTGAACAAATGCACACCACAGTATATGGAAAACATGGAGCAGGTGTTCGAACAGTGGCAGCAGTTTGAGGAGAAGAGGATCCGCTTCTTTAGGGAGGTGCTGTTGGAGGTGAAGAACCACTTGGATCTATCTACAAGCCACAAGTAAGAAATTTATTGACTATTACTACCCATCTCTCTCTTTCTGTCTATTCATCCAACACTCCAATCTCCCTTTGCTTTGTTTTTTAAGAAGGTCACGTTTGCATAACAGTATCTCTTGCATTGCTAAATTCCCAACTTGCTCACCAGATGTTACTAAACCCAAACTTTTTTCAGGTTCCAATCCATTTATCACACATTAGAAGATACAATCAAAGCTGCAGATGCCCAAGAGGACCTGAAGTGGTTCTGGTCCAACCATGGCCCAGGGATGCCCATGAACTGGCCACAGTTTGAGGTACTGTTCAGTTGTATTACAATGGGGGGAAGACGGGGTCCCCAGTAGGCTCTGAGTTTTGATTTTGTAGGAAATTCTATGTAAAAAGCCATTTCTAATTCTTGTAGTAATCAATCGTACCTTTATATTTAAAAACCTTGCTTCAAATACGATATTGCCTGATTTCCATTATTGTTGATGTGTACATTCCCATCTCAATTTCTATTCCAGTATATCAGATCTCAGGCTCTTTCTGCTGTTGTCACTAAGTGGTATAGTGTTTGGGGGCTCTTTGATCTGTTTCATTTCTTTTTCACTCTGAACCATCTAATAGAATGTGAACCGCTCCAGTCCTCGCTCCCGTATGCGAAAGTCTCTTATAGTGAGTTCTGCATGCAGGGCTCCCCTCAGGTTACTTGATAGTCATTGACTTCCTGGGTTTTTCTGGTTCGTGTCAAGTGTTAAATGGAACTGGAAAACACCTGTGTGATCCCTTCACCTCTGTGGTCATGTTGTTCAGTGTGAGCTTTTTGCAGTAGCAAAAGCCCACTTGTTTGTCAGACTCACCATGTTTGACTAATCTATAGTATGTATAGTATGTAGGCAAGCTTGGTGGGGCAGGTATGATGTCTGGGTGTCATGGAAACTTTCACTGGGTTTCAAAAAATTGATATCAGTTTGAAAGCAAAATTGTAGGGAACATTTTAGTAAGGAAACAAACTGCTAAATCTGCTAAGGACAGTATTATTGGTCAGTTTGTTCAGTCCCTGTGTCACAGACCTCCCTTGTAGAGACCAGTAAAATGCCATCTTATGACGAGATGTTGTGCAGGTGTTTCCCACTTCTTCCTCAGTAGTGTGGACATGTTTGTGCATGCTGTTCAGAGCTGGTCTGCATGAGCAAATCTGTATTATATACTGATCAGAACTCAATAGCAGAAATTGACAGATTCCCCCCATAACTTTTAGGATTTTCAAAACATATTTCTAAGCAGACAGTTCTCAAAAACATGCAGTGCTTAAGAAATTGTTCAGCATCTTGGTCTGATGTAGCATTGTTTTTGCAAAAGTGAAGGTTGCAGCAATACTGCATTGTGCACTGGGTTTAATATTGTTAACAATGTTTAGTTAACATATGAAAGCTGAGTGTGGCTGGTTGTACATTTAAAGCTGTTCATTCTTGTTTTTCTGATATACGTTGATTCCTGTGCAGCCGTGAAAATACACACAGTTACAGCAAATATGATTGTAAACAGTCAAGGTACAAAAATATGCATGTCTGCATAGTGTTTAGGTAACAGCACATTTTCTTAAAACAAACTGTAACAGACATTCTCATTTACCTATATGTAACACTCTAGTTTCCCTTGCTACACACTGCTGTGTTATCTCTTAGGAACACTGTTGGAGTCCAGCTCTTGCATTTCTGAGATCAGCAGTGTGGTTAAACACTATACAGAGTGAGGCATAAAAATATCAGTATGTTTTTTTGAAACTACCATATCGAATTATGTGCACATAAAAAGACAATTTTTATACTTGCTGACACTAGTAAGTACATAACTAAACATTATTCTGCATGGTGATTTTAAAATAACTTATTGCCTGTGTTTGTACACGTTTGTGTCAGGAATGGTCCATAGATCTGAACCGTACCCTCAGCAGGAGAGAGAAGAAGAAACCGGGGGATGGAGTGACCCTGACCAGTATCAGCCATGCCAGTGAGCCAGTGCCCAAGACCAGCAGCAGGTAACTGCACCTTAACACTAGTGCATTTGCTACACTGCTCATATCTTCAAAGCTTCTATATTGAGAGTTCCACTAATAGGTAACACTTCCCAGTAGGTAGGTAAACCCTACCTATGTTAGCGTAAGCCTCATGTTCTAAATGCATAGTCAGTACTCCCAACTTCCCCTTCTGTGGCTGAAGCAAACACTTACTGTGATAAGGCAGGCCAGCAAGGAGCCAATGTCGTATAAGGCAGAAGGTTAAACAGCTTATATATGCCTAGGCAACATCCTTGAGACAGGTGTTCCACAGTAAGCTTTACGGGGGAGGGCCAGTGTTTTAGCCTTATGGATGCCTGATGTCTGCCTTCCTTGTAAGTAACCTAAAGAACAGGTTCAGCCCTAAAGGGGAAATCACATTTTGACCATCTCTTGAACCTATCCTTCCACTTTTATTTTCAAGCTAAGGAATTTGTTTGCATTCCTGAGAATGTCATACTACTGAATTGCGTAAGCCTCAGTACAGTATTCTGTTCCCCATACAGAACTTATGTCTTTACAGCTGCCCTCACCTTTTTTAAAATTTCTCAGTGGGAATTGTGGCTTTTACTGTTTAATCTGTCTTAGAGATGTTTTTGGAATGAGGGCTTGATAAATCATTGATATATCTGCTCTGTCTATGTGAACTCATGCTACATAAAAATGAATTTATACTCTAAATGTGAACTGCATCGTTTTGGTTCTCACAGAATAATATGAACACTGAATTTACAGAATTAAATTTTATTGTGTCCCAATTGACAATTTCATTAAACCACAGTACTCTCTGTCCTGATCCTGAGATGAGTTTTTGTGGTTGAGTTTAAGGTGTGTCACAGTGCTTTCTGTTTCCATGTCATCAGCTTAACTGTACCCAACAGTACAGAGCAGGTGGGCTCTAACCCATTCGAGGAAGATGACGACGAAGAAGTACCTGTAAAGCAGCACGACAGCAGCCCTGTCTCTATCACAAAAGAGGAGGTTAAAACTAAAACGTTGGTGACAGAATCCTTCCCTCGTCACTTTCTTTGGCGTTATGCCTGCTGTCCTCCACTGCCCTCTCTGCCTCTGTGGTTGTATTCACTTCCCCTTATCCTCCTCCACCCTCTGGTCTCAGTGGAAACTTAAATCTTTTTCTTGGGTAGTTCTTCACTGAGGTTTTTCAGGCATTGTGGGACAATACAAAGCTGTTTCCTGCACACCTCTGTGATTACACATTATCTATGATCAGTATGAACGGTCATGGGGGCATCAGTCTGCAGTCAGACTCTGTTTGATGTGGAACGGCACATTGCTTTAACATTTGACTGATGCTAGAATTGGTACCACTTTCTCCATTTAGAAACTGGGCATTTAACTATTTGATTGAAACATTTTCTGGTCAGCCTTACTGCTGGAAAATACTGCTAATCAGACTGTGTAAACAGTAACAGTTCAGTATCTGTGGTCCACTGGAACAGACTTCATTGGCTCATGTCAAATTTCTGGTCATACTAAACCTAAGTAAATATTTGCTTTAAAGCAGAACTGCAATTTTGAGGTGACGTACAAACACTGCTTATTTCGCCCATATTCACTCTTGCATTCAACAGGAAGAGAACTGTGATCGTTGTATTAGCATGTTTTGACTGCACAGGTTTGACTGCACTACAGCTTCCCATGCATCTCCTGCTGTTATTCTTGTGTGTGGGGTTTGTTTGGTCTCTGTTCTGCATGTTCCAGGCACACGTGTGAGTCTTCTGCCCTCTGCTGGTGTGTGCATAACCTTGGCTTAATATCAACTCCGTAGTTATCTTTACCATGTCACTTTATCAGCAGTCTACTTCAGTGGCCAGAACTAAGAAAACAGATTTTAAACCATCAGAGAAGGAGTCAGGCTGGCTACTTGAAAAGTTGAACAAGGAAAGTGTTCACAAAGATATAAGAAATACAGATGTGTTTAGGATATGTTTGGAACACATAACATCTTGTTTGGTGTCTACATCACCCTTAATGTCTGTCTTTGTTCTGAACTTTCCTGCCGGCACGCAAGATATCAATCAACATGTCTGAAACCCGCTGGTTGCTGGTCATTGTGTGATGCAGCTCTGGTGTTTAACTGACTTCCTGCTGTACCAGCAGTACTGAGAAGAATCAGGATTGGTCAGATGATGATACGGGGAATCCCTTTGCTGCTGACGCAAATAGTAATGGGAACCCATTTGAGGAAGAGCCGTCATCGCCACTGATCTCAGTGCCAGTCCGTGCGCTGTATGACTATGAAGGACAAGAGCAGGACGAACTCAGTTTCAAAGCAGGTAGTGAACTGCATTCAAAAAATTTTATATAGATAGTGATAAATTAAATTTAGCAGAGTGTGATTTATTATTATTTTTTCATGTACACATTTTTTTTTTTCCTTTTCCAATAGGCGACGAATTTACCAAAATTGGAGAAGAGGATGAACAGGGCTGGTGTAAAGGCCGGCTGAAGGATGGGCAAGTTGGACTTTATCCAGCTAACTATGTAGAGGACATACAGTAAAGGGTAGAAGGGGCAAAAGGATAGTTGTGTCTGGCCAAGTTCCTTGCCTTCTGCTCCATAGTGGCCAAAGCTGGACTGGGGCTGGACTGGGGCTGGACTGGGGCTGGACTGGGGCTGGACTGGGGCTGGACTGGGGCTGGACTGGGGCTATGGGTTAGACTTGGCATGAGATCTCAGAAACATTAATTTACTGCTTACTCCATTGAAACAATGACCCATTCAAAGCCCTCCCATATATTATTTTCTCTGATGCCAAGCAAATCGCCACAAGCAAAACCTCCAGTTTTTAAGGTAAAACATGTATCATCACAGCCAGTCAACTCCATAGGTAACACAGTTAATCTTGTGACTTGTTTCTTTGTGTTATTTGTGTTTTGTCTCTTATGCTTGAGCTAAGTTAATTGATGGGTTTTTTTTTTTTTTGGTTTTTTTTTTTGAAAAAGCTCAGTTTATGACCTGCAGTAAATTGGACCCTGATAATGCAGTAGTCAGGTTTCATTAGTTTCCTGTCCAAAATCTATTCACCCTGGGTTACTGTATTTACTGGTTGTGTATGTTCAGGTGTCCCTGAGAATGCTTGCAAAGAAAGTGTCCCATGAAGTTTCCATGCCTGTAAAAGTACTGGACGGTCCAGGCTAGCCCTAGAAAGACTTCCCTACTATTTGATGATGGATGATAATGGAAGCTTCAAACCTCCATTGAATGTTTTCAAGTATTTAGAAGAATTATGCACCCTGCTTTTGGTCCATGTAAATAACAATGAAGTTTTGAACAAATTTAGCAGCAAATTCAAAGCTGATGAAATTTGTATTTAATTTATAATGCAGTGCTATTTGCTGTTGAAGAAATGCTGTGATTATTTTTAATTGTCTGTACAATAATCAGATGTGATTATGACTTGCCATATATGGTTTTTAATTACTTGTAAATGCACCATGCTGTTTCTTTCTGAATCTCACCACAACAATCTGCAATGGTTTGACTACTGGCCCACGTTTTACCTTATTTTTATGCTTTATTTTATACATTTCATTCAACATTACCCTTATTAATCCAAATGTGTGCCATTACATTTTAGCCATATGTTGGACACTGATTGTATTTTCACAGACTTATGATGATGGTTGTTGTTTCTTTTCTGTCAATGTTTTCTGTAATGAATGAAATGGACAGGATCCTGCCGTCAGTGATGGTCCAGATCCACCAATGTGGTGGATGACCGAGAATACTGACATTGCTAGCTCATTCAAAATGTTCTCTTTGTACAGTTGTGTGTGTAAATGCTGGTCCACATAATGAATAAAATAGAACGGTATTTAATCTCACAGCATGGGGCCTTTTTCTTTTGACTGTGGTGGTGGTTATTTCTGGTATGTTTAATTTTTTTTTTTTAGTCCAGTGTTGTGATATTTTGATGCGTATCTGTGGGGGGGGATATATGTTTCAACTTTTTGGTATTTTTCATGAAGACGTATTTGACAGTCACTACTGTTTGTTTAACATCATGTTAATTCCTAAATTTATCGCAGTCCGTTATCTATCCATATCTGTTTATAAAAAAGAAAAAATTTACTCCGGAACCCAGGAACGCCCAGCGCGTTTTTTGTAGTTTTATTTTTCATCATTTACCCATGGTGCAGTTAGAATGACCTTTGCAGCGTCCAATCAGAGCACAGAAAACGTTGATTATGTGACGTGTCAGGTGGGCCGCGGAGTGCGGAAGCATTGCGTTCCGTGTCGATCGCTGCGGTCTAAGTGGTGGTGGTCTGCGCGCGACCAGCCGAAGCTCCTTGCAGTGTCCTGAAGCCCACAGCGCCGTAAACTATGTCCGAGCCCAGCAAACAAGAAATTGCGGCTATTTTCAAGCGGCTGCGCTCGGTGCCCACGAACAAGGTGAGTTTTCTTAGCAGGAAACGAGCTTCAAGTGGAGCTTTTAAAACTGACACGTCGCACCGCTCCGGATCTGTTGGAACAGCCGGTATAGGAGGGTCTATCGGAAGACGCACAGTTAACATTAATGTTTCTAGTTATCAGTGTTCTAGTCCACGGTAAACTGTCGATGGCAGTGTTAACGCAGTTTTGACACCCTGTGAAGAGGGAATGAACACCTGTCCCGTGGCTGAGGAGTTGACGTGGTTGTTTGTGGTACTTGAGCGTATGACATGTCCAATTTTAATTTACGTGTCTGTAAAAACCTACTTCAGGCGTTTCTCAAATCCGGTGCCAATTACAAGTCCATAAGTAAAAACTAACACGAATATTTAACACACTGGTTAGTTATTGAACAGGTTGCAGCCGCCGCAGTCCGCACTGAACAGCTGTTTCGATACTGACGGTTTTACCGCGTTTGTTTGCGCGTGGGAAACACGGACAGAGCGCGAGCACCAGAATCTTTATATCCAGTCATGGTTTTCAAAGACACAAACTCGTTGTATCTCACCTAAAATGAGCACCTTACAAAGACTCGAGCTCAGTTCGCAGTAAAGACCAGGTTTTGCTGTGTATTTGTCAGGTTTATAAAATATCAATAACACTCTTTCTGCCTTCCCTCTTTCTGTTCGCTAGAGTTGTCTTGAACTTACTGTCTTTAGTATGTGCCCCTCTCTTCCAAAAGTTAGTGCAGCGCCGACAGGGGGGTTGTTGCTGTGCGAATTTTTCTGAAACCATGATTGTGTGACGTTCGCCAGATAATCTGTGTTTAAGTCAAGATTAGTCTAACTTCACAGCTTTACACTGATGTCACCAAAGCCTGATGTTCAGTTGCTCTTTTTTTTTTTTTTTTTTGCAAATTTTTCCGCTCTGTCTTTTACTAGCATTGGGTTACACGTTTCTTGCCGTTTGGTCTTAGTTGCCAGACATTGAGCCTTGTTTATTTAACCAATTACTGCGCTAAACACTGGTGCCTAAAGCACAGTAGGTCTAGTCATTGTCGAGGTAAACTAGTGACTTTAAAGATCCTAGGTCAAGAATATCTTAAAGTGGCCTTGATCTTTTTACCCTCCCACGTAACCTCAAAATGAGCCTTTATGTCCCCTGGTCTTCACCTCATACCTCCCATGCATTCCCTTTGTATCCCCCCAACAGGTTAAAAAACCTTGCCCTGAATTGTAAATGAGGTCCTAACTCACTAAATTGTACACTGAAGATTCGGGTCTGCCTTTGCAGTCATGTTCTAAAAAGAGTATAGATGTTTACAGCACTGTGACATTTTCAAGGAATTCCTGAAGCTCTGAGCACAGTGTATCTCCCCCCCCCCAGGCCTGCTTTGACTGTGATGCCAAGAATCCCAGCTGGGCCAGCATCACGTATGGGGTCTTCCTGTGTATTGATTGCTCTGGCACACACAGGTCTCTGGGAGTGCACCTTTCCTTCATCAGGTGGGAACTGGCAACACCTGACCTCACCTTACAATTGTTCCTTCATGTAACTCTCGATCAAACACCCATAGTATACCTATGTTTCTATGTCAGTTATTTGTCTCTCTTGGTAACTTTAAACCAACTAAACTGACATGTCTGCAACATTTCTGATGTGAAACCGAGTTGATTTTTGTCTTGTAGGTCTACTGAGCTGGACTCAAATTGGTCTTGGTACCAGCTGCGCTGCATGCAGGTGGGCGGCAATGCCAACGCGGTGAGTATTCAGTCTGAAATGTGGTGCTCAGCCTGTGGTGGTACTTGCTATATTTTACACCGTTAACTTATGTACGAAAGGTTTTCTCTATTTGCTGCAGACGGCTTTTTTTCGTCAGCATGGCTGCACAGCCAGTGCAGCCAACGCCAAGTACAACAGTCGAGCTGCACAGCTGTACCGGGAGAAGATAAAAACTTTGGCCACTCAGGCTACAAGGCAGCATGGCACAGAGGTGAGCACCATACACTTTTTTGTATCTGTCAGCAGTAAGCGAGTCAGTTATGCTATAATTCAGGTTTTAATGAAGATTTAGATATAATGCTATCAACAAATAGTTTACATAACACTAACTTTTGTGAGTGTGTTTAGGGGAATAACATGACCACTTTCAGAAAACAGTGACAAAGATACGCTTATGAGCCGTGGGGTGTTCAGTTATTTGTTTTAGTTAATGATTGTTTGACACATCGTGCATTTTCCCTTTGTGTTTAATTTTCATCTAATGGCTTACATTTAATCACAGTTGGTGAAAGCAGGAACAGTGTAAAGGGACTGTTATAGTGGTCCAAGTGGAGAATGTAGTAGAAAGGCTCTTACACTAGAAGATGCTGCGTTTTACAAAGCCCTTTGAAAGGAACAAAGCAACGCTGTATTGCATGTGGAATAGCTATTATTGAACCAACACTCAGCTTGATTGAAGACAGTGCTCAGGAAATAAGACAGCTCTATTGCAAGAAGACACTTCCATGTTTTGGAAGGTTATGCACTCACTTTTAATTTTAGGTGTGCTATGATGTTTTTGTAGGTGATTACTGTATGTGCTCTACCTCTAACCCTATATTTTTTTGAAATTATGTGACTTGGCACAATGCTGTGTTTTGCAGGAATACAACCATTGCATAATAGCATAACACAATGTGATAATGTTAATTTTATGTATTTACATGTATAGCCACTGTCCAACTTGTCATTTTACTGTGTCCTAAGGTGCACAGTCAGATTTTATTCAGGAAAGATATCCCAGATATTCCAATATAAAAACCTATGTTAGATAAAGCTTCTACACTGCAGTTACATAAGTAACTGGGTAACCTTGTTTTTGTTTTTTTCTCCAGCTGTGGCTAGAAAGCCAGAGTTGTGTCTCCCCAACATCCCCTCAGAACAAGCAGGTGGATTTCTTTGCCCTCCACACGCAGGTATGGTCCGTACCTGATTGTGATGGTCTTTGTTAATCTGTCAGTGCATGCATGGCTCTGTGTGCTACCAGCTGTGTTTCTGTGGCCAGGTGGACCCCAGTGAGTGGCAGTCGGCTCAGGTGAGCCTGGATCCCCCTGCAGAACATCAGACTGCCAAAGTAGAAGATGGTAGGCAGTAGTTACAGATATAATGGTACACTTAATTTTTGCTTAAATTTAGTGTATCAGTTTTGTTTTGCCACTGGTATTGTAGAAATGTCAGCTTCTTTGCCTGTATCAGACCTCTGAAGTATTGTGTGTCTCTGTGTTTGTGTAGGTGAGGAAAGTCCCTGTGTAGATGTTCTCAGTGTTTCACCAAAAGCAACACTGGGTAACTGTATACAATTTCAGTGATACTTCTGTATTCAACTTTTGATTATCACCTCTTTGTCATGCCGCTTAAGTTTGATCACTGGGTTTTGGTAGTAAAAAGTTCCGCTGCTCCATGTACTGTTTTGTGTACATGTTGTAGTTACTTTTAATTGCACTGAATAAGACAGAATAATGTTGTCTACTGACGTAGCTGTAGGCATGTAACAGATATGTGCCTCTGTCTCGTTGTAGCCGACTCACCTTCTGCTGGAGTCACTCCCAGTAAAGGTAGAAGACAAGTCCTAATTTGCTGACTTCTAAAGCAGTGTTTAATAGACAAAAATAAGCCCATATAGAATCAGTCATTAGCTTGGCACTGCAGAACTGGCAGCCTATCCTATAATACCCCTTTCCTGCACATGCATGAATCTGAGCTAAACCCCATTCACTAGCTCTCTATTGTCTGGGCTCTCTGGTAGCTTGGTAGCTATTCAGTGTTCTTGATCCAGACTTGTGTCTTCCCATTAGATGTATATGCCATTATTGTGCATCATTTAACTGGCTTTTGGTCTTTTTAATTGTTCTTGGCAACAACTCTATGCAAAAGAGCCATACTAACACCTTGAGGTTCCTGACATTGCCACAGTTCCTTCCAGTCTCCGTGGTTTTATCTATTTTTGACAGGATATGTGTGGGGCTCAGCTTGTTGAATTCAGATTTGACCACGTAACCAAAAAGAACCTCTAGGCCTCTTCTAATGCTGTAATAAGTAGTTGTAAATGTACCAATTTTCCACATTGCACATTAAAACAGCACAAATTGTATAGCTAGAGGTGTATCACATGACATTTTCTCAGGACAGTTTTTATTTTGATGGGAAAATCAAAAATGGAACTGAACACAGTGGGGAAAGTAAAATGACTTTAATGTTTCAAAACAAGAGTCAAAAATGCCTATAGTCCATTTGTTAGTGTGGCACTACACCTAAAGTGTTCCTAGTGTGAATTGGTTGTAATGTGCACTGGTGCTGTTTGTTGTGGAAGCCCCCACATGAGAGTAAAATTGTCTCCATCTGCTGACAGATCAGTCATCACTGATAAAGAAAAAGCCTGCTGCAAAGAAAACGGTGAGTGTACAGCAAGTTGCTGTGGGTTTTGGTAGTGCCTACAGTTTCACAGTAATAGTTCCTGTTCCTCAGATGGCAACCAAGAAAGGTGGACTTGGAGCGCAAAAGGTGAGCAGTCAGAGCTTCTCAGAACTGGAAAAACGGGCACAGGCTGTGGATAAGCTAAGGGAACATGAAGAGATTGCTGCCAAGAAGACCAGCCCAACAGAAGAGACCATGTGAGCCAGCTATTTTTGTGTATCACTTCGTCTGCCCCCATTCTCTTTTCCTTTTGTTTGCCTTCCCCTGACAATGCATGGAAAAAACTGACATTGTCAGTAACTACTTTGTCACCCACTAGAGTGGATTCCCTGCGGTTGGCCTACAAGGACCTGGAGATCCAAAGGAAAAAAGAAGAGGGTAAGATGAAGAACCTAGAAGGGAAAAAGAAGGAGCAGGTGGAGAGGCTGGGTATGGGACTGGGCAGCAGAAGGTGAGGACATGCTTGCTGAACTGGGCTTCTTCTGTCCAATCATAACCCCAAAGCTGAATAGTTGACTGAATTCTCTCTTTGTGGCAGCAGGGGGGTTTTTGTGTGTGTGTGTGTGTGTGTGTGTGTTCACTTGCATTAGTGCAAGCACGACTGCATCTACAGTAACAGCCCTGATTACCTCTCTCTGCCGACAGTGGAGTATCCCACTCTGTGCTGTCAGACATGCAGACTATCCAGCAGGAGGCACCTGCGGGGGTGCAGCCCACCCGGAGCAGGAGATATACTGAAGAGGAGGGTAGTGAAGATGATGGCACATTCTCCTCCAGGTGAGAGGTCTTCTGATTTCATTATTCTCCAGAAGAAACTTGCTGTGTTCACTCTAGTAGCATTTGTGCCAGTGATTATTTCCTGTACAGTGACTCGCCAGTTTGATAGGTATGCATTTTTAGTAGTGCAATGGTACCCCTTTGGCTGTCGGTATAAATTTCTCCGGCTGGATTCTACATAAGGTCCCTTCTACCTCACCTTAAGATTCTCTGTAGGGTTGAGATCTGGGAACTACGCAGGTTAATGAAGCAATGAAAATTTGACGTCGTGTTCCTGGAACCATTCAGTGACAATACATACTTTATGACATGGTGCATTTCCATGCTGGAAGTGCAAACTGGAAGTTTCCCTCCAAGTGTAGATAAACTAACTGATTAAAAAATTAACTTGGTTAGCAGTGATGTTCAGATAGACCATGCATGGTTACCAGGACCCTAACGTGTGTCACAAAAACATTCCCCAAACCATCACACTGCCACCACCAACATGTACTTTAGTTTAATTTAGATGTGATTTGTCTGATTGGGATGATTCTCACCTTTCTCCTGTGACCCCTTTGCAAGCTGTTTTTATTTACAGGATTGCTGACACTGGTACTTTTTTTGGTTTTTGCACCATTCTCAGTAAATCCTTAAAATTATTAAAATGGAAAGTCCCAAAAAGACAGCCTTTTGGGAGATAGTAGAGCCGGCACATGAAGTATCAACTAAGGTCACTCATTTTGACCCATTCCAGCATTCAGTTGAACACTAACTGATGCTAGAAATGCTGTTATGGCTGATTTATACCACACACTGCAGTCATGTGACATATGACTTGTTGGAATGTATAATTTGTGTGAAGGTGGTGGATGAGACTTGTAAACTGTAACTGCTGCTGCACACATAAAAATGCTTTGTAACCTGCTTCTGTAAGATATCCAACTATCTGAGTACATTTTAAAAAATACAGTAATCCCTTGCTATCTAATTTATCCCTGAAATGAGTTGAATACTGAAATTTCATATATATTGCCTATTTCCCATTATTTTGATGGGTGTGATGCTCCCAGCCCATTGGAAAATACCTATATAACTATCAACCTGTGACACCAGCATGAAAACTGTAAAAACCAGTTACCTAATTACAAAACACTCAATGCTATCAGTTGCTGGTTTATAACACATGGTACAGTATCTACAGCACAAGACATCTTGCAGGTTAGTACTGCCACCAGCCTTTAAAAAATTTAAACAGTTTTAAAAATTAGAGAATTTAAACAAACAAGGCTAATGACTTTTATTAGTTGCTAATGAAATAAGTAAAGAGAGGCCTGTGAGGCTTGGTGTTTGGAGGAGGGCGGCAGCTAATAAACATTTAAATTATAACAGTACACTTTATCGTAGTTGTTTATTTGAGATAAACTTCAGATAAAAATACATTTAGGCCAAGTTTCTGTTTGGATACCAATATTGAGTATGTTTCAAGAGCTGTTATACGGAACATTTGGAAATAGAGTCCAAGGGATTGCAGTGCAGGTTGTGGTCTGTCTGAAGCTTTTTTTTAAAAATTAGTTTGATCTGTTCTGTAGTGAGTTAACAATGCCAGTTTAATCATACCTACCAACTCAAGATATCAAGTACGTGTTCATTGTCTACAGCAATCTTCTCACCCTTTATAGGTTGTCCACGTATACAGATGATCCAGCACAAACATCTAGCAGGTTCTCTAAGTGGGGTGGGGTTGGGGAATCCTCCTGGATGAAGGAGAGCAGGAAGCCAGAACCTGACCTATTTTTCAGCTCCAAGATGTCCTCATTGGATGAGAGGTATAGATATGGTCCAACAGTAATTCAAGTCATTAAGGCTAATGAGATTCTTTCCCAGGTTAGATGTGGCAAACATGGTTTCCAAGGGCCATGACTAAGAAGCAGTAGAGTGGCCTTGAAGGCATTTATGTATGTATCTCAGGTAGCATCTGTTATTTTTTTGTACAGATCCACAAGACGCAAACGTGAATATGAGGCCGAGTCCACCTCCGATGAGGCCCAAAAGAAGTTTGGTGATATCAAGGCTATCTCCTCTGACATGTATTTTGGGAAGCAGGATCATTCAGAGGTATGTGACAAACACACACTGCCACACATACCCACAAACCAATCTCTGGACTGTAACTGTCAATCGACTGAGAGGATATTTTTTCTGAAATGGTTTCTTCTTTCTCTTGCTGCTGCAGTATGAGGCCCGTACCCGACTTGATCGCTTCTCTGGTAGCACAGCCATTAGTTCTGCAGACCTGTTTGACGAGCAGAAGAAACAGACAGGTGAGGAGCAGTGGGGAAGAGCTACACAGAGCAAAAGTATTGCATCCTTGTTAAATAAAGATAGGGAATTGAGTCTTATCCAAAGTAATGTAAGACTGAAAAATTATGGGGAGCGAACCTGGTAGGATATGGGGGGGGGGGAAGAAAAGCTCTGATGCTGCACAGCTGACAAGTCCTCTCCCGTGCAACTAGCAAATACTGTCATTTCCCTAGGTTCCTACAGTCTTTCGAATGTGCTCCCAAACACCCCAGACATTTCTCATCTCAAGATGGGGGTCAAGACTGTGGCAGGAAAACTGTCTGTGATGGCCAGTGGGGTTATGTCCTCTATCCAGGTGTGTAAGAGTTCGAGTACCACCTGTCTTTCCTAGACAGTATGGTTTTTAACCTCTGGCTGACTCTTGTTTTTCTCTCTTTCAGGACCGCTACAGCACATGAGTGGCTCTACTTGTCGATTCAAAGCATGGATGTTACACCGTTTCAATCTTTCATATTCACAACCACAGATGAAGTTTGTCGAGTACCCTGAGATGGGCACTCTTCTTTCTCTTTCACTGATTCACACTTTCATTATGTCTGACAGTCACCTCTTTTTCTCCCACTTGAGGATCCTGAAGCATGAATCAGCTGCATAACTGAATTCAGTCCCCAGCATAGTCCCAGGTACAGTGATTCACAGCTGAGAGGGGATAATTGTGTATTACATGCATGTAGCATGTGTTATTTTGACTTGCTGCAGTCACAAAATTGAAAAAGGAAAAACCCTAAAACTACACCAGGATGAAGTGATTTCACTTCCCCCCTGAAAAGTTGGTTGTTTGTGGGATTGTGGCTGTAATGTTGTGTAGAGATATTTAGATGTTGATTTGATCTAACATGCAGAACCTCAGCCTCTTCATCTCCAAGGAGTAGACTGTAATCCAAGGTTTTGTCCATATTCATTTATAGTGCTAAAAGTGCTACAAATATGCTTTTTCGCTTTGTTCATGAATATCAAGGGTAGGGGATGTAATGTGTGCTCTGCTTTACTTTGTTTTGGGAACATTTTGCTATAATCAGCTAACATTATCTTTAAAATTTCTCTACTCCTGCTTTATGATCTGTTCACCATGTTTGTATGATGTTTTTTTTTGTGAGGCATTTTCTGTTTAATTTTGTAAGACCCATTACTGGAAACTTTGTACACCAGGAACGTGTGGCATTACATCCATATGGAATGCACCTTACTTTCCAGTTTGTATGTGTCATTATAATCCAGCAGTGTCCTGTGCTTACCTCCAGAGTACAGTTTAACAATTCATTCCTAAACTATTTGTTACTAACCTTCATATTATACATGCATGCAAAGGCTTCAGTTACTGCATCCATTTGTAGGCTTTTGCTTATTTGCTTGACTCGTGGTTTCCTTCTGTCTATTTGAGTTACTATATTAACTGTAATGTCATTTTTGTAAGCATTATGTATGTACAGTAATATGTTAAGCATTAGCTAGAGCGGTTTGGAAAAGAGGAATATGTCAAGGAGACAACAGCCTTACACTAAAAGGACCTAAATGAAGCTGTATTTGCATGAAATGCCAAAGATGTGTTGTAGGCAGCAGCGGCCTGCTCAACTGTGACAGTTGGTGTCTGGTATTTACTATAGTAAAGGTGCCTTAGCACAGTCCACACACTGAAACCTGCCTTAACCACAGCGGGAGCCAGCATGGTGCGCTGAGTGGCCTCTGCGTGGAAGCTCATTTGAGTTAGTCGCTTAGATTTGGTTTTTAGAAGCTGGTTAAGATGTTAGTGAAGTTTCGGTGGGGAAAGGGCTGACACGGCAGAGGCGACCCTACAGTGCTTCAACTTTCGCCCGTCACAAGTGAATAAACTTTTTCTCCTCTATAAACAGTTGTCTGGACTTTTTTTCGTAAGTCGATGAGCTTCACGACAGCAGCAGCACGGTGTGCATCTTAAAACAAACGGAGCTATCGGACACGGCTCTGCTGCGCCATTTTGTATAAATGGACTGTAAGAAGGTGGTGAGAGACGCGTCTCCGCGTCGGCAGCGCAGCACACACAGGAGCTCGGGGACGCGCACAGAACAGCGGCGCAGCAGCGGGATCGGCCCGCGGAGGGACACACAAGTGAGGACTGACGCTGATGACGTGTCCGAAACATTCCAGAAATCGGGATAGGAGTCGAGTGTTACTCCGATCCACACTCTCACTCTACACGGGACTCCTAATAATATTACTAAACGTCCCGACGAAGTGACGCTTATCGATTCGAATGCACCCTTAGACCGGATTTGCTCCGGCTGGAGAAGCTCCCAGCCACCGGAATCCGACCGCAAAATGCCGGCAAGTGAATTGAAGCCGAGAAAAAGGGGCGCATCGCAGGCAAAACCGCCAGCCGAGGACAGAGAGGGTTCGAGCGGCCACACAGCGGGGGAAAAGGCGGCAGAGACGACCTCGAGCCACTGGAGCCCGGCGGTCCGAGCGAGACCGAGTCTGAGGCCGGGCTTCGGCTGCATCAGCACGGCTCTGTGGCTCGCAGTGTCCCTGGGACTGGCCTGGTGAGCCGCCTTCTCGGCCACAGACGGCTGCTTTGCTTCATTCCTACAGTTGCACGATAATGATGGCGCCAGTTTCAGTTCAGTGCCAATTAAAAAGTTGTATTTTGACAAGTCGTTGAGCTGGTTGTAATAATGTCCCATTGCAAGGCTCGCGTTGCACCAGAACGGGAGACTTGCGGCGCTGGAGGAGAAGTGCGGGCGCGCGACCGACGTGCGGGAGCGAGTGGCTCTGCTGTCCGACAAGGTGAGTGCGCGCGGCGCCGATACGAACGCCGGAACCTTCATCTTTTAAACCTTACAGAGTTTGTGGAGGTACTTGCGTGGACCGTCGTGACCCCCTCTCCCCCGGTCTGTGAAGTGACTTTATTCTTAATTTTTCCTGTCGTAAATCAGAGATAGTAATATTACTATAGCAGGACGAGGGATTTGAACCTGCAACCTTCGAGTCCCAACGCAGGAGCGCTGTCCGCGGCCGCCATTAATAATTGCTCGTCGTTTGTTTTTTAGGCAAAATTTCTGAACGTTTTTACATCCAGTTTGATTTTCTTGGGATTATAGAGGTAGACCGAAAAATCCCGTTTTGTGTTGTGGGTACAGCTGGACGCTTCGGAAGATGACCTGCGGGGGGCGCTCTCCTCTGGGTCCCTGGGGGCCGAACTGCAGCAGGAGGTGTTGAGGCTGCGTGCAGCTATCATGGAGGAGCAGAACCGTGAGAACACAGCTTCACGTGACATCCAGGCCATCAGCTTGCGCTTCTTGAACGTGACAGAGGCATGGCAGGCAGGTCTGCAGCATGTGGCAGAGAACATTAGTACCTTAAGGGCAGAGTCCCAAGCTGCCCACGGTGTGGCAGCTCAGCGGGTCAACGAGGCAGAGTCCAGACTGAGGAGCCTGGAGGAGAGATTGGAGGAACTGGAGGAGAGCACACAGAGGAACACCCGAGCACTGCAGCGCACCGAGGAGGACGACATCCTGCGGCTTCGTGACCAGCTGGATCGCAACACCGAGCGGCTCCGCAACCTGGACGAGCAGCAGCGAGGCCTGGTCCGCCGCAACGCTGAACTCCTGGCCAGGTTGGAGGAGCATGTGCCCCGAGCACAGCGCTGCGAGGAGCAGCTGCCCACCGTCGAGGAGTCCGTTCACACCATCCTGCGCCTGTCAGCTGACCTGGGCGCCACCCAGCGTAGAGTGGAAGATCTCACCTCGCAGGTGCTGGGCGTGGAGGACAGCATGCTCAAGGCAGTATCGGAGATCCTGGAGCTCCGTCAGGTGTTGGATGCCCTGCACGTGGACAGCAGTGTCCTTGAGGTGAAGAGTGACCTCAGCTTCTTCAAGGAGACTGTGACAGTGCTGCACGGAGACAGGAAGGAAGCAATAACCAGTCATGGCTGTAACAGCCAGCAGGATCTGGCAGAGGAAACCACATGTGGGACATGAGAAAGTCACCAGAATGAGAGAACGAAAAGGGGAAGTGAAACATTTTCTCTGTTTTCTCATTTGAAGCTGTGAAATCAGTGTCATTTCAGAACAACAAAAGGTTATTTTCCCTGTTTTTAGTATTTTTATCCCCAATGTGAACTTTACATATCCTGTCTGTAGATGAGTGGAGACAACTATGTGGCACCAAGTGCAGAGGACCATTGAGTGTGAATCAAGCATTGTGCTTTACTTCTCCTCCAATTCAATATGAAAATTCTTTATTTGATACTATGGTTCCGGTACTCTTTATCGGTTTATGATGGCCGATAAAAACTGTTATCTGAAAGTAATTGGGCGGATCAGATCAGCCGGACCGTCCACACCAGTCCTGCCGCATGAGAGATGGACCTTGTGCGGAAGTGTAGGTCTTTGGAAAACAACAGTGATCCAACTCTGTGACATTCTGCTCTTCTGAACCCAGAGGTGGATAATGTGAGAAAAAAAAAACAAAAATTGTAATAACACAGAAGCCTGTGGCTGCAGTGTGTTGCCCCCGACGCTGACGGCTCTGCACTGGGTTGTCAAACAGCACTCCTTTCAAACAAGCCCCTCATGGTGGAAAAAATATTTCAACTCCTTGGATGAATGTGTCGATAAGCAATCTTATATACATATACAGAAATGTTATTTGAAATATTTGTAATGTGATTTGGTTTACCTATGCAATTGGCAACACATTTTGCAAATGACAGTTCTGTGCCGTAGGCCAGACGTTTGTCCACAGCTCTCAGTAGGTTAGGGTAGCCAACATTGCAGCGCTGCTGGCTCCTTTGTCACCAACATGTATTTTAAATAAACTAAATGGCCCCATCCTTTGTGAGTGTTTTTTTGGCAAAAGTGAAAGAATGCTTCATGGCCCAAGGTTTCAAGGTATGGGAGTAGATGCCTCAGTGTCTCTCATGATGGGGGTATTTGCATGTAAATGGATGTTGAGAGTCAGGTGACGGTGATACAGGTCGGTGTAAATAAACATGTCTCTGTGTTGGTCCCCCACAGTTCTCAAGTGTCCAGGCTCTGCTGGGGCAGCTGCAGGAGCAGGCCATGCTGTCCCACTGGGAGAAGCTGCAAGGGAGCATAGCAGAGCTGAAAGGCTGGGCTGTGGGCGTGACCGAGAAGCGTGAGCGGCTGCAGGCCACCCTGGGAGATCTGTCCCAGGCCGTGGGCCACATTGAGGAGCGAACTACTGCTGTGGCCAAGGACGCCACTGCTCAGGTGGGTGCAGCACGAACTGATGTGCGGCGGATGTCAGGCTTGGCCTCGGACGCAGAGGCACTGCTGGAGCGGGTGGGGGCGCTGGAGGAGAAGCTGGCCCGGGCAGAGCTGTCCATGGCCAAGCGCATCGGGGACCTGCTGGCAGGCAGCATCGACCGCGTGGCGGCGCTCCGTGCTTCTTCTGAACGCAACAGCCAGGCTGTGGAGCACCTGCAGAGGGGTGCAGCACAGCTAACGCAGGCTGACACTGAGCTGGCCGGGCGAATCCTGGCGCTGGAGAGCAGTCGCGCACGGCTCATCAAGACCATTGCATTTGCAGGCGACCTTAAGCCCAAGGTGTCTGCCGTGAAGCGGGACCTGGCCACACTGGAACCTCTTCTTTCTGACTTGACACTGCGGATCGGCCAGCTGGCTGAGGACATGGGCCACAGGGAACAGGACATTGGGCACCTGCATGACTCTGTAGCCAACCTGAGCAGTATGCAGAGTCCCTAAAATGTACTGTGGTAAATTCCTCATTCTGCTGTTAACCGTGACTCAATGATCACAAAGGTTCCCAAATGACTAAACCAAAAAAAAAAAAAAAAAAAAGCAGTGCACACACCACATTTCTTCAGCAGTGGCTTGTTTGTTTTCGATTTAGTGATTTTGAGTGATGTCGGATGTGAAATGATCACAAAACGTTCCTCTGTATGTCACAGTTAATGCTCAGCAGTCAGTCTGGTACATTCAGAACATGACCTCCAATGTGCATGTTTTTAAATAAAACTGAAACTGGGATTATTACACAATTTGAAAAAAAATTCTGCTTTCCTTACTCAACCTTAGTGCAGTGAACCCATTACTCCTCACAGGGTGTGCAGCAGATCAGAGACTTTATAGAGCAGTGTTGGCATAAAGGGAACATGTAGTTAGCATTACCAGCAAAACTTCACTACAGTACAAATGGATTAAGGTGTTTCATTGCAAAAACCACACACATTTACACAACAAATTAAGCAAAACACAAACAGAAGGAAATCAAATTTTATCTAAACATAATCCTTTACAAATATGGCTCAGTTGACTAAGCTACATTCTTCAGATACAGTGCCATATCCCCTATCCTTGATACAAAGATTAGATGTTGGGATAGTGAGTTTCGTTGTGTCCATTAAGTGCTTGACGGCTCCAAATGGTGCCTACTGGCCTGCAGTGTGAAAAGGTGAGGATGTGAACACTTGTTAAAGTGTACTAGGTATAAAAGGAACGCATCCATCCAGAGGAAATTCCATCACTTTAAAAACAGTATCAATGAAAACCATAAGAACCAGTGCCTGCAGTGGGTTGGTGCTGGTAGCGAGACATTTCCTCTGAGCTCCCTGTGCTCCATCCTGGCCCATGAAAAACTCTTTGGCTGAAGTCCTCTTCTGCAGCTACATTTCATTACCCAGGGTGCACCAAGTTCAGCTGCAAATTCATTCTGCTTTCCTACTCTTCGTTCAAAATTTGTGCAGACCCTTTTCTTTTATATCTATCTATTTTGCTCCCCTTCAAGCAATACACATTTTCCCCCTGGAGCTTAGTACCTGGGCTTCTGCAACAGCAGCCTCTGTGGAGGAGGAAGAACCAAGAGGAAGAGGTGAGAGGATATGTCATGTCAGGGTGCCACAGCTTATATTTTTACTCACATCCCTCAGAAGGTTCAAATATCAGTCAGTCGAATTAGATGTGTATGCATGTTTTGGTGCAGGTTCTACTCAGGTTGGACAGTTTGCATGTTCTCCCTATGTTCACAAACCCAAGACATAAGGAAGAAGCCAGCAGTAAATCAGTTTACACCTCCTCTATATGAAAACCATGTGTTAAAATTACCCTTTCCCTTCCAATACCTGCCAGGTACAAAAGTCATTCAAGGCCAAATAAGACAACATAGTACTGAGGTATTCCTAACAGAGGTCAAAAAGGTGCGTTTACCTCAGAGGATCAGTAGGACCATCACAAGAGACGTTGCAGAAACGATAATTGTCCCTAGAGGCAGAAAACACCACGTCAGTATCCACAATGTTAGTCCTTCTCCCATCTTTTTATACTCATTACAGACGGAAAAGCCTTGTTTTACTTAACATTTACATGCATTACATGCAATTTCAACTTAGTGATGTCGGCGCCTCTTAAGTCCGCGATAAATATGACGACAGATAAGAAAGAAGGACAGGATTACATTACACGCGTGACAGCCGCTCGCGCTCGTGCATTATTGCCCGTTTAACACGCGGCGGTTTCTATCCAGTTCGTTTCTGTAGAGCGCGCGCTCCTCACAGTGACAAAGCGCTGAACAAACCATCGACAGACACAACTAGCAGAGCAAGCTGGTAAAAATACAGCGAACTACCATAAAATTACGATCATAACCCTACTATTAAGTGAAAGTATTTTCAGTATTTATCACAAGTCGTTTTCTAACAAAGGCGCCATGGGAAGGAAAAAAACCGTGGAGATCCTAACAGCTGGAAATACATCATTGTAAGAAGTTCATGACTAATTGCTTTGCCCTTCCTACCATTTTTAATGAAAAAAATCATTTCAGGTGCACTTTAGTAATGTGTACCATGTGACTGGAATTAAATGTTAATCAGTATGACATTTAATTACCTTACAACAACTACACACAGCTACAAAAAAAGCGAGGTCTTCGTTTACCTTTAAAATATCCTGTAACCGACGGTATGGCAGGCTGCAGGAGAGCACGGCCGCCCTGCTTCTGCTTATTAAGACGTGTACCATTGTTATGAAGATGAGATTTAAGATGAAAGTCGATGTGGTCATAAGATGATTAATTTGTACATTTTCATGGCATCAAATCAATAGCCAATGAACAGGAGTTTTTAAACTTTGTCAGTCAAAATTAATTGAGATTTTAGTATAAACTTGGGAAATGCTAAAAAGCACCACATTTTCATTTTAGATAAACCAAAACCTATAAAGCAAATATCGAAGTACATTTATTACTACACCTTTATGAACTGTATAGATAAAACAAATTAAAGTGGTTAAAGCGTGCATCCAACAAATGTTTTGGTCTCTGGTGTGTTTAAAACTTGAGGATGCAGTGCAATTCACTGTGATCAAAGTTTAGCTTTTAATACACAGTAAAGCAGTTCAGAAACACCTTGTAGATAAATCACTGCAATTGTCCAGGTCAGCTGAAGACACAGCCTGCACTACAGAACTCAGCCCGAGGCCAACTGTCATAAGATTTAGAAGTCTGAAATGTGGTTCTTACCTGTTAAAGGAGAAGGATTCCTTGATGAATTTTCCATTCTTTCATCAGGGTGAACTAAAGGCCAAAGGAAGATGGGGTAAGAGACATGGGATGATTTGGGCAAAGCAAAGACTACTAACAAGCCACAAAGATTACGGGAGTAGTCCCCATCTCTTCCTAGAACAGAATTAAGCACCAATTGTGCAAGTATGTCTTTCCATAAAACAATGGAAACTCAAACACCCCCAAATGGGAAGTTGTCCAACTGGTGGGACTGACTTAGCCTGTTATATCAGATGTGTGTCAAGTGTCCTATAGCTGCACAGGATTTCACTGTCCATTTGTTGCATTTGTGAACAGAAAAGTCCAGAGAACTGAGCTTTTACACCAGAATGAGCGATGCAAATTCTTGAAGTGAATGTCCATATAGACTGGATGTGATACCGAAGGGTGTACTGGAAGTTAGGTGGGGGAGGCAGTTACCTAAAAATGTTATATTGGCCACCTGTGAAAGAAAAAGGGTTCAGTGGTAAGAAATTGCAGGAATCATACTACTCACATACTCAAGTTCACATACGGACAGTAAAGGTTGCCACTCATACAGTTTGCAAGCACCAGCTCATCTGAAAAACTTGTGGTTTGTGGGAGGAAACCCACAAAAAACGAGTCAAACGTGCAAATGATGCACCGACTTTATATTTTGCAATCAATAATTTATTGGACCCAAAATTTGCAATGCCAGTCATTCAAATAAATTCATCACTTGTATTAAAGGAAAAAATTAATCAAAGTAAAGAAATGTTTACAAATTAAACAACTTATTGCACAGTGAAGTAGTATATTATATACCTGGTCACAGTGCAGGATGACAGAAAAATTTATACAGGATTCCAATTCTGCCTTCTGCTTTGTCAGGGACACCATGGGGTAGGTAAAATTTTTTCCTTCCTCTGAGATGTAGCCCATGACAGAATGGTTCTGCAGAGACAGAAATGTTCACCATGACCTGCATGCATTTCAAAGATAAAAATCTGTGAAAGATAAGTGTCATTAGAAGCCATTGTTGGTGTATCCCTACTGCAGTGAATTAGTGTCCAGCTGTGCCTTATCCAACTGTATAACATTCCTTACATGCATTAAAATGCCAGTGTTTCCACCATAGTATACACCAAATATCATTAAGTTTATCCAAAGCAGGGTTGCAGTAGTCCAGAACCACACAGGGTGAGAGTCCGGGTACACCATGGCTGGAATGCCAGTCTATAGCAGGGCTTCCCTTTGCTAAACCTTCTTAATGTCAGTGTGTTCACTGTTCAGTGAGGTCCCAGAACATAGACACCCAGTTACATATTTCTGAATTAGTTAATTATTCATATAACTGATTTGTTTCTCCAGAGACTTACACTGTTAAGCCACTTTACAATGATTTGCCCATTTATACAGCTGGATAATTTATACTGCAGCAATTCACGGTACAACAGCAGGAAGTGAGATCTGAAACAGTACCTTTCAAGTAGAGGGTCACAGGTGTATTTTGTAAAACACTGAGCCATGTCTTTGCCCTTCTCACATTGCATGTGTTGACATCAGTTTGATATTATCACCACAATGTGCTGTACATCACACATCTATATTTTATATAGAGTTTTATATTACCTAGGAAGTCTCAAATCTGAGAGCCTTGTAATCACCAGATTGTTTGTGACACCCGTGATTCTCATTCTTACCTGAAAATGCCAGTCCTGATAACAGGACACAAGACTCCTCCCCACTGTGTCTTCAGTCCAAACTTGGTACCGTTCTCCCTTCTTCAGGTCCAAGCAGTTCTTATTTATCACCATGTCATTGAACACCCCTGCAAAATTAACTGAAATAAAAACAAACGTCATTAATTTCTGCCAAATCACAATCTTTCCAGCTACTGAAACAGGTAAAGACAGTGTATGGAGGCACATGGGTACGGATGACCAGCTGTCAGTATTTCGGTGCAGGTGAAACAGCGTCACACCTGTGCACAGCACCAGTGGATATTACTAAGCATTTTATTCGTCTCCCTAACATCCGAGGGAGACAAAGTGTGCAAGCTGTCATGTTGCTGTGTTTAGTTTCATTAAACTCTGTCAAAATAGAAATCAGTCACTTTTAGATCAACACCATTATATCGAGTTATACTGAAACAAAACACTAAAACTGAAAATCAGTGACAGTCCACTGACAGGCTTGTAAAGTCAAAACATTGCTCCAGGAGCTCTCTTCAAAGGTGTCACTCGTGACGATAAAAAAAAATCTATAGCCTTTGTGATTTTGCGGCTTATGTTATGCAAAATTATTGTTCAACAATGCTGCTATAATATGAAAAATGATGCAATTCAAACACCTTTCAGACTGGAAGAATACAGCGAGCAGAGAGCAGAAACCGGGTGCTGGAAACTGAAGTGAGATGTTGAGGGTTTACAGAAAATTTTTTATTTTTATTTTTTTTTTTTATTTATTTATTTTTTTTTTTTTTACACAAAGCGACGTGGTTAAATATACCCGGCACAGAACCTGCCTTGGCCAGATTATTCACTTATAACAAATAGCAAAAAAAAGAGGACGTGGTTATGATGGATGCATGTGCTGGTGCGAACGCCACGGGAAACGGCGTGGGATAAAAGTCAGTCACATCGACGTTCATTCTGCGAAAGTGGGTGGAAGTTTCGACACTGAAGTCTGGTAACAGACATACTCGGAAACGCGCCCGAATGTCAGGTGGGGGGGAGAGAAATTTCACTTCTATCATGTGTCTGTGCGCTCATCCCCTCAAGTTTTCACAAGTTCTGTTGCTCCCTTTGACCAGTTGGTCTGTTTCGGCAAACTGAAGTGTAATTTTTTTAAAAAATTTTTTTAATACTGTTTGTTTAATAAAGGGGGAACAAATAAACAGTAGGAAAGCATTGTAACTTGGAGCACCTGGGAAATGACGTAGCTGAGGCTGTTACGAATAATGACCATATACTACAGTTAATGTTTTAAAGGGAGAATCTGGTTAACAGCGACAGAAAAGAGCACAAGGTGTTTATAATAAGTGGCACAATGCAAGAAAACATCCCGCTTCTCCAAAGAAGCAGAATAAAGTGATTCTACTGCCGAGTACTGGCCAACTTCCCAGTACTGCGTACAATGACAAGTGAATCTAGAATAATCATAAACATTAAGAAGACAATTCAAACCAGCCAGTACTTGTTACATAAAAACACTCGTTCGCCAACTTTTATCATAATTACAACTTTCCTTTTTTGATTGATTTAATGTTTCCCAGTGTATAAGCGTAAAGTTACTGCAGAGTAAACCATTAGTAGCATTTAAATATTACGCTTCATTATGAGCATCAATACAAAATAAAAACCACACATGATAATGGTGATATGGGGGGGGGGGGGTGACATTTTCGAATGTCGTAAATCGCACTGCCTCAGCAGAAAACGCAGTTGAACTCCGTGAGGTTGCGCTTTCCACACCTGCGTGACGGGAAATCCCGACAGGAAGTCCTTATATGGCTACGTGGTAGAGGGAGGGTCGCCAGGTACTGTACATGGTTCAGTTGATGCCCCTTCCTCTCGTACTAGAAGCGGTGTCGCTTTAGCATTTCAGCCCCACTGCTGTTTTTATTTGTATAGATGTTTTGCTTTAATGTCTTTTTCGTAAACTTGTTTTATACGTGCAACAACCTGAATGTATGGAGTTCGTCTGCGTCTCACCTTTTTACTGTGGCCTAATCGCGAGACAAATGGTTAGAACTCAAGTTTCTTTGGCGCACACGTTATCACATCCACAATTACATCAGATGACTTCAAGACATAATATTTTTATTCATTGCCCATTCATCTGCGCTTCTCGCAACATTATACGGGGAGGACAGAGTAAGGCGTCCGGAACTGTTTGAATTCCTTCGTTCTGTATTCCATCCATATCTTTTTCACCGTCATGTGATCGCGGGGAGGAAGTTACCACAATTTGTCTCGCTACGGAAAGCGGTGCTGCGCTTCTCATAACTGTCGATAGTTCTGGAAAAGCAGTCTCTCCGGCAACAGTATCGGTATGTAGAAATACATTTTCACTATTTTTAACACATTAAGTTACACGTGTCTAAGCTGGACAGAATTTCTCATCTTGTAAATGTGGTAGTTCTGTCGTAGATTCAGACGATTTGCTTTTTAGCTTCCGTTTCTCCTATACAACTGTCAGCTCGATCTTAGACATTCTAACATTAGAGTAAAGTTTGAAGACTTGGATTAAAAAAACTGGCACGCCCTTTAACCCCACTGATTTCGAACTGTTAGTCAAAAATGCCGACAGTATGCGGCATGTGACAGGTGAGTCATCGGCAGGTAGTAATGCTGGAGTGTAAGGATATATCTGCAGCTGTCTCTCAGGAAGGGTACGTGAGGCACAGTGTCTGAGTACTTCCCTGTTTTTCACTTTAGTTTTCTGAAGGACATTATTGTTGCATTTACTATAAAGCTAATGTAATATTTTTTTCCCATTCAGACTTCAGAGCTTGCTCAGAATTACATAAATCATAATTTTTATTTTTTAGTCATTAAGGGGTTTTACAAACAAAACAGTGAAACCAAGTTTCAGTGCTGAAGTACTGCTCAGTCAGTCCATGGTTCCTCCTTTATTTTGTTTACCATAATCAAGCCCAGTGCTTGAGCTGAAGAGGTTCTTTGTATTCTCTGTTTCGTCTGTTCCCCCTCCATTGGTGTGTCTTAATATGATACATTTTCATTTGTGGCTTTTCTGCCTAAGTTTCCATGGCCACCGGTAAAATAAGGGAGGAAATTGCTGGGCTCACAAAATGTCAGTGGCACTGGGTAGTGCAGGCTGCACTGAAAGCTTTTCAGATACAGCAGTGACAGGCAACTAGGGTAGAGTAGGCTGGCCTGGATTTGGCCCTCATTCACAATCAGTGTGGAACATTCTGAATCAGACATCCTATTGAATGGATTAATCTCAACTGTCTGAAACCCACCCTGAAAATTTATAGATATTGCAGGTAGAGCTATTCCAGCAACATGGAGGGTTGCGATAAATTTATATACTTTTCCCAGGGATCAAAACATACAAAATGCCAGAACCTGTAGCTTCTGTGAGCAGCGAGTTGGGAATGAAAGTGTAGTGGTAGTAGGAGTAGTAATGCTTTCACTTGCATTGTTAAAACTTTCTACAGACAGTAGGCATCTACAGTTGGCAAACCATGTCTGCTCCTCTTGGACATTTGAGAACTGTGTCTAGAGAGCAGAATAGTTCAAATTCCAAAATTGCTCCTGGGAATTATGTCATTACTTTCTTACAGATTAGCATATATGCAAGATACAGCATGGATCTTTGCATCAGCTGTTCTACTAAGCAGACCAGGGACCTGTGAAAAGGCATTTTTACAACAGGCTCGATTGTTTAGGCTAATAAGGACTGAGGAAACCCAGGAGAACTCCACACAGATAGTTGTTGCTCGTTTGCTGATCTATTCCCTTTAACTACTGTCTTTTGACTTCTTTGGGGCAATATTAATAGGTAGCTTTTGACTGCTTTCTCCTTCTCCTTGTTTTTCCCACATATTCCTGATAACTGGTGTAAGGATGCCAAGTGTCCAGGATCTCACTGTAACATGCCAGTAAGGGAGTCACATGCTGTCGCTATTTTTGAGTAACACCACTATTTCGACCAGTGAAGTGTTAAAGGGCGTGCCAGTTTTTTTTTTTTTTTTTTTAACTCCAAAAAAAATCCATGGGCTGCTTGTCACTTCGTGCTCGGACATTCGTAATAAAAAGGCATGAAAACTAAATGTTTTGCGGACAACGTACGCGGTGCAGAAAAAAAAATACTGCTTTCCAGCACGGAGGAACTTTCCTGGTTAAAATAATAAAATAAATAGCTGTCCTGTTGATCTCAATATAAACTGTGCAGAAACTGAATGCTGTGTCGGATTAACCGAGCAGGACGAGAGTAGAAAAGGAAGGTCATACGGAGCCTTGCAGAATTTGCGTGGAACGACGAGCGAAAGGCTGGGTACGGGTGCGGTGCACAAGGCACCGGAGTGGAACTGGGCAGCAAATGTTAAGTGAGTAAAGTGGGATTTCGCTCACTGTGATAACTCATGGGTTTCATGGTAAATGGGAATGCAGCCAAAAACGGAGTAGCAGCGCTGAAACGTGTTCAGAGCACGTGCTCTACCGTCGGATGTGACTGCACACCTTTACAGAGCGAAGTGGTTCGACACACCAAGCAACTGAATTATTCATTAGTGTCACGCAACCATGACCATTCACTAATAATAAATAAACAGGAGAACCTGGGTATGATGGATGCATGTACAGGTACGCACCTCAGACAGAGAGAAAATACAGTAACATTTTTCGAAAAGAAGGTGAAAGTGAGTTGAAGACGCATGAAAATTGTCTATTGAACCCGGTGTTTTCCGCCCCTCCCCCCCTTTCCGTTTGGTCCAGTTGCATCCAGTTGTGCTAGAGGCGAGTAGTTTCGCTCCCCTTTTAACTGTCACTGCCGTGGTGGCATTCAGTGCCGGACCGGCCACGAGTCGCTCTTTCCTTTGCTGCATCGTTAGGCTCATGCTGTGGTTCTTCTTGAATCGATTCCGCTCGGTCGAGGCTGCATTGTCATTCCTTGATGTTTGGCCGCCTCCCCCTTCTTGCTGATCGACTCGTTGGATGCTGCTTGAGCCACTGTCTCGTGCTTCTTCTCCGCCCCTCCGCTGAGACATGAGGCATGCAAGTGTGGTGCACAGAAACTGTTGTATTTTGCGCAGTTTGCCATTTTGAGTGTATGACAACTTTTTGTATAACGTCTTGATGTAATTTTATGCAGTTGTGGGTGGGATAGTGTGTGCTATGAGTTTGGACGTGTACTGCATTTGGACTCGTTTTTATAAATTATTCGAGCTGCAGACATGTTGGCGAAAGTTAAAGCTGTGAAGGTTTGCGTTCTCTGGAATCTTTCATAACGACGATGGCGGGTCGTTAGAAAAGTTTTTAAAAAATATGTAATCGATTGTAATCCATTTCTTCATATTAACAGAAAATAAAGCGCTACTCAACCTCGATTTAACAAAAACGCAATTTCGCCAAGTGTACCCGTTTAAAGAATCAAAGCGCGACACCTATACAGGTATTACTTTTTCGCGAATGCACTGGCACCTTGCAGTGATATATGCAAGACAAACATTTATTGTCATATTTCACTAAAATGAGTTAGTTATTGTAAGATATGTCACAGCGACGCGCCGCTTTACATACCTTTAACGACGATCAGCAGGACAACTTGAGAGAAAATGCAGTTCATGTTGTCACTCTTCGGTCGGTGTACCTGAAACAGTCCCTTCCCGTCGCGGAGGTCGAGCTCCTCGCTTTGGTTTAAAATGCGAACCTTCGAGGAGCAGCGCAGCTTCAGCTTATATGCAGTTCCGCGGGATACAATGTGGGCGGAAATGGTTCTTGTGGGCGGGGAGATAGAAACATACTTCTGTGCCAGACAGAGCAGTGGGCGTGAAACTGTGATCTAATTTTGTTAGGATCTTGTTAGTGAACGTTAACTTAGTAAAACTTGTAAACGGTTCAAATTTCATACATGGTTCTAACCGTAAAGTTCTGTCTATATTAGGAAGGAATATTTGTATTTTATTTGTGTTACTCAACCGTTTCTCTGCTACTGTTCATGTTTAAGAAAAGGCCATTCCAACACCTATCGCTTTGGAAACGTGCTGCATTTAGCAGTTAAAATTTTCATCTTTAATAGCGGTTGGCGAGCAGAGGCCCTCGCTTGACATCGTGCAGACTGGTTTTGGCAGCTCGGCATCGGCGTGAGCAAGACCATGGTTCTTCTCGGAGCGCCTATGGAATCAGACAGCACAAAGATACCACAGCAAAGATACCATTATTCTGCAGGCAAGCTGCAGCGATTATTTCATTGTATTATTTTGTTACCTGTATTTGACACCTGTAATGATCATACCTTGTGAGAATTATCATCATTTAATTATTCTGATATTTTCAGTTTTTATATATATATATATATATATATATATATATATATATATATATATGTGTGTGTGTGTGTGTGTGTATGTGTGTATATATAAGCAACATTGTAACGGTGCTGTCAAGTTGGTGTGAATAGTCCTCTTGTATGCATAGTTGAGTTACCCCAGTTGGGCTGTTGATGTTTAATTGTTTGTTCCATCCACTTGGGCATAAGTTTGGTAAAATGAATTCTGGGAAATGTGGGATGGGAATGGGGTAGTGGGGTGCCCTCTCTAAGGCGCTGTGTACATGAGTAGTCAAAGGAGTGTTTGGTTATGTGGATGTCAAGCTCTTGCATTTCTTCAGGGTCTCCCAATAATATCCTTGTCCACCATACTCAGGTTGAAGAAGTAGGCTGGCCCCTTCTTCTGCAACAGATGATTTTTCTTCACTCGGAGACCTAAAAGTCCAAGTAAAATCTCTCCGGTGAAGACGATTTGGTCTGGTAAGTCAACAACCTCATGCAGGTTCTTAAAGATGAAGCTGATTGCATTCTTGATGATATTGGCCTACTCCAGGTGTGAGGTGTATACTGAAGAAAGATGGTTTAGCACTGCTAGTATCATCATCTTTGAAAACAGGGCCAAAAACTACAATTGCTCTAATAAAATCTTCATATTACCCTGCAAGGATCATTATCGCCCATGATCACCACCCAAAAATAAGGCACCCGAGGCTCCATGGTCTACCCCTTGTGTTCCTGAGCATTGTAAGACCTGCTGTCCCTGATGTAACAGTCAAGAACAAGGAGGACAGTGTGACCAGGAGGAAGAGAAACTGAAAGGGAAGTGTTTGACAGGGTTGCTAAAGTGAAAGGCTGAGAAAGCCACCCTTGCTAAAACTGAAGAAGTAGGCGGGATTGTTGGGTGGAAACTATTGACCACCTCCCCCCCCTTTCAGTTTTTTGTACCTCAGACTACTGGGAAGTCTGACCAGGATGTAGGGCAAGGTGGAGCTTTCTTTTTGGAAAGATTTCTGAACTGAATTTTAATGGATTTTATGTGTGTTAATGGTTAATTAATTGTTAGTTTAATTAATTTTGATCACTGATTTTTGGCATGTATCTGATTGCAGTACTCTGTAAAGTATTGTTTTGGTCGGATTTGTTGTACAGGTTGTTCTCTGCATCAGTCCTAAGTCAGATCATGTTTATAATAGTGAATGGACTGTTCTCAAATTAAGAACTTACAATTAACTGTCAATAATGATAAATAAATTGTGCTTGGATTGCAGAACTCAGTATGTATTTGAACCAGCACTCATAATGTTTTGAAGCATGTACAGTGGTACCTTGGTACTCGACGCATTTTGATGTGAACATTTTCTCCCAGTACTCATCGTTTGTTTGGTACTCAAAGCGCAAACTAGAACTTGTCACTGTCGGTTGCCGCATGACTCACTACCTTTCAGCCATGGTGGGTCGCAAAAAGGTTGAGTGATACCACTAAGCCTAAAAGGCAGTTAATAAGAACCACGATTGAAAAGAAAAAAGAGATCGTAGCTAAGTATGAGAGTGGTGTAGGGTTAAATTTTATTTTATTTTTATGTGATTAATTGCTTTTTTATCCATGTTTGTTTAGTTTTAAGGTTCTGTATTACAAAACAACCTCATTACTTAATATTAGCCCAGTAAAATGCAAAAGTTCTGGGGAATTTTCACGAATTACAGTACTGTGCAAAAGTCTTAGGCATGCAACTTCAGTGTCTGTTGAGAAGTACAGGTAGATTCTTATCTACCATCAGGGAGGATTCTGATTGGTCCCAAATTCATTGTGCAGCCTGAGAATGACCTCAAACACCCAAATCTCAGTCATACAGAACTATCTTCAGCAAAAAGAAGGAATCCTGCAACAGGTGGCATGGTGCCCACAGAGCCCTGATCTCAACATAATCAAGTCAGTCTGGGAGTACATGCAGACACAGGCAAAGTCTGCAGAAGAACTGTGGCCAGTTCCTCAAAATGTTTGGAAGAACCTACCAACCTCTACCTTAAACTGCATGCAAGTTTGCATAAGAGAATTGATGCTGTTTTAAATGCAAAGGGTGGTCCCACCAAATATTGATTTGATTGAGGTTTTTTTGTCCACTGCACTTTTTAGAAGGTTTATTGATTAATAAGTATTTGTGGCATTATTTTTGGAACCATCCTCGCTTTATAGCATTTTTCCCACAGGGGCCTAAGGCTTTTGCACAGTACTGTATTTCTAATTACATTATTTCTTATACCGAGGTACCACTGTACTACTGATTACGTGAACAACAGATTGAGTGGCCATCTTTGCAGGTAACCAGAAGGAAGAAGAGGTACTCAGAAGGGAGAATAAGAGTGCAGCTGATACTGGGGTAGGGGCCTGAGAAGTGTACCTTTTCTTACCATTTGGACCCAACTACTAACTGGTGTGTTAAGAATTGAATTACATTATCTCAGTAGGGCCTTCTCCCAGTTTCCAGTCCCACCTGGTAGTTGGGGACTGGGGCCAATTTTGTGTAAATAATTTGTTTTTATTTTAATTAGTTAAATTGATTGATTGTTTAAGTTTTTAAAGGCTGCATTTCAAAGGTTTGTATCTCATTGTAACAACCCCTGTTGGCAGTTCCTAGACTGACCAGCAGGTGTCCCTGCAATGAGGAAGTCTGGACACTATTTCCATTCCATTCCATTCATGACCCCAGGTTTTAAAAGAAAGCAACTAGGTTACCATTGCTGTGGACTGACCAGTTGAATGATGGATGGACTGACTAACCCACCAACCTCTGACCTTTGGCTTCCATGTGAACACAGTGCCTGCTTCTCACACTTCTCTTTCAGCTCCTCAGCCATGTCTCTGGTAGGGATCAGATATGGACTTGCCCTCAAATTTGACTGGGTCCCCCCCTTCTTGTTCCAGGTTCTCAATCTCCTGACATTAGAGCCTTAACCAGGAGTCATCCTTGTTTATGTTGACCTCTGTTGCTGATGCTGTTGCCGTTGCCATTGGAATCAGAGTTGCACTCAAGGGACTGAGAAGAACTCCTTTCAGTGTCAGCAAATAAACTTTTGACCTGAAGGATACACAATATTTGCAGGAAGAAAAATTACATTTTCTTGCACCCTTTGGCCACCTTAGTCATGCATAAATGGAGGTCTGGTTATATAGATGAGTTTTGTGCCAGAATGTTCTGTAGGAGGCATTACTTCCAGAAAAACGCATATAATGTACAGTACTACAGGTCAGAAAGAAAATAATGCTATTAGATACTTTTTTTCCCAAAAAAGTGATGGTTAATTGGTCCAAGAAACATAAAACAGGTGGTTGTTGTCAGCCGTGACATGGGGCTCACAGGATACTCCCAAAATGTCACTCTTTGTACTATTAATTTGTTAGTCAGCTGAAACCTTTATCCCAACTGGCTTCCACTATCTGTCACATTTACCAGCAAACTGCTGGTGAGTTTCCTTGTTCCTATGTTTTTAACTGTCTTAGTGTTTTACAGTCATGCATTTCATATCTGTTAGTCTTAAGTAAGATTTTATAGATTAGTTCATTTTTTACGTGACGGTTTTAATTATTTATTGTGGGTATATGAGTCGTTTTTAAAAATAAAGTCGGAGATGGTGAATTGAGCGATTATGACTGTCGAGGTGGACAGTAGTCGATGCTTGACAATATGTGTCACAGCATGTCTATTCTGATCTGGGAAAAAGGACATAATAAAATCCGTCACATTTACAACTGAGGAGTTTACTGGTGCATTTCAGCCTGAATGAATATGTATTAATGAAAGTAGATACTGCAGTGCTAGGCGACAAACCCTAACCTACAGGCCACGTGTTCAGCCACTACGCAACCTGCTGCCTTTGTGTATAAATGAGAAGTTAGTGAAATCAATGCTACACATTCGCCCCGCATTAACGCCACGGAAACGGAATCGCAGACAGATGTCAGCCGAGCTGCGCGCGCACCACACCAAACACAAAAGGGAGACCGCCCCTTTAATTACGTCAAACCTCGTTTTCGATGGTCACGCCCCGTGTGCCTCTCGAGTGTAGGCAGGCAGACCTTAGCAGGCCTGGCTGCGCGTGCCTCCAGGTGTAGTAAAGATGGAGTCTGGAGGGACGGCGACGGGATCGACCGAGACGTGGCTCTTAGCTGCGCTGTGTCAGGTACCGCAGTGAAAAGGGACGAAGACGGAAAATGGACACGAAGGAAGTCTCGATAGTTTGAACAACCATTGGGAGTATCCATTTTCGCAATGGCGGGACTGATAAAGAAGCAGATCCTGAAGCACTTATCGAGGTAGGTTCAGTGTGTGTCTGAGGAAGAACGTTGTCTGTGTGACGGTTATTAACCGCTGTCTCCGCTCCTGTGCACAAAGACGTGTTAAAACGACAGCGTAACATCGTCTGAAAGAAGTCTGCCCTCCGGTAGAGGTTCTTGACCTGAAGTCGGGCTACATTTATCTGAAAAGGGCACTTTGGTCTTCGTACTGAAATTATGCTAACCACCAACTAGTTTATTGGGTTTATATCGCTACTCGTTATCTGCTTTCGCTTGTCGGATTGAGACATAAGAGATAACGAATAAGGACGAAAATATGGCAACGACAGTGAAGACACTGCTTCTACATTTCTGACTGAAGAAAATGAACTAAATTGCCAACATGGTTAATTAGGTTTTGTAAGTAGCTGCCTGTCTCCTGATATAACTGACTACCTGTCCTGACTGGCTGTCTGTCTCCTGACATGGTTAACTACCTGTCCTTAGCCACCTGTTTCAGTGTGACACAACTAGTCATCCAGATAACAGAGTCACGCTGTGGATTTGATACTGAGTATGATGACAAACCGGTCCTAAACCCCAGTTCTGCTGGTTTTCAGTGTCACAGCAGGCAGGTGTGGTGGTGAAAATGCTCAACCATCCTCAGTGAGGCTCCAATAGAAACATCGTATCAGTAGTACTAGTCATTCCAAATGGCTGAAATCCAAAAGAAATTACAGCAGTTTCCCATATTTTCCAGCTGACTACCGCCTTGCTGAATACAGGTAGTCATGTAACAGGTGGGTTCTGTAGTAGGGGTGACTCCTACTCAGTGAAGACTGTGGCAGAGGCCAGGATGAGGAGGAAGTTGATGTCCACCATGGACAGAGCCTCACACCGTCTGTCCTCTCTCCTTTCATTCTTAAAAGTGCTTCTTTGTACAGCGTTGCTGGATAACCGGGTGAATTGAAAGGGCTTGTGGTGATCACTTCGTGGCGAGGGAGTGAGCTTCTGTCCATGGTGGACATCAGCTTCCTCCCTATCCTGGTTCTGCCACAGCCTTCGCTGAGTGGGATTCCCCCACTACAGAACCCCACATACTTCTAACAAACAGTTAGCCTCCTCCATAGGGTCAATCAATAACCTGTCACACAGAAGCAAGAAGGTTTTGTTACTGTGAAGCTGTTTAAGTGTAATTTACAATGGTGTCTTATGTTTAGTTATTTTAGTTGTATTTACTATTTTTTGCCTGTTATGTGTGCTGCTGTGTGAATTTCTCTGGAGGATAATTATTTTATGTTCAGCTTTAGGGACAGTATCTGAGTGTGGGGTTCTTTCTGGTGTCTCCTGCATTTAACACTTACATGTCCTGAACTTGCAGCTCCTAAGTTCAAACATTTTTTAACAGAATTAGTTAAATTTAGCCAACAGTAGTATTTGTAAGTGTTCACAGAACACTCCTTTCTAACAACAGAGCTACAGCTATTAGGATGCTACAATTTGAGTCTTAGTTTTGTCCATGCAGGCTTGATTTCATTTAGCCAAGCTGGTTCTTCTGAGACGTGCTTCTGCTGTTTTGCCCTAGCGTCCGTGTGCTTGCAGTCATCTGTTTAGTGTATATAGCAGTGATAGAGGCTGGTGTTTTGTGCAACACAAAGAAAGCTTCTGTTTGTCATGGCTCTCTTCTTCAGGGTAGGTTTGATCATTCAGGTTTCAGTCTTTCTCCTCTTTTACTGTATTGTGCTTTTTGGAATGTGTAATTTGCATGTGTATGTGTTTAATTTATTCAAAACATTAAAAGCCACTATCCTTAAAGCATTGTGCGTTCAGATTCATATGGTTGGTTCTGAATCACTGCACTGAAATAATCTTTATTCTACAATCTATAGGGTTGTATAAGAGTTCATTTTATGAATTCTGTATGCATGCCAGAAATGCATTATTTTTGTGAAAGGTGACTGTATACAGCAGGATGTCTTTGTATCTATCCAGAGTGCTTCAGCAGAAGTTTGATTCAAACTGATGATCTTCTGATTATGAGACACTGGTACTAACTGCTATTCTAGCTTCTGTTTCTTAGCATCTTTCATTACATATCTGATCCAAAGTGGTGCTTTGATGTAAGGGATTCCCTGTCTGCCTTTTTTAAACACCATTTCAAACATTGGCAGGTTTTTGAATGCAGACCAGACAGTGGGTGCTGCTGTAACCTGATTCCGTACCTTTGACTAGAGCTGGGTGAACAAGTTGGGAAATACCAGCACTCCAAAGTGTATACCTCAATCTGTAGCAATTGCTTGAATTGATTGTGAAATGGCAGGTGTGGTGGTGGTGGTGGTGGTGGTGTTGTTGTTGTTGTTGTTGTTGTTAATAATTCTAATAACAATAACCTTTATTTTGGTAATTAATCTGTTCAGTCTGGGTTTATCCTGTGGCACTATGCTATAAATTGTGATGCTATTCCCTTGTTTGACCTGTTTGGATGGTATCTGCCTATGTACTTTGGTAATCAGAAACTGTTACCAGCTTCCTGTCAAATATGCTTCTTGGAATGTATTTGAGTCCTCCCTTTTTCCTTCCTGCTTCCATTTGAAACCTCAGTTGTACAGGGTGCCCTGAGTGGCATTCTGTAACTGTTCCGTATTCTCATGGTGGGACATTCCTGCTTAGCCCACAGTGAAAGGGTAGCACCTTCATATCATTTTGTTAACTTGGAGCTCTGTGTGTGTTAACTGGTCTAATGATGATTCGCACTGCGATTAATCAGCTAATGTCTGTTTTGTACAGTGCTATTCCTCTACTTTCTGCTCTTCTTGTAAGAGATGGGAGGATTTTTTCCCCACTACATCATGGATCTGGCCAAAACCACACCACTGCAGCACTGGGTTCCACCCAGTCCAGTATCTGTTCTTATTTTGAGCCATTGCTATCTTAACCCTCTACAGTGCTAATGTCTACAGGGTTGGATTTTGAGTCTCTGGATTCTTCAGAGCCCTCAAGGTTCCATATGTGTGGCCTGATTACATGGAAGTGATGGTAGTGCCCTCGGCAACCACAAGTACCTGCTACAGCTTCCTTTCTATTAGTTTTGTGATGCTGAAAGGAATGTTTGAGTTCTTTACAGATATAATCATCAGACTACTGTTATTACATCTTAAGAATAAGGTCTTTGCTTTGGTATACCACTGACAGCAGTTGACCTAAGGGCCATGGTCAACAAATAGGAAGTGGTGATGTCGTCATCATCAGCCTGTCTCCTGATCTGTTTGAGAGCGAGAATAGAATCCAGTCCATGCATCAATAGGTAACTAGAGGACAGTGACTTGATAGCTCAGGCATGTTTTTATTTATTTATTTATTTTTTTCCCCTCCACAGGTATATCAATATTTCACCAGGCTGCACCTGCTGTATGGGGTTTATTAGCCACATGGAGCTGGGTCTGTCTCTCCTTAGCCAAAGATCATTTCAGCCACTCCTCCTAGAAGAATGTAGGACTTCTGTCACCAGTAGTTAGTAAACCTATGGTTATCTGCTGAATGAGAACATAAAAGCAGGAGGCACCTTGATCTGGCAGCCCTCATAGCCTAGTAGTTTATTTTATCCATGCACAAGAGTTTCTCTGTTTTTGGCTGTTTGATGGTGCATTTTTGGCAACCCAGAGAAAGAACGATGCGTGGGTGTGTGTGAACTATGTCTGAATGCAATAAAGCCTCCGGATGCAGGGTGTAACTGCAGATGCTCTAGTACATGTAAACACTTCTTGCAGTGGAACCTGGCTTGTGTAGCCTTAGAATCTAGTGTCCGTGGGATCTCGCTTTTAATTTTTTTCCTACCTTTCCCAATATTGAGTACGACACCCTTTTTGCTCTAATGTGGGCTCAAGGCTCTGCAGTCTTAGTTCAGCCTGGTTGCTTCAGCACCTATTTGCATCACTTATGTTCCTCCTTCACATTGCAACAGCTCAGTTTTTGTCTTCCAAGGGCCTGACAGCTTCTCAGTGTCTCACTGGAAATTTAGAATGCTCAAGTGACAGGCATCTGCCTTGTTTGTTTGTGTGTGTGTGTGTGTGTGTCTTTCTGAAAAAATGTATGTTAAAGCCTGTGAAATTAACCAGGTTGTAACTTCAGATCAGAATTAATGTAAGTATAGTCTCTCTAATGAGTGGTTTCAGCTGCCATGTTTAGTACAAGTGTTTTTATTTAAGGGCAGTCTTTAGTCCCGAAATGGGATTAATTGCTCGGGAGGTTAGACGACCTGACATAACCCTGTTTCTTTGTATCATGGTATATAGCATGCTATCATCCCCACAGGCCTTGATCCACACCCACTGGGGAGAACCTCTGAATTTCTGGAGTACTCTCAATGCCAGTTGACCTTTTTTCAGGACTGAAGCAGAAAATTTCCCAAAATGTTTACCACTCTAGTTTTTTTAAAACCATGCTTTGATGCTCTCTGTCTGCAGCCAAGTGAGCCACACTTCCCTGAGTAACATCATCTTACTTCTTTCGTCAGCATTCCCTGTAGCACACCTAGTCGCTCTCATCTGCATACTGTCAACAGGCTTTCCTGAGTAACACTTCAGCAAAAATAAACTAGTATCTCTTATGTGTTGCACTTATAACCTTTTAAGTGTTTCACCAGGGGTACCCCCATTATGCATTGTGTTTTGAGGTGTGCTAGTAGGAGCGTACACTCGATCTGGGTTTTAAACCATGATACTTTATTTTATGGCCTGCTTATCTGCTTTTCAAGGTAGCCTTTAGTCTTTTTCTTTTAGGATAGCCTTTTTTTTTTTTTGGTCAGACGAGCCTATATTCTTCCTTCTGCCCATAACAGCTGTTTGGAGATTGTCACTCCCACTGGTTGAAGTCTTATCCCCTCATTGAGGATCTGTTTTTGATGGAAACATTCTGATATATTTGCGTAAGCAAGCATTCATGAAACTCAGTGCCATCTTTCTGTGGGTCAGACCTGTGGTAGCCATTAATGAGAGTCTGACTAACGGGTATGGACTCTGAAGATGTTTGTGCAGAGAACAAGATGAGAACTGCCTGGAGACACAGGTTGTGTCTCCAACCTTTCTCTGTCACGCATCACTAAGATTACTTTTAATATGAAACTTGCTGTATTGTATGTTTTCTGTAGTGAGACAGGCTGAACCCTCGAGAGGTAAACTGTTATATCTATAACGCCCAGTCTATGTTTGGCTGTCTGTCTTTTTATGCACATTTTTTTTTTCTTCAAGTTGCAGATTTGAAATTTGGCACACAGGTACGTCTCGCTCTGAGGTCTTTGCGTCATAAAACGAACATGTTACTCCACACATTAGCAGTGTGTGCCTCTACGCAGATCTCAGCTAATTTGTCCAGATGAAGACAAATGGGCCGTTTGTCTCTCTTGCGCAGCATGACACACATCACTAATTGATACAATGCCATAATGGCAGTACTCTAATAGAAACATATGTATATAGTGCAGTGAATTATTTGCAAAATAGCTTGAAAAAAGTACACTCTGGCTGATGTTTTGCCACACACACGTTCTCGGCGTTATACGCATTACTGGCAAATTCATACATAAAGTCAGTACTCTAATAGAAACGTACATGCATACAGATCATGAAGTATATGCAAAATAAAGCACACTTCCCCCAAAACACTTTGCATGCTTCTACAGTGCATGCACGTTCAAGTTTGTGCACTGCAGCAACAGCTCCAATTGCCAGTCGGCATTCGTAAACTTGAACATGTGCGCGAACATACTGACTTGCAGACAACTACCGGTGACCTCATGGTCATACTCAACATGTCTCAGCTAGTTGTATTCAGAAAACAAAAGTGACTGTTTACTAGAAAAGTAAAAGGAACTTGCCAAGCTGAACCCAGATCAGAGAAGAACAAGGCTACAGGCACAAAAAGTCATGGTATCTAGGAGGAACCAATCATTGGGCAGGTCCACCATTCAGACCAAGGAAGAAAAATAACCACTTTCCAAGCTGAAACAAGGGTTTGCAAAAGAGTGATGCTACAGGCACATTAAGTGAGGACAACAGCAGCTTTCCAGGATGAAACTGAGGATCAGAAAAGATCGAGGCCAAATGAAGAGCAAGCACTAAAGCAGCTCTGTTGCAACCATCATTTCACTTTCATAATGCAAGATTTTAGTACAACAGTAATGTAAACATTTCACATCACAAAGCTGTTGACATTGGATCTAATGAGTGTGATTTGCAAACAGTGTGGTGTTAAAAAATTCTTAGATGAGCTACCTTGTCTTTGGCATCTTGGTGGCAAGGTTTTTGCCAATTGAACCTCTACCTGAACCTCTTCATTCCTTGAAGGTTACATGAAAGTAATACAGAAAGTTTAAGCTATGTCACCTTTCATCTTTCAAACCCAAGTAGTTGTAATATGTGTGCTAATAAGAATAACAATTTGCAGAATCTGTACAAAGTGAAAATATGAAAATAAGAAATTTTACATGGCAATGTGCATTAGTGATACAATGACACATGGATTGGATCTGCAGATGTACCATACCTGATCTGGGAACTTTGTTCATTAGCTGGTGCACTGGGGCACAGAAATGTCGCTCTTAGTTGGCAGTAGAGATTTTAAATGGTGGTCAGGGAACGAATGTATAGACAAGCTATAACAGGGTGAGCTTTGCTCCATGGCAAGCTGCATAGACCTTATAACAACATTTGTCCTGTCTGAGGCTTCCTTTAATGGATGAATGACTTTACGTGTGTGCGTGCGTGTGTGTGTGTGAGTGAGTGAGAGGCAGACAGATCCCGGTATGGCCTATTTTGGCATGTAAGGAACTTCTTGCTTTCTGACCACAGACATAATGTAAGGCAGTACACAGTGTGGTGTTGCTCTGTAGAGCTGTCTTATAAAAACAGCATTGCCACAACACTGGGTGGTGTTCTCTCTGCCAGCACTCGGCCTGCTGACGTCTCTTTTCCTCCCATTATAATTGCTTGCCATAGGCTGTAATTAACGTTCAGCAGCTCATGATCTTTAACTGGTTGCTGCCCACTTGGCTCGTGTTTTACCTCAGCAGGATTCTGATTTATTTATCTGTCTGTCTATCTATCTATCTATCCATCTATCTTTTCCCAATGGCTTCTGTCTTGCTCTGACTACAGTGTTGTACACAGTTACTTCTGTCACCAGATTTCAAGTGGCCAATGGGAGTTGGATGTGGGTGTGTTATGGGAGTTGAAGAGTTTGGAAAGTGCACAAAGGGTGTTGGCTTGGTGATTTGGGTTGTCACCAATTTTATTAATTCCTTGTTTCATTCTTTGTGAAACAGTACTTTTGGTTATAGCTTTATTTGAGGTTTTTATAGAAATAAAATAATGGCTGGGTTATCTGTGTTAAGCTTGTGTGTCTTGGTGATTTAAAAAATGACTGGATTTACAAACAAGTTGAGTTACTAACTGACTGGTGCCATTAGTTTTATGGTTTGTGATGTTTGTTTCTATGTTGGCTCACTGATTAAAGTGTTCTTTCTGTCTCAGATTTCACCTTGTTGTTCTTATTCTGGCAGGTTTGCCAAGAATCTCTCACCAGACAAGATCAACCTGAGCACACTCAAGGGGGAGGGCCAGTTGACCAATCTGGAGCTGGATGAAGAAGTGTTACAGAACATGCTTGACCTGCCCACTTGGCTGGCCATCAACAAAGTGTGCTGCAACAAGGCTGCCATACGGGTAAGGCCCTCCCTTATTACTCGCTGAATATCCCTTGCCCTGCTCTTTGTTGTTTGCTCTTCTGTTGTCATAAAAAAAAGTCAGTGTTTTGCCTTTTGTTGTTAACAGTTGAATGCGTTTGTCTGATGGAGATGTCTCATGCAAGATGGCCTTTGCATTTGGTCAGGTGGCTTTTTCTGAGGGCAATTGAATTTAATCCAAAAAATTGTCATTGGGATGTCATCTGGTGGACAGTATCTCTGTTCTAGGTCAATGTGTCTGCTCTTAAATGAGTAACAAGGTGTACAGTGAGAACCATAAATGTTGGGACATCAGTCATAGACCTGAAGCAGTTATTGGATGTAAGGGGTATGTGATCAAATCCTAACACAATTTAAGTTGCTTTAAATTTGTCCAATTGAGACTGGGGAGGGAGTACAGTGGTGCAGCAAATAGAGCTACCACCTTACAGTGCCTGGGCTATTCAGGTAAGGGTTTGAATCCCATTCAGTCTGTGTGGAGTCTGCATGATATCCCTGTGTCTGTGTGGATTTTCTCCAAATGCTCTGCTTACCTCTTACAGTCCAAAGATATGCATTTCAGGTTATTTGTTCTGTAAAATGCCAGTTGAATTTCTCTGACTGTGTTTGGCTGCCCGGAGATGCATTGGTGTCGCATCCAGGGTGTATAGTCCTAGCCTAGTACTCGGTGTTTCCGTGATAGGCTCCAAACTGCTTCAGCCTGTCCAGGATAACTGGTTAAGGATGATGGATGGATAAAAATTGGGGAGTATAACACAACAAATGTCAGCGTTCCAAAATGGTTAAAACTGTATGAAAACATTACCTAGAAATAAAAACTGACACTCTATGCTGAAAGATGAATATGAATAAAATATAGTATATGGATGCTTCAAAAGTAACCAATTTTACTTCACTGTCCCAATATTTATCTCTTGGTGTAGCTCCTAAAATATATTTTTAAGTGAACTGACCAAAGACTCGGTTCTGTGCTCAGCTGGGCAGTTGACAAAATGAGTTCTGTAGTTAAACCAAACCTTCTGTTTTGGTTGTGTTGCTTTTGTAAGACTTGAAATCCTTTTCTCCACTTCCTTACTGCCAACCTGGGATTTAACAGGGAAACATAAAATTAGAAAATAATCTCATCAAAACAAATGCTTTCTGGTTTGGTTCTGTTAATTAAACACTTCTGCAATGGTTTTCTTCCTTATGGTGCCTGATTGTTTTGTCATAATGGGTTATTTAAACAAAACACTCTTACAGTTGGAACACATCATAAACCTTTGCTGACAAACAATGAACATCCACTTGGTATGGTAGTTTGTCGATCCCTGAATCTATTAATCTACTCATTTGTAGAGACTGCTTTAACCTGGCTTTCTGCCTTCCAGTGCTGTAGGTGACAGATAAGCCAGTTTCCCCTTTCATTTTGCCTGTGAGGAAGAGTTTTTGCTATGGAGAATGTCAGTTTGTTGAATATTCTTTATATACCTCTCTTTGTCTGTGATAAGAAAATTAACTGTGCTGAAGATTCCTCATCGCTTTTGTCCTGAATGCAAGTTGGTACTAGACTGTTGAATTCCATGCCCTTGGTAGGTTGTAGTGGAGTTTGTATAGTGCCCAGCAAAGCAACAGTTGCTGACACTCATTGGTTTATATAAGAAAAAAACATTTAATTTATACAGTTCATAAAGTGTTTCCTCATAATTACTGTAGCTATGATTAAGATGATGTAATTGATTTTGTACATTTATTAGCCTTGTTTTATGAAATGACTGTATAAATCAGTATTCGATGAATTGTGTTTCTCAGTTGTCAAATTATTGCTTAGCTCTGGTTTTAACTCTGGTTGATCAGTGTTAACTTGAAGGTGGTCACTCCACACTGTAACTCAGTTCAGTGCTGTTTGGTTGTGCATACTGGGTGTTTGTCATTTTGACTGTGTCTGTCTTCAGCATATATTTCCAGTGCTTACTTTTATAAATTAGAAATGTGCCTGTATTAATGACTTAATTATTACAATACATAGAGATGCCACGTGGTGTCACCTTCTGAGTACCAAAAATTGGGATTTAGGGCTCACAAGACAAATGTAACTATGAATTTAAGAAATTATGCTCTGCAGCAGGAAACAAGATCTTCAGATTTGCTAGTTTTTTCACTTTAACCTTCAGTTGATTTTTTTTTAAAATTTATTTTGTAAAATATTGTGAAACCAGAGTGTTCTAGATGACACCAGTGTTAGAATAAACTGTAAATGATGTAGGTATGGGAACTGGAAGTGCCCTTTCCCCATAACTTGTGTGCAAATTGAGGTCCCTTCACTCAAATGAGAATGTGACATTTGAGAATGTATCTGGAGTCTGCTCTTAGTTACCCTTGTTATGGAATAGTTGTGCAACAATGCATATCTTAGGACCCTAGGATTGACAGCCCAGTAAGTGCATGCTCACAGTCACAAAGGCCAGGTTAATAGACACCCTCTTCTCTCACTTGCTGCGTTGAAGGTTGAGGTAGCCACATGGGCCCAAATTAATTTATAAACTGTCAGCTGCTTAGTGCAGTGTCCTGAGCTTTACACAGGTGACATGCATAGCCTTTACCTGTCTCACTTACTCATGGTCTGCTTCTAAATTGTGGGAATGGCTACAGGCATGCAGACTTAGTGTCTGCTTGCAAGCATGAGGACAGGTGTTGGTCTTACATGACCAGTGAATGCTTTACCCTTTGTCAGTGCCCTGTTATGTTAGCTAGAGGCTGTAGCCAAATCCAATAATAACAGTAAATCTGAGTTTTAGTGGCATGGCCAGCACTGCTGTTTTAGGATAAGTTGCTAATCACAGTGATGATTAACTCAGTAATGGATATTTAATTTGGCATGACTTTGAACTGCCATTCCTAGCTCATTTTTTATTAAAGAATTTATCTTAGTTTTGTCCCCCTACCTATGGAAAGGACCTTATGGGATTGACCATTTTCTTTCTCTTCAGCAGTGCTCAGGGATTAAATGTCTTTTGTGCAGGGCTTGTAGAGAATGATGGCTGGTAGTAGTTATTTAATTGCCCATTGGCAGCTGGTGACTAGCCCAAGTGCCTGATTAGGTGTAGATAATCTCTGTGTAGCTGGTGTTACAGTGGCCAGGGCTAAACTGTGCTGCTGTAGCTGTAGTAACTCTGCCTGTATGGTGCCCGTCAAGTTAGTGTATAACTGAAATGGTTCCTGTTTTTCTGGCAGATTCCCTGGACCAAGCTGAAGACCCACCCTATTTCCCTGGTAAGCATTCCTGCATTGAGGGGTTATCTACAAGGTGGGTTTCTGAGGCACCTTTAGTGACCTTTGTTTTTAAATTTCTCAGTCCCTGGACAAAGTAGTGATGGAGATGAGCACATGTGATGAGCCCCGCCCACCCAATGGGCCATCACCCATAGCAACAGCCTCTGGTCAAAGGTGAGTGGTGCCCTATAGAGTTTGTTTGAAGACTGTTAAAAACCTTGGAGTCTGTAATGGTCATACCAGGTGCCAGATTGATTTACCAGTGTACCCACACTTGTCTGTACATGGCTTCAGCATGACTGCTGGGCACAAACGTGATTCATTCCTAAAGAAACAATATCTACTGAGATGAGAAGTCAGTGAACAGTTTTAACACTACAAATGTGTGTTTAGGAAACACTGGTTTCCAAGAGTTTTTACCACAATGGTAAATGGGATAGATACCTTCTAATTTTATGATCTGTACTGTGGATTTCCCTATGCCTGAATGAAACGTTGTGCGTTGGTAAAAGTATAAAATGGTTACTTCAGAGTAAAATAAAGAGATTTTTTCCCTGCAATTAGTGCACTGTCTCTTTTAAGTCTCTCTTCAGTAAGCACTCAGTATATACACATTGTCATGCCTTGCATTTTTTCCTGAGTAGTCAGTGTCGTCTTTGTGCCTTTCTGACCCTGCAGTGAGTATGGCTTTGCAGAGAAGGTGGTAGAGGGAATCTCCCTGTCAGTCAACTCCATTGTGATCCGGATCAGTGCCAAGGCCTTCAACGCATCCTTTGAGCTCTCACAACTGCAGGTCTACAGTGTCAACACCAGTTGGGTGGCCAGCGATCTGAGGTTCACACGTATCCAAGACCCTCAGCGTGGAGAGGTGAGTGCCTGCTTCGGACCTTTTGTAATTTAGCAGTTGAGAAGCCCACCTGTAACAGTGCCCCCTTGTCTCCAGGGGAGAATGCCACATACATTTGACGGAACAGTAAGGGAATTGGTGGATTTTCCCTTTTTTTCTCAGATTCTGACGTTTAAAGAGATCAGCTGGCAAATGATCCGCATTGAAGCTGATGCCATCCAGAGTGGGGAGCATGACATGTTGAGTGCTCCGATTCGGCTTATCACTAACCAGTCCAAGATCCGCGTCACACTCAAGAGGCGGGTGAGGAAAGCAGCACGTTATACAAGCACTACGTAGGAGCCCTGGGGAAAAAGAGGCTATTAGTGTCTTCGATCCTTCAGTCTTCACTCATTGTGACCTTGACAATAAACTGGCCATGACTTGGCTGACCAACTCTTGTAACTTCCTTTGCTTTGCCAAAGTGCTTAGTCAATATACAGGCCTTATGTACATTGTCTGAATATGTGTTTCTGTAAATGGGAAGTTTTGCAGTCACTGTAGTTTACAAAGTGGTGAAATCATAAGTTTGTTTTAATTATCCCACAGTGCAGCCAATTGTTGGTTATTGAAGAGATTTTTGTTTCCCACCTGAGGAGTCCTCGTGTTGTTAAGATTATTCAGTTGCTGTGATCATGAGGCTCCTTAAAGGTATCATTAAATGAGTTCATTGCTCATTGACAGATGAAAGACTGCAATGTGGTGGCCTCCAAGCTGATTCTGATCCTGGACGACCTGCTGTGGGTTCTGACAGACTCGCAACTTAAGGCTATGGTCCAGTATGCGAAGTCTCTCAGTGAGTCTATGGAGAAGTCTGCTCAGCAGAGGAAGAGCACGGCCTCAGAATCTTCTCAGGTTGGTCCCTCAGCACGCAGATGCACCACACATTTCCCTTTGCTTGAAAGTAATTAAGAGATACACAAGGAAAATGTAGTATATGTGCTGTTGATGCAATGATTACACCATAAGTTCTGCTTCTTGCTCTCAGGTGACTGTATGCCCACTGCATACCTCCCATTAAAGCTCATCTGCATCAGGCGAGCTTTCCTGGTTGCATTCTGAAAAATCTTGCAGTGGTCACTGTGGTTGTTGGTGATGTCATACTGCAAGCCTGTGTGCTCTTTCTTAGGAACACAATCTGTATGCTGACATCAGCCAACATCTCCTGGTGTGCATTTATTCCAAACTACAGTCAGTTCTGCTATAACAATGGTTTTAATTATGTGTTTTGGAAACAACATTCAGAATAATACAGGAGCACAATTTGCATAATGCAGACTTTTGCAAAGGTACAACTTGGAAATTTATACCAAAAGTATTTTTTGCGTTTTGTGTTTAACTAATAGAGTAGAGGAAAATTAAACATGGCGGACCTAAGTCATAGCAAGTATAGAGAATAATGAAGTGCTCATTTTGTAAAAGGTGCTAACGATAGAAATTGGTTGTTATAAAGCAATCTGAAAGGAAAATTCAGAAACTACACATTCTGTTTTCATGTACTTTATCATTTACAGTCTTGCCCTGTTTTTAGCCAGTCTCACATGTTGCCACATACAGCAGGAGAATGGATTTCCCTCCGTGTTCACTCCCTGAATGCTGACAACCTTGCTTTTTGCCATGCACAGAATGTATTCCTATGTTCCTATGTAATCCTATCCTGTTACGTCACCACTTGTAGCTGACGATGGCCTCTGATAATATGCTAACAATCTGATGTAGGCTAATATCACACACCCACCTCCAACTGCTGTGGCTGCATTAAATCCAGTAATCTTGTTTCTTACCATTCGGCAATAAACTATAAGGCAAACAAAAGCTGTTTTGCCTGAGTGCTCAACAGAAGAGAGATTTATATATACCTGTGTATGCAATAACCCTTCAGAAACACAACAACAAATCACACAGCTTAGTGAGCACTTCAGCCAGACCTGGCGTTCAGTATGTGGAAATCTTCAGTGGGAAAACTACATATTACTGCTCAGACTTTCCTGATATACCCATGTTAAGTTACCAGCCTTGGTTCTCGTCAATAATTTGGTAGATGCATGTGGGCCTCTTAACAAGGTAAGACTGTTTGTGCAATATGTTGTAGTTTGGTAGGTTTTCCAGTGTATTTTAATTTAATATTTGAGTGCGCTGTATTTGTGCAGGTACAATTTGCTTTTTCCCTACAAACTATTTTTGTTATGCAAATTGCACTATCAAGTCTGGGAACACAACCATGTTATTATAGCAGAACTAACTGTACTGCTTCCCAGGGAGTCAGTACAAGGTATCTCTCTACTTATGAGTGGAATGCATTCCTGGGAAATCCCCTTAAAAGGTAACATCTTATGATTATGGGGTAAAGTTTGAAAATTGCCCCACACTTTTATTTGTAAACCTGAAATCACCCTCATATTTGGTGGTAAATCAGTAAATGGTACTGAATAACTTTATATTTGTCAAAGACCTGTATCTAGAGGAATACCTGTAGTTCTAGTTTTACTTGTTTTCCAACTCAAAGTTGTGCAGCTCTGCCCTCTGCTGCTGGAAAAAAAAATATTGCTTCATCCACTAATTTGGGAGCAGCAGTACCTGGCTGGTACAGCACCTCCAGGCTATCAGAAGGTGTAGAAACCTTGTTTGTAAAACCTATTGAAACCATTCCCCCCCCACTTCTTAAGCGTTAAAGTGGTGAGCTGGCCCTAAAATCGCCCTATTAACTGAATCTAGTATAACATACCATATGTTTACAATCTTTATGAAACAAAAAGGGCATACATTAACTATTTTAATATCAGATTTTTACAGCTGTCTTAAGTCTTATGGTGCAGTGACTGAGATACTTTCCACTTTTACTACACTGTGTAAATACTAACAGCAGAAAGTCAATGGTTAATTTGCTTTGGACTTCACTAGCTAAAAATACTAACCTATTTTTAGTTATTTCTGTGTCAACAGATACTGAGTTGGACTTGCGGTGACGTTTTTGTTTTTTGTCTTTTAGTGCAGTAACAGTGACCAAATGGAGTCTTCTTGTTGTGACATTATAATAGAATATGGCAATCAAAAATAATATGATCATCAGCTACAATACAGTTCTGGTCAACATTACTGGCATCCTTTCATTTTAGGTATATCATCTACAATATCTCATGAGGAAAATTAGCAGTGAAACAGCTTTAGACTATATACACTTATTTATTTTATACAGAGAAGCATGACATAAAACACAAATTTGTGAGGACATTTGTGGGAATGGTATAAATATTGAAAAGTTGCCATGACACAATGGCTCATTTTAAACAATTTGTCTGTTTGATTGTAAGAAGTTGATTCTCATTGCACTGAAATTAGACTGATCCGCGATAAACTGCTAGAACTCACATGACATGAATTAACCGGTGATTAACCAATGAATGGTGACTTTAATGCTTAAAAATGTAACTGTTTCCCTGTTCCTTTCTGGCAATAGTAAAGATGACAGTTGCCAAACATAAAAATTCAAAAGGGTATAATGCCATTTCCAGAGACCCTGGCATCCCTATTTCCACAGTTTACAATGCTTTGTAAATTTGGTGGTCATAGAACTGTCAAGAGCCTCCCACAATGTGGTGGGAAGAAGAAAATTGGTGAAAGAAGTCTTTGAAGGTTGGCGTGAACTATTGAACAAGCGCCACGTAAAACATCCAAAGAGCTTAAAGCTGACTTGGACCAATCTGGATTGATGCTTTCAACCTGTAGCATAGGCCGCACACTAAACTGAGAAGCACTTTAAGGGACCACACTGTTGAAGAAGCAACATAAAAAGGCACAACTGATCTTTGCCCAAACCCACCTAGAGAAGTCAGTATCCTTCTGGGGACTGAAGAAACTCCAATGGAGCTCTTTGGCGATGCAGACCAGCAATCTGTTTATACGTGATGAAATGAAGCTTACAAAGAAAAGAACAGCCTGCTTGCAGTTAAATATGGTGAAAGTTTCATAATTTTGTGTGGTTGCTTTGTTGCCACTGATACTGGAAGCTAGTATTAAAAGAATCATGAAATCAGAGGATTACCAAAGCATTTTAGGAGATCTACATCTACTCGCATCTAAAAGCACAAAATCCTGGTTAAAACAGGAAAAAGAAAAAGTTAAACTGACCAGAAATGAGTCCTGATCTCAATCCAATTAAAACGCCCTCATCAGCCAACCAGTGGAAAGAGTTGAAATCTGTTACTGGTAAAAGGAATCCTGCAAACGTTTAGGACCTAGGAGTAGGAGAAACTACCTGCAGAAAGGTGCAAGAAGCTTATAGATGCTACATATTTTTTGAGGTGTCAGCATTGCAAATGGTTTTGCAACCAAACATTAAAGATACCTTCCCTAATACTGTCTAGATCATGTTTTAATCTGTGAAAATGTATGTTTAAATTACATAGTTATTTTGTTATACACCATTGGATATATTATCAAAATATTTTAATGGCTGGTAAATTTACTGTTATCTCTAAAAACGCTTTGCATGATATACCTAAAATGCAAGGGTGCCAAGGTTGACCAGAATTGTATTATTTTGAAGTAACAAGATAAAAGTCAACATTTAGCAGAAGGGTATAGATGTAAGCACTCTTACAGATAAAAACAAATGTTTAAGGACTTCACATGTTTGAGGTATTTTGTTGCCTTGAGTGTTATAGTACGGGTAGTTCTCAGCTTAATGATGTAATCAACATACGATGACTACAATAACTGAGTCAAATCGTACATCACGTGATGTTCAGGGTTCTGATAACCAAATGTGCGTTTTATAGCTAATTAAAATGTATACATGAACAAGTTTAATGTACTGTACATGTATGACGTTTTAGCATAATGATGGCGCCGACATCATAACGAAATGTATACAGAATTACAACTGAGTGCCTGTAGTTTATATTGTAGATGAAGAATATTATGAAAATGTATTTAAAAAACCGCACCTCTGTGCAGTGCCTGCACTGTACACGTGACATCGTAGTGTAACGAGGTGAACGCCATACAAGACTTACACATCTGCCACCTCCCACCTGCACACAGCCATCAGCCATCTTCTAGCATACAGTGTTAATTCTTCCCACTGTTATAATGAACTTTCACAATATCACATAAAGCCCCACTCCAGCAGGTTAATTTTGCACGTCTTTTCATTATTGTGCATCTCACAGAACTGAACTCGCACTGAAAACTTCACAACCACTGCTGTGTCCCCCATAGCAACCCTCTCCACCTGTTACCAACAGAACAGTTGCAAGAGGTCCTGTTGCTCTCACACTTCTGTTGTATGGCACAGAATACTGAAATATTTTTTTAAAATGTTGAGAGCATGCTGTAGTTAAAAAGAAACTTTGTTAAACAAAACAAATTGTCTAACAATGGTATGGATAATATGCTACACTGTGGCCACAAATGTAACAAAAAGGGTAAAAAAAAAAATTGAGAGATCTTTAAAAAGAAGTTACCAGATAGTGGTTTACACACTTAAATAATCATTATCATGAGTACGATCCATCTTATGACCAGACCTAAAACGGTCATAAGTCAAGGACTATCTGTACGCATATATAGTTGCTGCAGTAAGTCTCTATTTGTTGAATATTTATTTAAAACACATTGGAGTTAGATTTGATATTCAAATGAAGTTGCAGCCTAGCCAGAAAGCGGACGTGTCAGTATAACCAGAAACATTTTATTTTACAGAAGAGGTGTGATGTGCTCATCATGGTAAGTTCCTATGCTGCTGTGAGCTAAGTGCATTTCCCTGATCTGGTTACAGGGGGCAGCAGCACTTCCATCATCCCAGCAGGTAAGGTCACAACAGTCAGTGACAGCTGTAGACCAGAATGCCACCATGGCCAAGCTCTTCAATGCCTATGATGTGCGGGAGACCTCTCACCACCTGCAGATCACCCACCTAGACCTGCATATCTGTGATGATGTCCACAGCAAGGATCGAGGTTGGGCCCTGCACAGGCAGCTGTACACATCGTTTTACTGCACAATTCTTCACACTCAGTACTGTTTTTGCTTGATGTTTTAAAGGATAAAACTGCAGGCAGGATGGAAGATAGTGAAGTGTTTAAGGATCTAGACTTGTGGCCAAAAGGCTGCAGGTTTAGCTGGAAGGTATTAGCTGTTGTATCTTTGAGAAAGGTTTTGTTAAATAGTTTCAGTGGAAGTATTGGATCTGTAGATAATACAATTATATAAGATAATTTCATTCAAAGGAATTTACTGGTTAGCTAAGCAGCTACACACTCTGGTCTCTGTGTAATAATCTATCCTGTAAAATATATATATATTTATTATTTTTTTAAGTCGTGCTGTGATCTGTCTCCAGTTATAAACAAGCGGATTGCAGGAGGAGCCATGCAGTTGTCCTTCAGTCTCATCACTGTTGACTACTACCCATTTCACAGAGCAGGTAAACAATCTAGCAATACTGCAGTAATGCTATTACATCATAGTCATATGCTTCTGCTCTTCACACAGGTTAAAATAATGTAAAAGAAATTTCCCAGGTTGCTGCTGTTTTTGTTTTCAGAATATTAGCACAGTTTGAGAAAAGAGCTGTGTTTCAGGAAGACAATTTATTTGTTTTGGAAAACTGATTAAAAATGGGAATTTTTTGTGCAGGTCTGTTGTGACATCACTAACAAACTGACTTTGCTCCTTGCTGTGTATCAGCTTAAGTTCTTATACTAAGCGTTGTTGTCAGAGTCAAGCGAGACCAGATGTTTCTCGGGTGGAAACGAGAGGGGCAGGCCAGTGCAGATGACCAGAGCAGGTTCACTGTCATCTTTCCTCAGTGGTGTTAATAAATGAGCACACAAAGTGTGGGTTACACTACTGACATAGGATATGTGGGTGAGACTGTACACGTGGGAAGGCAAAGACTGTACAAAAATGGAAATTAGGAGTCATACAGAATGCACGTTTCACAGGAAGGTGTGACTTTCAGATGAAGTGTGGGTTCACATTTTGGAGAGTTAAGGCAGTTTGGCTCTGTGTACATGAATGACATTCTGATCTGTATTTTCCAGGAGACAACTGCCAGCATTGGATGCACTACAGTGAGGCCACCAAGGCACGGGAAACCTGGGCACGCAGCCTGCTGGATGAGTTCAAGGCCAATGTAGAAATGTTGAAGAATGCCATGAAAGACCAGCAGAGCCTGAGTTCTCCACCTCACACCTCGCCACAGCATGGTACTCATAGACAAACTTCCCCACAGCACTCAAAATATGCATAAGTGCAGGTTTGCTGTGAGTTAGCATATGGATGCTGTTGTGTGATAACTTGCAGAAGTGGCAAAACAACAACTCTGAATCTTGAGATAGAAAGTCAAAGGGTTGAGGAGGAGCTGATAAATTTTGTCTTCAGCAGACTGTTATGACTAAATGATATATAGTGACGATGAGTACAGTGCTTCTAGTGCCTTGTGGTCATTCCAGGACCTCTGTTCTGTTCTCCGCTTTCTCTGCGTGGTCTAGAGGGGCACCATGGTGCTGTAGTGGTTAGGGCTCTGGACTCTGGGCCTGAGGTCTGTGGGTGCCTGACCCGGGTGGGGCTTTGCTGTTGTTCCACTGAGCCAGGTACCCCTTCAAGTGTGAGGCTGAGATGGAACTTGGACCCCACCAGGTGAGGCCTGCTGAGGTGAACACTGACTATGGTTGTTTTTCAGGAAAGATCGCCACAACATCCAGCAGTGCCTTCACTCCCCTTTCTCAGGCACCCAGAACAATGCTCATGTCCAGCTCCATTGTCCTGCGAATGGCTGACTTCAGCATCTACCAGGTGAGAATACACCTTTGCATTAGATACCGTTTCCTGGGCTAAGTCATACACCAGTAAATATCAGCAATTTGCATAATGGCATGTGCAGTCTGGTACTTCAATAGCTTTAGTTTCTCCTCAGGTCTCCACAGCTGATCAGCGTCGCTCCAGCCCCAAGACCATGATCTCCTGCAACAAAAAGTCCCTGTACCTACCCCAGGAGATGCCTGCGATTCATGTCGAATTCACAGAATACTATTTCCCTGATGGCAAAGACTATCCTGGTAAGACAGCTGTATAACTAGTGATATGAACCATCAATGGGATGATGAGCTTGGATCTGTGTCAGTAATACCAACCTTTTTGCCTCCCCTGCAGTCCCATGCCCCAATTTGTATGTGCAGCTGAATGCCCTACAGCTAGTTCTGGACCCACGCAGCCTTGTGTGGCTCAACCAGTTTGCCCTGGATTTGAGGCAGAGCCTTGAGCAGTTCATGGAGCTCTATAAGCTGGATGACTCACAGAAACCTGATGAACATGTGGACATCAAAGTGGATGGACTCATGCTGAAGGTCTGTATGCGTTTTGTGTTTTCCAAGTTGTGTTGATGTTGTGTGTTTTGTAGTTTGTAAATGACTTAATTCTGTGTATGGAAACATACATAGCTGGTGCTGCCCACAGAGAAGGAACGGTCTGAGTCTCCAGATATGCCTGGCTGCGTGTCCATCCAGACATCTGAGATGGTGGCCACCAACACGCGTCATGCCCCAGGCTGCCGTCGTTCTGACTTGGAGGAGGTACTACAGGATTTCCAAGTAGAAGAATTCTTTGTCCACGGGCCTGCCTCCTTTCCGCGCAGCAATGATGCCTTCCACATCCTGCACCCAGTGTTCCAGCGGCACGCTCACGAACGAGACACACTGCTGCACGATGTGTATCGAGGGCTGGTCCTGCCATCACTGGGAGCCAATGCCCTCAAGGCACCTGCTGCTGGAGATCTGTGGGCTCTCCGGTTTGCCCAGTTTTGGGCTGACTTTGAGGGCTCTAGGAGCGGACGTGGCCGGCCTGTGCCCTTTGTGGACTCTTTCCCCCTTACCCTGTGGGCATGCCAACCTGCCCGCTATGCCCGTTATCACGAGCAGCAGCAGGCAGCAGCCCCCCTGAGGAGTGTCCCCCACAGTGAGTCAGTGGAGATGGCTGACCGTTTGCAAAGAAAGCGTCTGTTGAAGGAGTACTATAACTCTGAGAAGCAGTCCACTCCCAATGGTGTCCTGCCTAGCTGCCCCTCCTCCTCTAACTCTTCAGCAACTGATGCAGACATCCAGGTGCTGGTCCATGTGCAAAAACACCTAAGTATTCAACTGAATCACCAGCAGTACGTGTTCCTTCTGCGTCTCCAGCAGTCCTTGAGAGATCTGCAGCATACGTTGCAGCAGGACCATGAACAGATGAGTGCACGACGCACTGATCGCCAGGACCTTAATCTCTCCAAGCCCTTGGTGTGCCTGGGCCTTCTCCTTCAGAGCGCTGAAATGGCTTTGCTGATGCAGCCTATCCCAGAGCAGCCTGACTCTGCTCCCTCAAGGAACGCTAGCCCTTTGGGATCTGACCTCACCCCCTCTGACAGCAAGAGCATGCTAGGGACTGTTGGGGATGGTGGAGCAGAGCATCTTTCTACAGTGCCAGTCACTGCTGATGAGCTGTTGTGTTGTCGTCCCAATGAGGGGGAGGAGCCTCCACCGGGCACCATTCCCCTCCAGCCTGTTAAACTGCCTACTAAGGTGGAAGAAAGCAATGGGGCTGCAGGAAAGTCAGCCCCTGAGGGGAAGGACGACTCAGGGGATGTCCAGCTGCTACAGCAGCTTTGTGGAGATGATAGGACAGTGGAAAGTGAGCCACTCTCCAAAGCTGATCCACTTGCCCCCAGGGAGTCGACGGACAACCGAGACAGGACCCCTGCCACAAGGCTTCCTCAGTCAATGTCCAGGTAACACCTCCTCATATCTACACATTACCTAGCCACCCTTTTCTTTTTGGCTCGTTATCCTCTACCCTGTCTACATTAAGCAAAGGTTAATACATTTTTATTCAGTATAAATTATTGCCAAAAGAGCATTTTTAAATTGTAGTTCACACACATTGTGCCTTACCCTGAGAATTATTTTGGTAAGTATATTAGAATTGCAGTAATGATCTAACTAAGAAACCTGGCTGGATTTGAAATGTTGGCAAGAGTACACAGTAGTTGAAAATTAAACTACTTCTGTCATTGTCCGATGAGTTGTAACTACTGCTGTACCATAAACTATGAATTGTGTGGATAACACCTGGAACTCTTTTATAGATGACTTCCTTATGTAGTGAGTGTGGCACATCATTGATGTGGTGCATACCATTAGTCAGCACCTGTATGAAAATGTCATGACCCCACTGTGGTCTGGAGAAGGCTGTTGAATGTGTGGCGTTGAGAGGGGAAGGGTCTAGACAGCTCTAAGGGCATTTCTCACAGATGTCACTCCATGCGTGCATGCATGTGTGTGGTGATTACTGTGTGCCTCTTCTCTCCCTGTGATGTGACACAGGGCAGTGTGTATTTCTCTTTAAAGGAAAGGAAGTTTGTCAATGGTGTCTGATCTCCTGAGCTCAGCAAACACCAGGTCCACCTCCCTCTATACCATGTCCAACATGTAAGCACTTCACATTTAGGCCTGTGTGGGCCTTGAAACCTGTGGCAAACTGGTGATCTAGCAACATGTGATTATTTGTCTTTGTCGTTGTTTTGGGATCTTTGCATGACTGTAATGATCTGTTGTTTTTAGTGGTGAAGTACATGTTGATTTGTCTTGTGTAGTTACTTGGCTGGTACTTTGTGGTAGAGCAGGATTTTTTTTTCCCCACTCTTTTCTGTCTGTTTGTACAAATTCCCTTAAACATGTATAGGCACACACTGTTAATTATGTTTTTGTTGTGGGAATATTGCATTGACAGGCACTGCGATGCAGTAAATGCTTCCTGAGCCCGCTAACTAACCTCAGACATTCAGAAGCTTTCAGAAGCTGTCAAATTGGTCTACCTAGTTTGTCTGAATTGTTGACCAATTAAAAGTGGAATAAAGAAAAACATCTCATTTTTCCTTTAAACATTCAAAACCATTTTCACAGTATCTGTTTCTGTATTTAAACTCAAAGAACTTTCCGGAGGGCTTAGTGTTAATCCTTTTGACCTCTCTGACTGCTAAACCTGGTGTTTACGACCAGCAACAGACATATCCTGATGACTGACCCCCTTGCTCCCTGTTCTGGTGTTCCCCAGCGGGAGGCTTATTCGGGACCGCTCCCAGTCCAACTTCTCAGTTTCCTACAAGAACCTGAAGAAGAGCCCATCACTACACTCTCTGGACAACATCTCCATTGACAGCTACCTATTGGAAGAACAGGGCCTGGAGGACTGCGATGCCTATAGTCTACTGGAGAGAGGTGAAACTAGCAGATATTCAGAGCTCATGTTGTATAGATTCACATCAGGGTAAAGTTTAAGCACAATTTTGGTTTTTTACTTTGTATTTGCTGTGGTCTGGGCCCCAGAACCTTCTTGTGCTCTTGTTTTAATTGAGCCTGTAGAGGGCCAAAATTTTTTGGTTGGTTGGTCTGCAATAGTCTGCAATTTTTTTTGTCCTGTCTCTGTAATATTGCAGAAGGGGCAGGAGACGATGTATCAGTATCTGGGTTCAAAGATGCCCTTAGTGACCAAAGTGGGGTAGAGTGTGCCAGCGAGGTGTCGGGCCACGAAGCCACCACCATTTCACCTGATGCTGTCAGTGCTGCTTCACAGAGCATTGATGAGCCTCCCAGGGACCTGGTAATGAGACAGACACAAACGCACACACAATTTTGACAAGGAATGTACTAATGAGTGATATCGTGGACATTGTGTTTTGCATGGACGCTTTGTAAGGACATGTTCCTCATGAATTCCAATGTCATCTCTAGACATAGTGTTATATTTCTCGAACTTTGCTAAAGTACTTCATGTAACTGGCTGTTTCACTTGAGTCAAGTGTATTTTCTCAGCCATCAAACCATGTACTGCTGCTTTTTTTCCGCCAGCATCAAGCCTCACATTGTAAATGCATATAGATAGCTGATGCAATGCTGCTCCATGGACCATCAGCATATATAGTACAGCACAAACATTCAGCACTTTTAGAAGTGACCCTGTGCTTTCTGTTCCCAGGTGTCTGTGCTGGTCCTAAAGGTGCAGTCTGTGTGCGGGGGTCTGGACGTGCATGGGGAGAGTACGGCCGTGACTCTCCAGGTGGGGCAAGTGATTCCTAGCCAGCTGGGAAATATCAGCGTGCGGCAGTATCTTAGCAACCGCAGCCTAGGTAAGATTCAAAGCTATCCTCCAAAGGTTTAAATGAAGAAACTCAAGTCTATCTTAGCAGTGTGTGTGTTGAGTTTCTGTCCAATGGGTATCACCAATTAACCATCCATTATCATTAACTGTTACAGGGCCATAGTGGTCCAGAGCCTATTGCAGATTTATTGGGAGCCAGGCTATGAAACTACAGTCATCCATTAAAAAAAGATGTATGTTCAATCTTAGATGGGTCTTTGGTTAATTTATACTAGTTCAAGATGTGTTGAACTGGAGTCCTATCCAGGGTGCAACCTGCCTCTGGTCATGTGCTTGCTGCAATGTGCTCTAGACCACTGCCCCCCTCAGTTGGAATGGCAGTTACTGAAAATGGTTCATGGTCAAAAAATCCTCACACAATGGTTTCAAAAATTATATTTCTGTTACACACACATTTTTAAGCACAGGGTTTAGGATTCCAAGAGGTGGGAGGTTATACATCAGACAGTGTGTGTGTTTGTGTGTGTGTGTGTTTGTGTGTGAGACAGAAAATCACTCTCATTACTATTTATGTTCTCTCTTGGTATCCACAACATGCCTTCACTGTCTATTTCCTTTTTCTTTGTTTTTTTTTAAATGCTGTACATGTAGGTATTAACTGTAATTAATGGCTTTAATATCAGATTATATTATCTTCTGTTCTGCTTTTTATTTAAATGCTTCTTGATTTTTATTGTTCATTTACTGAAAGAACAGTGGATGACTTTATAGGAATCCAGGAGCACAGTAATTTCCCCCCCTGTGATTAAAGTCTTTTTTTTTTTTTGCTTAAGTTAAATCTAGGGACTTTATGAACAGATGTTCATTAAGAAAGGGAGGGATGTACTCCTCTGTGTAATGGATAGTCAGTTCCAGGGACTATTTCTAAAGAGCACATTCTACTATAGCAACAATATGTGATGCTCCCTTAAACATGCAGAGTACAGTACCTATATTTTCAGATGTTCTGCCTGCACCTGATCTGTTTGCTGTTATGACAGAATAATTGAGTGAGCAATTGTGGGGTCAGATAGCACCTCAGATTCAAGTAGTGAGTGAATGTGAGAGAGGTACTTAAACCTCTGTCAATGTGGTCTTTTCCTACTCTAGGTGGTGGGGTGCCCTCAGTGAGCTCTACAAGCAGTAAATCCCTCCCTGAGGTGCAGCTAAGGCTAGAGAGTGGTCCATGGGCAGCGGTCCATTCCCCTCTGGCTGCTCACAGTGGCTTCCTCCAGGGTCACCTCCAGGAACTGAGTGCAGACTTCCTCATGTCCTCACTTCGCAATCTGGCACACTTTCTGGAGGATGACTCTACTTCCCAGGTGTTGCCCATGAGGATCAACATTTGTGACACACGCATCAACTTGCAGGTGGGGCAATCGTGCCTTGGGTTAAAGTGGGATACCTGGCATGTAAACCTGATCTACAAGCTCTTTTTTCAATTGCATATTGCCTGCTTTTTTTCCCGAAAGGATGACAGTCCCCATGACAGTGGAGGTGACACTGCATTGAAGCCTACTTTGTTGTACATTGACAACCTCCTCATCCTGCGAAGGGATGATGGTTCCTTTTTCATTGGAGGTAAACCGTGCACCCTGAAAACCCCCTTCATCTCTGGGATATACCTGTACTGCCCAACCCCAAAAACCTGTATGTTAAATCCTCACCATCCTGCAGTGTATTTGGGGACAGAATTTCAAGTTTAACCTGTGAATGTCTTATTTTTACACAGCTGATCAGTCTCAAGTAGCTGGGACTAAGAGAGAGGACAGTATATGTGATGGGAGGCTGCACCCTTTTCCTGAAGTCTTGTCCAGAGTGAGCAGTGTGTCCTGTTCTACACAGACACCCCCATGGCCAATGGAGGACCCCCCTCCTGCCACCCATAATAGCAACAGCAGCAAAGAACAGGTAAGCACCCTGGCCCCCTCAACCCTCTCTACTCTTTTTCTTTCCAAGGTATCTTTGTAGAAGCACTAGACAAAATGTAACAACACGAATAAAAAGTCATTTAACATGGTTGTGGGGGGTAGGCATAGATGCATGCAGTATGTTGTCAACAAGGGTCTGGGACTGTAGAAATCATTTACCACACAGTTCTTGCTGGTTTCTTCTCACTGTGTAATCCACCTCATGCAACCTGGTGCTTTACACTTGATCCATTGCTGAAGGAGTAGGGTATACCAGATGAATCTTTTGTACCATTTGATGACATGTTACTCACATTATTTGCTTTGCATGTTCACCATTCCTCCAGGCATTTTTTCCATCATTTCTGACCCTATCTATGACGACTGCTGCTTGCTGACTTCTGGTTTGTCTCCCTCTCTACTGTCACAGCTGCTGCTGGAGGAAAATGAGTGTTTGAAAGTTGCCCTCTCTAGAGCCAAAATGGCACTGGCAGAAGCCCAGATGGAAAAGGACTCATTGATGCATCGTATGAAGAGCCTGAAACTGGCTGCAGGAGGCAGCAGTTAACTGCCAAGGAATGATGGAGGGGCCAGAGCTGACACTAGGGACATCAGAACAGACAGACACCCACCCCTCACCTGGACCGTACAGCCTACAGGCCCCAGACACACAATATGTGTGCTCTGGTCCCCTGTACTCTTCTAGTGCAGGGCAGCCTGTCCTCAGTTGCACGCACATGTGCTGACTTAACACTTTTTGTGGAGTCTCTGAACAGACAGTGTTTATTTCCCTTCACCCCTGACCCCATTGTGAAAGGGTCTTATTTCTATTATTTCTACAAGTATTCTCAAAGCTGCTGCTGCCTCCCGCAGTGAGAGAGCTGCAGGACGACATTCAAAACTTTGAGCCTGCACAGATGTGGTTGTGGGTGGATGTAGTTTGATGTGCATGTGTTGGTTTGCTGGGTTCTGAAAACCTGGAGAAGCACACGCTAATGCTAATTTACGGCACATCATATCACGAGGTGGTGACAAAGAATGTCAGATTCTCATGTCTAGGAAGGAATGTCTTAATGGAGACTATTTGCACTGTAGTAAAGTTGATCATATACTTAATTTTAAGCAAAAAATAGCTCTTAAGAAATTGTTCTGTAGATAGTTGCTGTAGTTTGTCAGAAAATTGCATTTAAGAATGTTTTCTAAGGAGTTCCACATACCAGTGTGTAGACCAAAGTCTTGGCCCATGTGTGATAAGACATGTTTACTCATGTTCTGAGACCAGTTTTAGTCCTTTTGGATAACACAAATATGGCCTCAGCATAAAATTAATAAAGAGTATGATACATTTCAAATTTGCACTTTAACAGAAGAATTCCTGAGCCACTGTTGAACAGCCTCCTTTAAGGATATGAACACTAGGGTGCAGAGACTGGCCTGCTGCTGAAATGAGGGAACAGCAGTAAACAAAAAACCTGTCTGCCCCCCTCATGCTGACCCAGGTTTACTTGTGTGGTACGTGGCAGGCCTTTTGCGTACATGTACTTCTAAGAAGCATTGTGTGTAAATGAGTTGTTACTCTTTTGCCTCTTCTAATCTTATGTTCTCAGACACAACAGGAGTTGACATCAGCACCCATTCTGACAGAGTCCTGAGCTAATGAACAAATTTTTTGTGATTTTTACTGTGACGGTGGAGATATAGTCACAGTGGTTGTCAACTGTCCACACTAATCGGAGCAGCTTGAGTTTAGAAGACATTATAGTGAGTGTAGGCTCATGGTGAAATGCTGGGTAGGCAGGTGTCTGGACCACCCAGACCAGCTGTGACGCAGCACAGCAGTTGTCAATAGTGGGAAGTATTTACCATGGCAGCCTGCTTGTTACCGAACGCACAAAAAGTGGTGAACTGCAGCCTGCGTTTCTGGTGCTGTATGAAGTGAGGTCCCATCTACCACTGTGGAAGAGAAAATGCTTATATCACTGATATCTGGGAGAGCTGGTACACTCAGCATGTCACTTCCAGTTCTCTCAAATATCAATGTTGGTGGATGGAAATACATCGCAGGCTCTCTCTAAGGCCACCCTTTACAGCCACAGAGGAGATGCTGACCTGGTGTCTCTCAGCGAGGCCTCTGCAGGGGATGCGTTTCTGTTGAGCTGCCACTGTCCCTCCACACGTCTGGAATGGATGACCTGATGCAATACATGAGTGCACAGCTGCAATGCTGTCACTGTGGAGCTGCAGTGTATAGCCTGACACAATCTGGGTCCTGTTTTGATGGAGCTGCCACAGGTTCCCAAATTGCATCCGGTGACCATCAAGCAGAAGGTGTGCAACAAATCTCTATAGGTTCACCTAGTGTGTTCACATAGCCACCTCATGAAAAATAAAAATTGAAATGGCAGCAAAGGTTGAACACCATGATTGTAAAGGCTTTAGCAAAGCCTCCCAACCCTCACAGTGGCTTAATCATATGTTGTAAAATCATGTAATATTTTGTTTGGTAGAAATATTGTAAAATAAAAGGGTGTCCAATACATGGGTGTTTGGTGTGCTGGTTTTCTGAAGCCTGCAGAACGATCATGTCGCAGGCCTGTGTGTCAGCCCTCGCTTTTTTTTTTTTTTTGGTCACGCAGTTTACTATAGTAAACTGTACAGGCTACTAACTCAGTCTGCCCTCAGGGTTGTGTGCTGCGCCCCACAGCGCCATCTGTAGACAGTATACAGATATGGCACTCAGCGAGTGTGCCTCAAAGTAATGACATGTATTTATTTAAACTCGGTATTAGGTTGTGGATTTGTTTTATTTTTTATTAACGCAATGTCCCTATGTATTCTATTCATTTATCCTTTTGTTACCCCAGTAAGAATTCCTTGGTGATTTTTAGGGTAGGTATTTAAGTATTCAGTTATTTTAGTAAAATGAATAAATGTTACTAAAACTTACATGAAGTAGTTTATCTTTTCATGCTATACATAACACAGTGCTGAGACTTGGCTTTCAGGAACAGTCCCTGACCACCTGCACCCATCTAGCTAAACAGAATGTGTATAAGTTTGTCAGCTAGGGATGGACATGGTTGTGGTCCCCATGGTTTCCTGCCCTTTGTGGACATGTTCTGAACAGCGTTGGGGGGGGTATGAGTGCCCCAAGCTGACACACTAATATCACTTGGACATGTCCTGTCTGTGTGGTGATGCAAACAGTACACGCCAGCCATTACCTGTGAGGTGTGATCTTTGCATTTGCTATTCTTTGTGTATCCATTGAGCTTTGCCATTTTTGCTTTTCACCATTTCTTGTTTGTAAAAGCAGAGCCTTTTGCACAATTCATACAGCAGGATCTCCTGTGCCACTCCTTGTTCTGGAGTAAAAACGTCTGGGGACAGCAGACTCACTGATGTCCTGTCTGTAACTACACCCCTGGACAAGCTCTCATGGCCCATACACATGCACACGTGCACCTGTGTGCCTCCAGGGTTATACTGACCTTTGACCTGTGTCCTAGAGGACCTACAAGCAAAAATGCCCATAGCAGAACTACTCACAAAGGGTGTGAGCCCCCCCCCCCCTCCGTGAGGCCATCGGCACGTGCCCCGTAGTCCCTGTCGGACAGGAACAGCTGACCTTGCAGATTGCTGGGTACACGAGCGGCCCGACCTCCTGTACCGAACCGGGCTTCGTTCGGTAAAGCGGAAAGAAGCGACTGTTAGACAAAGGCGTCGCCATTCTGACGGAGGTGGGAACAAAGGCGTTTTCATTGCCGTTAAAGGAACAGTGACACCGAGGCTGCGGCGGTTTCCACGCCCAGAGAGAGAGAGAGAGAGAGAGAGAGAGAGAGCGAGCGAGCCAGAGCCAGAGCCAGGACGCACGGACAGAGCGCGCGCGCACGCCCGCCCGCGAGACAGAGCGCGCGCGTGCATGTGTATGTGTATGAGAGAAAGAGAAAGAAAAGCGTGTCGACGGGCCGCCGGAGCCGTGTTTCCAGGCAACCGGCTTGCGGAGCGCTCGAGTCCGCTGTTCCTTTCCATTCCGCTGGGCTGCACCGCGCCGCTGTCTGAGGGGAACGGGGCACGGCGAGCACAGGATGTTGTTTGGCGTTGCTTGCCTGTAAGAGAACAGCTCCGCTCCCGTTGGCACCATGGGCAAGGAGCAGGAGCTGCTGGAGGCAGCGCGGACCGGGAACGTCGGCGTTGTGGAGAAATTACTGAGCGGGAAGAAGGGGCTGCTGGGCGGCGCGTCGGGCTCCATCCCGCTGCCCGGACTGCTCAGGTACGTCAACGGCGCGCGCGCGCACACACACACACACACACACACACACACACACACACACAGAAAGCAACAGCAACACTGCTGAGGGACGATCCAGTGTGGGCGCTGGTGACGATGCGCTGCGATACCAAGCGGTGAACAGCAGGAATGGAAACCCTTCGCAGGGTCAGCACGGTGTCCGGGCGACCGGGCAGCGCTACTCTGGACAACCCCGGATGCTGGGATTCTGCGCCGTTCGCATCCATCGCGCCAACTTTGGATGACCCCTGTGAGAGGTTTCCTAACCGCCGCGGTTCTCGTGCAGTCAGCGTGTGATGCATAGCTGCAATATAGACAGGGAGAAGTTGGCATCCCCCGAGTGGGTGAACCATACTGCAGGTTACAACGCTGAGGGCAACACTCAGGACCTCGGGTTTGGCCAGTGGTGCAATGCCAGGTGGGTTAAGCCGGAAGGTCTGAGGATGAGCAGATGGACAGGGAGGTCGGGAAGTGACCCCCCCCCCAAGCCCAGAATAGACAAGGTGTGTGACTGGGGGCCTGGCACTGTGTGCAGATAGTGTGGACACGCAGGTGGAAGCTACTCTGCTACTTTGTGTGTCAGATGGTCAGTTATGAGGATTAGCATGACAGCAGTACGGTCCTTCCTGTCTGTAGGTTACTGCTTCTGGAGGTTTTCTTATGCCAGTTGTTTTCGCTGTGCATGTTGCTCTTTTCTCCTGGTCTGTTAAACGATGGCTGCCTAGTCAGTGTGTGTTGTGTACCTGGGGATAATTGCTCTGATCGTTTCCATTTTTGGTCAGCTTGTCCAGGTGTGTGTGTGTTAACAGAAAACACAACAGTTGAATGCTGTAACTACGAACTTGCAAGCCATATGTTGTCAGCTGACGACCCACACACCAGCTGCTTGAACCATTTTCTGCAGAGTTTCAAGTTGAAAGTTTGTGTACTCCTCATAATTAATACTCCTGTGGAAAGTTGTGTCAAGACTTGAAAGAAATGGATGTTGTCACCATGGCCACTTCTGCTCATGAATAAGTACTTATCCAAAATACTGTATTTACTTATATACACATAAATAAGACTGGATCCAAGCAGCAGCTAGTAGTGAATTGTGTCAAATAAGAATGTTCTCCCTGAGAAGAGTTCATTGCTAAATTGCTCAGCACATGTTGGCCATAACCACTGTTGGTTTCAGGTGCAACTGTTTCTCCACATTCTCCACAATTCCACACATCTGTGGAAGCTTGAGCATTGAGCAAGTCTGCATTGGTGCTGAACTATCAGTGCATGGTGTTTATATGGATTTAGTGCCCCTTCACCTTGTATATTCGAAACGTTCCAGGATTCCATGGCGGCAGGGAGAGTACAACCCTGGGTGGCTTGGTTGCTGATCCCTGCCCACACAGTATGGTCCATTGCACCCTTTTCACTCCTGTTGCAGAAGTGCACTGATGACTGATCTCTGGCTGGGGCAACCGCCACAGTCAATGATGGCTAGTGTTTATTGGCAGTACAACAGCGTATGTACCGGTACATTTGTGCAGTATAGTGTGTTTGGCGGTTTTGTATGTGAAGGTGAAACTTGATTGCTTGATGATGCCTGTTTAGGCTGTTGGGTGTTGTCTTCATTCTGAGACAAACAACGATGGATTTCAACACAGGGGGACTGGACTCTATGTCACATTCACTATTTAAATTGGCACCAGTGACAGTGACACTTTCTATGTTTTTTTTCAAATGTGCATTGCTGCTTATGTCAGACTCTCCACTAGTGCAGTGACTTGGCTATCTCCCTCTCTGCACATGCATGTGTATGTTTGTGTGTGTGTGTGTGTGTGGAAGGTTTCTCAAGCTTGCTTGCTTTGTGAGTGCACAGCACAGCACATGAAGACTGTAATGAGCACAGTCTCTATGCTGATCAAAAAGTTTCCTCAAACCTGTTCCTGGTCTGAAAGGTGGCAGTCTTGCTTTCTTTCCTGGATGATCTTACCAGGTGCTCACAACCTCGTTGCATCATTCATGCTGCCAGGCTTACTGCAGTGGGTTGTGGGAAACCGGAGAAATTCCACAGCATGCCCTCTGTGGCCACGTACTTCCTATACTCTGTTTAACTAGCTGCTGGCAGTCTGTTTTTACAGTTGAGTAATAAACTGATCAATCCATACTATGGTGAAAGATGTCAGAACTGCTTTTTGCCACCAGGATGTTGTAAGATGTTCTGATGAACAGCTCATTCATGCTCCAAGCACTGGTTACCAGATTGAGTATGCAGTAACGATACCCTAGTATATGGTTAGTAAACGTTTGGTAACACTATAGTGAGTCCTCATTTATTAGCTTTATTGATTTGCACCGAAAACATGGACCTCAGTACATTAAGCCCGACTGACCTGGATCAGCAGATCTGGGTTTTCCTTCTACATCATTGCAGTAGGAGTTTATGCGTTCTTTCTGCATTCACTGGAGTTTCACATCACACTCCAAAGACATGTATTTTAGGTGGATTGATGATTCAGTTACCCAAAGCGCTTGAATGTGTGCAAACGGTTGCGAGTGTGTATGATTGCTCTGTGACGGACTTGCATTCCGTCCAAGGTGTGCTGCGCCTTCAGCCCCGTGTCTTCCCCATGATAGGCTGCAGGCCATCGTGAGCCTGCACTCTACAAGTGGTGAATGAAACTAGTTAGAGGAATGAAGGGGAAATAAAGTGGACTCTGTCCACTGTAGTGAACTGAGAGGTGTCTCTGACGTGCATCAGACAACTGTTTGGAGCCAGCTGAGGGTGCTGTAGCACACCTTTTACCTCACACCATTGAAAATATAATCTAAACAGCTGCTTTTCTGCATTGTAGAAATGTTGATAGTGCTGATCATAGTACTGATCTCTTCAGGCTAAGAGGGTGCACTGCTTCCTTCAGAGAACACACTTTTCTTCAAATGCCAGATAAGACATCAACATATTCCCAGCCCTTTCTGAGTGATCCAAACACCCCCTGCTTCCATGCTGTTCTGTAAACACTATGCAGTGTTACCATAACAGAACCAGGGCCTTCTGGACCGCTGATTGCAGGAGTCGATGGAATGCGAAGTGGTGGGGCTTTATGCATCTCCATGCTTGAAGGCTCAAGCTAGCTGCCTGTAGCTCCATTCCTAGTTCCTGGAGCCCTGTCATAGAAATTATTAAATACCTGCCTTTTTAATGTTTAACTGTGGGGCTTAGTGGATCGGCTTGCAGCACTGGCCTGTGTTTACTTGGAGAGAAGATGTGGAGTGTGTGTCTGTGTGTGCTGAGGCTACAGCTGCACAGCGTTCCATGGTGTCATCTTGTTTGTGCTCATCTGGCTGGGACATCAGTGGCCCCAGAGCCTTTTGCAGAGCCTAATACTCAATCTACTTCTTCCAGGACAGGAACTAAGCCTCTTGATGCTGGGATTGCCTGGCTCCCACACGCCCTCCCCCAAAGCCCTGATCGATCTGTCGAGATTTCAGTGATTTAAGCACCTTTCCTGTGCTCCTCTCCGGTGCTCACTAGAGGTTATTGAACCCGTGGCTCGTTCTCACAAACCATTAAGGTGGCAGCCAAACCCTGCAGTCCTCATCATCAAGTGTCCTGGGCTGTGCTAAAGGTATGTAGCCACAGGGCAGGTAGGCAGGGTTTCCTCTGTTAGCACAATGTAACTTGCCACCCTGACCTGCACCCTTAAAACACACTTAAGTTTTTTGTGTTTATTCCATAAATAGTCATTTTTTCAAACCAGTACCTTCAAGTTTTAGCTTAGCATGTAACCATTTTTGCATGGCTTGCTGTCTAACTGACAAGCCAGCTCCTCCAACTCACATGCAGAAATGACATGCAGACCCTTCCCACTTGCATGCTCAATGACATGCTGGTATCTGCCAGTCTTTGCTGAGCTGCACAACGTGTCAGAGTTTGACTGCAGCCAGGCTTTCTAGGCTGGAGCCCAGCAGTCTGCTAACTGTGAGTTATGACTTGGGCGCCACAGCGGCAGAGAGACGTCAGAGAGCAGTGAATGAAAGCAGCAGTCAGAAAGACAGAGTAGGAGCCACTTCTGGTGGATTGTTCCCTCCTGGTTATCGTTCATTTTTCTCATTTTTCATTCACTTGGTGGATCACTCTCGGAGCTCTACAGGCGGCAGAAGAGGCTTGGCCCTCAGAAGAATGCTGGAATTAAATGAAAATGCTGCTTTGTGTTTATTACGCATGCAGAAGGAGATGGAGTGGTATGTGCGCATGCTTGCATGGGCAGGGAGGTCACAGCTGATGAACTCATCTGTGCCTGGCCTGAATCATGCAGACCCATCTATTAGAAGAAGCAGCCAGCTGAGCAGTTGTGAGTAGTGGACAGGAGTTGAGTGAAGACTCTGTGCTTTTTCCTCCTTATCCTGTCTTCTCATCTGAATGCATAGAGAGAATTATCTTGATTCATTGCAAGAAATCTGGACCTGGTGCTGCCTTCTGTTCATTGAGGAGTCATCTGTATAATCCTTTGGTGGGATGCTCTCACATCCTCTAATCCTTGGGAGATATCTGTGGGACATGTTCCATTTCATGCTCTATATCCCCAAAAACCTGTAAAGCCTTTCTAACTCTAAAACACATTAAGGTGTGATACTTGTGTGCCTTTGCACCTGGAGACAAAACACACACAAATCCAGAACACTGTCTTCATGAGCTCCTCAATCCCAGGTCCTCAGAGATGTGTCTGAGGTACCCTCTGATGTATCTGGCAGGTTCCAAGTTCGGGTTCCTTCTTCAGCCTTGTTTCATTCTAAGTGAGGGAAAACTCAGTATTTCAGCATGAATCACCCCTCGGACCATGGATTCTGCCATTTGAATGCACTGGTTAGGTCACTGGAGCCACCATAGTGATTGGAGTCCTAGGATGAGGAGGTCAGGAGCAGAGGGGCACTGTTCCCACAGCAGTAGCATGTCATGCGAAGCAATGCAACACAAGATGAACTCAGCTCATCTACATGCTTGGACACGTGCCCACACACACAGTTAAACACAACTTTATTGTCCCAGGAAGCAATTTTGGAGCTAGTGGAGCATAACTGATTTCTGATGGAGGAGGGGACCTGACTTGTCTCACTATATATAGTGAACTCAGTTCTGAAGAGAATGCTGAAGCTGACATGCCTTCAAAAGTATTGGTTCTGACTGTGGGAATCCAAGGCTCAGACAATGGATGTCCAGCCTGCCTCAGGGTTCACCCAGTGGGTATCAGTATATGTTAAGGACTGAACCGGTGGGTGTCAAGCTTTCCTCACACCTCAACCTATTAAAAAGTGGTTCCCTGAGTAGGTGTATATGGCCAAGAGGCTGCGTGTGATGTGCTGCCAGTGTTTGTGTTCAGCGTTCCCAACTCTGGGAGGGTTGGTGATGTATGAGTTTCAAAGTGAGATAATATCATGGCGTGCAGCACTTGCAGAGGTGGTGGGGTCACGACCCTTTCTTAATTGGTCTGGTAATTGTTTTCCCGATTTGTACATTTCTTGTCTGTGGCCCAAGGGCCAAACACGGGTTAGAGAGGAGATGGCAAATTAACCTCTGTGATGGTCTACAAAAGTGTGTGACAAGAGCTGATGGTGGCAGTTTTCCCAGGATGCTCTGCTGCTCAGAAGATTTGCTCATGCACGCACAGAGCTATGGTTGTAGACAGACAAACATATTTCTGCAGTTGGCAGAGAAATAGATAGACATGCACATAAACACAAGTTTGCACAGCCTGTTGGTGCTGTGGTTTTACTTTAATGCAGGGAGCTCTTGGTAAGATGTCTTTGTTTGCCGAGTAGTCAGTTTAATTGGACTGTTGCTTTGTCTTCTTGCTGTTAAATGGGAAATGGTGAGAAAAAACCAGGAAATCGCACCCTGGCTCACCCTGTACCCACACAAGTGTGAGTAGAATTGCTGAGGAGAAATTAAATGTGATAGATGAAATGCAATAAAATATTGATGGCTCGCCAAGCTCCAGGAAAAGGATGGATTTCTTGTTGTTTGGAATGATCATTTTTCACCAGGGATGCTAGGGGTGGCTCCTGCCCTGCCTGTGACTGACACTGCCCTAACTCACACTGCATCTGTACCCCTCTCTCTCTCTCTCTCTCTCTCTCTCTCTCTCTCTCTCTCTCTCACACTCACACACACAGAGTACAGGCAAGGAGCTGCAGTAATTGCTGTCTCCTGTTTCCTGGCTGCATGCAGAGCTATGCATCTCATGCTTTGTCCCTGTCTCACTGGTAAACAGTTGACCAAAACATCGCCTCATTATTGAGGATCCAGTTCTTTAGTGGAGACCAGCAAGCAGGCCAAATGTCTGGGGAATGACCCCCTGTCCTTTTATTTGTATTACCTTACTAGTTATATATTAATAATGACACACTTAACTGGTGCCTATAACACAGGGTAATGTTTACAGATAGGCACTTGGTCACAAATAGGTGTTTAGTTGTGTATTTCTAGGGTCATACCCTATAATATTCTGTTTATTAAATTGTTGGGTTGTGTGTGGGTGTTGGTGGGCAGCCACGCGCAGGGCTGTCCCACAAATGCTGTGGTAATAGTGGTGTATAGATTTTCTTGCTGGGTGTAAGCCAGTCTGTCCCATTTCCTGGGGCGCACAGTGACATGCAAAGTGGGAAGAATTAATTGAAGAAAACTGGGCACTGAAATCCATCCTTGTGTGTTTGTATGTTTGAAAGAGAGTGTGAAAGATGAAACAATGGAGACCTTTTGTCAGTAGCCACTGTAATAATGGTGTCCATGAATGTTTGTGGTTTGCTCCTCAGCCTTGTTTCTCTAGAACACTCACTTTGTTGGTACACTGACTGCTGCTGGGTTCTGGACTCATCAACACAGACAGTGCACTGAGGCTTCATCCCTTTGGCACCAATGCTCTTCTGCATTTTCTGGATTCAGTGTGTTATATTTTGGATATGTTTTTGTTTAAAAACCCCACTGCTTCCCTCTGTGTGGGAAGAGAAGCGTGTCAGAGTGGGCCTGATTGTAGAGGTGAGGAGTCTTGCCACTTTGCCCCACCCCAAGTGGCACTGCTATGCAGGAGGTATGCTGGCATGTTGGGCTCACTGATGACCCCAGGGTCACTGCTAATCTTGCTAGTTATCCGTGGCATTTCCTGTTGGAGGCAGTAGGCTGTGGGTCCTCAGGATTTATGGTGTGCAACGAGGACCCCAGTCAGCAAATGTGCTGACCCCACCCATTTCTTCAGGTGGTTTCATTAGGCATATTCCTCTCTCTGTGTGTTACTTGTGTCACACACCTTGTTCTGTTTGAAAACTTTTCTCAAGTTGCCCTTAGAAATCATGTGTTCCTGCTTTATTTATTCTCAACGTTTTGTGGGGAATAATCCTATTTAGGATTAATAGCATGTATGTGTGCACATGACTTATCAGGTAGGATTGCAGCAGTGCATTCTCCAGGGGTGGTTCCATCGCTCAGATCCACAGCCTGTTCACGTTGCCATTGTTGAGCTAAGGTTTGTCTCTTCTGGGAATCGGTAGGAGAACTGCTGTAGTTTCATCTGGGAAAAATGTCCTGCCTTTTAATGCTATAACATGGGAAACCGTCAAACTGATTTGGTGAGGAAAGATGTCTATTATGCCTGTGTATTTTGAACATGCATTTCCCCCCAGCTGATTTACACAGTGAATTAAGAACCCTGGCTTTGAAAGAGTTGACATAGTTGTAAATTTTAGTGTAGAGGCCACAAAGTATCAGGAGATAATATGGAAGATAAACCCTCTGACAGATACAGGGTATGTGCTGCCATTTATCTATAGGGTCATACATCTTTCTGAGATGTCATGTCTGTCCATCATTCTTGCCACCTCTGTCCTCCCTGAACAGACCTAGTTGACAAGGAGGGTTCTCTTCATATCTTTTTGATAGTTCAATCTCCTGGCTGCTGGCTTTGTGCAAAGCTAACTTACCTAGGTTGACTAAAAAAAATCTTTTAAGTATAGCAGCCCTCCAGGCATTTATAGCTGTAAAGTGTGTGTTCTGGCTGTCCCATGCTGAATTATAACTTATCAATGTTGCTGACCCATGCCAAAGCAACAAAACAAACCCCATAATCCATGCTAAGGTAAACAGGACAGTCTGCTGGAGGCACAGCAGATGTTTGGACCTCATCACCAGTAGTGTAACTGGTGCTACAGCATGTCTACAGGGCTCCAGTAGAGAGAGCAGGAGAAACCAGCAAGACTCTGGAGTGGAGCAATGCTGAGCAGTGTGAAGATGGTGGCTTTAGTAAAGGGCTTCACTTGGAATTCATTGGTAAATTGCAGTCTGCCTACAGTGGGAACTCTGTTTGAATCCCTGCTATGCCACACAGGCTTTGTCCCTGTAGTCAGTAACATGTCCAAGCTCCTCTCCCCCTCATTGCTCAAAATGAAACCTACAGTTAGGCCTGTAGGTGGCAACCATTTTTCATTCCCTGAGGAAGCAAGAAGTTCCCACTGTAAAGAGGAGCGCATTAGTGTTGCGTTTGTGTTGGTCCCATGCTGGAAGAGAATAAAAATCAGGCAACTAGCTACAGTTAAAGTGGGACTTGGAAGGGGCACAACATAAAATGTAAAGAAAAAATGGTACCTGTACTGATGTTATGAGAGTAATCTGTGACCTACAGTGCAACCCTGCTGTTCCTGCTTGCATACCTCCAGCTCACACAGGGCAGCCAGGGGTCTGATGTGGAGAGACGTGGCCCCAAATAGCCGTGGGAAATTCCTCAAGGCAGCTCTCCATGCTCCTTCAGGGACATGCTAACGCAGATTACATTTCTGCCCTTCAAACAGAACTTTCTTTGCTGGAGCTTTTGATATGTGTCCAAGAATGACATTCTTTTAAAAATCAGTTTTTGGTTTCATTTTTTTTCCAGGAAATGCCTCTTTTCCAATTGACGTGTCTGTATCTGTGAGTGTGAGAATGTGGTGCAAGTAGACATGTATTTTAGTGGCATTTGTAGCGTGGGTTTTAATGGTGTGAATACATAGTGGGTATTTTCCAAGGAATGAGGACATTCTGTTATCATAGTTTATATTTATGAAAGTGGTGTTTTATTGTTTAAAGTATGCAGAAAGTTTACATGTTAATTTGTCTGGTTATTTATGAAATACGTCTGTGGAAGTGGTCTTCAATTGCACATAGATTTAGGTGATGCTGCTTTAGTGGCAAATCTTTTCTCTACAATGCCTGAAAGTATGACTAAGCTGCTCATATTACACGTATACATTTTGAAATAAGATTGTATCAGTCAGTCAGTGGAACTGCATCATAACTGATCTGTTGTAGGATTGTCAGTCATTGCAGGTAGCTCTGTTCAGGACGCAGAACTACAGCACACTGCTGTTGTAGGAACTGTAAAACCTCACCAAAATGCAATAAGTGGGTTCCAAAAACTTCAGTTGCGTAAAATGTGGGATTGCCTTATTGTGAGGTTAATAAAAAAATATTTGTGTGAAAAGTACAAGGAAAAAATGTTTTCATTTGTTAGATGTGTAGGAAATGGACTGATTATTACAAACAAAATGTGTATATGACGAATAGAATATGTACTGATACTAATGGAAGTAATGACCTGCTTTGACTGTGCTATTGGCAGCATTACAGGAGGTTGAACTGTGGGGACGCAAGCTTTGTTTTCTCTTGGGCATGATTAAACACCAGCACTAACAGCATATGGACATGCCTGCACCAAAGCTCTGACACAGTGAACACACTACAACTCCCCATAGCAGTCTAACACACCTATTTACAAACATGCAACAGCCGTGCATTATGAGATTTCAGTGCTAAAGTGCCAATAATGCTAATAGTAACTTTTACCCAAATGTATGTCATGCTTGGGATGTCCTGTACAGTAATTTCCAATAGAACATGTTTGTGACTGGAAAGGAAGCAGGAGGATTGTAGCCAATTGCTAAAAACCTTATATTCATATGCATATTACCACAGTAAGGACCATTGAAAGATTTTACTGTAGTTGTAGGCATTTGTAAATGCGTTTCTATGTATTTCCCTGTGAGGTAGTGTTTGTGTGCTAAATGATAGATCTTGCACTGATGATCATTGCTGCGGGTGACCCAGTGCCCTGACTTTAGAGAGAAGCTCCCTGATTGGTTCTTGGGGTTCGTGGTCTAGCAATGTGATCAATAACACCATTTGGGTCCCATCGACAGGTCTGTGCAGGCACAGCTTAGCAGCAGTAATGGGACTTGTGCTGATCATGCTGTGTGAAGAGCAGCCTTACAGTCCTCTTCTGATCACAAGTTATTCCAGACGGCTTCTCCCCAAGACATGCTGGGTATTTATGGATGCTTTTATGACAGTGGTGTTACAGCTGGTTAATTCATAACTCAAAAGAAGTCAGAATCATAAGTCAAGGACACTAGTGGAAAATCTTGTGTGTGCTTATTTACCTCCTTGTCTGTAATTTAGTGGAGAGATTTAACCATATTATACCTTTATACCTGAATTGTCTTCTTGAACAGGTTTCTTGCACTATGACACATCACATAAAAGTAATCGAGACAAAAGCGCCAGCTAAATGAATAAGTGTACAGCAGCTTAGTTTTAAAATATTGGCAATGCTTTGCCTATTTATACACTTGGGTAATTTTTCCTGGTGCAATTCAGGGTAAATATCCTGCCAAAGGTACTACAACAGTAGGTGAGATTCAAACTGTCGACTGCTAAATCCAGCAGCATCGACTGTAACCCGTTACACCACCTGCTGCTCCAGTTGTTGCAGTGGGTGTCCTGTTTGGCTGTTGAATATCGTTGTGTTCAGTGTATTGTTACATCTTTTGTGTCATTTAAGAAGGCATTTGGTGAAGACTAGCAGCAACAGCTTCACTTCCTCACTGTTTGTTACCCAAGACAATAAATGTAGGTGTCAAACATGGCTGCCCAGGAGGGACACAACTGTAACCATTCTTCTGGACAAAAAAACACCGCAAGACGATTACATAGACAAACACACAGGCAAATCAGTGTCTCACAAAATATAATATATACATATATATATTTTTTAAAGATCAGCATTTGTAAACAAATCTGCTGCATTTTTGGAAAAAATGTTAAGATTTTGTCACATTTAAAAATATTTTTGATGCATGTACTGGAATTTATTTCTGTTTTCCATACAACACAGATATGCTTTGCTATCTGTAATTTGTACCACAAAATTGGCTTTTAAGAGTCCTGAAAATTCATTATCCAAATCAAAAATCTGCTATATCAAATTTGCATCTAACAAAATTTTAAAGCAAATTTCAAAATGTGCACCAGTAAAAACGTTTAAGTTGTGCAGTCGAGAGGATGTAAAATATGCTATAAGAATAGTGCCATGCTTAAAAAAATCCATTGAAAAAGAAAAACTAAACTGGAAAATGATACATTAAAAAAAGTTAATGGAAAAACAATAAAAAAATGCAGAAAATAATCAGTGTAACAAACCCGGGCATAAATGTGTAGTCAAATTTAGTCTAATTTGTCAAATTAAAACGCAGATGAAAGCTTTCTTTTTAAATTAGAGCATTTGTGTGAGTGATACGCAAATTTAAAATTTCTTTTTCAATCAGCCTATATTGTTGCCCACTCTTCATTTGCATTTTTTCCCAATTGCTTTTTCACTCAAGACCTTGAAGCGCCACGTGAAAAACAATGGAAATGACCACTTTTGTCAGTTTAAGCGATACTTTCATTAGCCACTAACTGAAGATTTTGTTTTAAATTCCATTGGGCAGTACAGTGTTAGGTTACAATGTGTAAGTATTACTTTAACAGAGTGGGGCACTATTAGAACTGAAAGCAATTCCAGAAAAGTGTCTGTTAGCCAGTTTTGGTATATTTAATTGAACAAATGGTAGGATGTGATAAGTTATGCAGATGATTTTTCTGTTATATGTATGCACTGAGTAAAAAATACACAGTTATAAAATTGTTCAAAATAAAAGAAATGTGTTCAGTGGATCCCTGCTTTGGTTCATTACTGGTTAAGTTAAAAGTTGGATTTACCCTGGAGCAGTAACTCTGGCCCTGCCTGGAAGCAAGCCAGGAAATGTAATAAGTGTGCTGGAGTCATATCTCTGCTGTTCTCCTGATACAGTCATATGTCCTGCATGTCCTGCTTGCATTTGTGTTGTGGATTATTGTTGTAATCTTCTCCACATTATTCAGTAAAAATGTCTTCTATGAAAGTGGAAATACTTATGAAGAAATCCTTGGTGGACTGTTATACTGCTGTTTGAATGTTTTAGTGATGTTTGGGGAAGTTGGTTGGGGGACTCGGGAGGTGCCAGGAATGCATTATTATTCTTTGCATTGAAAATAATGAAATATATGCTTACACTTCACTGTCACACATCTTCAGGAACAGATTAGATTCAGATAATGAGGGATAGCTGTATTCGGATATAGCAGGGGGAAAGGTTGTCATGGCAGTGGCTCCTGAGCGTAGGTCCAAAAATCAGAGGTGGTTAAAGCTTAGATGGATACATTTAAGTGCAATCACAATTTGTTAAATGTACCATTGCAGTGCTGAGAGTCTTCTCTTTCAAATTGCTGAAGCTGGCTGAGCACTGTACAGTACTGCAGTGTAGAAATGTACCGCTATGGCAAAATGTACTCAGGAGCTTTAGATAGTAAAGTATGTTGGTTTGTGATGGCTATGTTTTGGTTGCCCTGAATACTAGGTATTTTGGAATGCAATGCAGGCCCAATGGAAATTAAACCAGGAAGTAATCCACTTCTGATCAAAAGGTGCAGTTCCGCATTGTAACGTTTGCGGCACAGGCCTCTCCCTATCCTAGTATTCATGAATATTCATAAGCAGCCAGACCTCCAGTTTTCATGGCTCATGGTTGATAGTTAGAGACTCCATACTGATAGTGGGGCAATCGGAAGCCAGTGACTACAGTAAGAGTCTCATCATAAATATTCATGAGCATCTGCCTCTGATAGAGTTCCTGAGGCCCCTGAGCTAGAGGCCTGGTGTTGAACTACGTACTGCTGCTCTGCAGTGAGAGTCAAGCACCTTGGTGCTGGGCCCAAGTTCCTCCTCACAGATGTCTCCACGGTAACCTAATTCACTCCACAGTTCCTCAAAACCTGTGGTGGCCCCTGACCAGAGTGGTTTTGGCCAGTGTGGCTCAAGTCTAGGGCGTTTTTGCATGCTCACACATGGACACAGGTTCCTACTTGTGATGTGCACATCTGTACTGGCCACCTGACAGTTGTCCTGTAGTGTCTGTGGGGACTCCTGCATCCTAGTCTGCAGTGGTCCACTGGAAACAACATCATTTGTTCAGCTGCCACGTTACCAAAGGGAGCAGCATACATCCAGAACTCACCTGAATGGCCCCACAGGTCATACATATAAGCATGGATCATATGATGCATCCGGTCCGCTGTCCCATGCAGTGCAGTAAATGGGTCCCGTTTGTTTTCGGGGCATAACAGTATTGATGTGAATGGAGGCAAAATGAGCCATTTGTAGGTGGACTGCAGACATGGGGTGAGTGTCACTGAGCCAGGTTTATATTTTACCTCATCTCTCCAGCTGCTTAGGGAAGAGTGGAGTGTGTGCCTGTGCATGTGCAACTGCTTCTGTGTTTGTGTCACTCAATGTGTATGGATGTTGATAATGCAGGTCAGAAGACAGCTTGTAATGTGTATTGTTGGTTTTTCAGTTATGCTCCCCAGGCACTCTGGGAGGGTTAGGACTGAATTCTTTAGTCACTGGAAAATGTTTGTTTTCGAGGGTATGAGTTGGCAGCTGTGGCTCCACCCTTTTTGGAGCGATCTCTGTTGGCTGTAGTATCTGGGTGTTCAGTTACCCTTGAAGATGGTGTGTGTGTGCGTGTGTGTGTGTGCGCGCGCGCGCGTTGGCCTCTCGCCTTCTAAGACAAGTGGAAGTGGTGACATCACCCTTCCTGACCGCCTCAGCAAAGCGTCACCATCCAGCACAACTCTGATTGACAGCACTTACTCCTGCATATTTGCTAAAGTAATTCATGTATTTAATATTTAATTACTGTTTAACAACATGTTTACGAAGCCATGTCTTTGTTTTGAAAACCGTCACTTAGAATGTTATGATTCTGGAAAATTATATTTTTTTATGAGCCTTTGTAACCAAATTTGCAGAGAGAAAGCCGTAATGCCCACAGCCTCCCCTTGCTGCTCAGTGAAGCTGGCTCTTCTGAAACAGCGAAGAGCCACGCTTGGGGAATTTCTGTAATAGGACACACTCTTCAACATGTTTGTCAGTGTGAACAGCTTTCCAGTGGAGGGAGGAGTGGATCTGCTCTATATGTACATGAGGCCTTTTTACAGACCAGGCAAAGTCGGAGGCCCACATCTTCTTTGAATTGATTAATCACAGTGCTAATTATGATGCCACTGAATCATTTTTCAGGTTATAAAATTTGCTGTCAGGTTATGTTGCTTTAACTCTATTTGCAATAATGAACATCCAGACAGTAAAGCTACTCATCAGGGAATCCAATGGAAATCACACCTGAGCTCCATTCTCTTCTGTCGTCTTATTTCCTCTTTCTGCGTGTGTGTGTGTGCGTGTGTGTGTGTGTTCAGGTTCTCAACTGATGACGGCATATGACCAGGATTTCTTCCCCTGCCCAGAATATGGACTGTTCCTCTCCCGATCCTTAGCAAGCGAAAACGTTCATTACGCCCTGAATTGTGCAGCTAATTGCATGGTGAGCGTGAGAGGATTGCTTTGCTCACCCAACTCCACCAGAACACACTAAACAATTTGGGTTTGCATAATTAGGTGGCGGGAAAACTGCAGTTGAGAAGGGCTGGAAATGCAGTGAGGACAACTGTGATTGTTAAGCTGGTCCTCCTAAGTGGGATTTCTAACCTACAGTTGTCTTGTTTTCATAATTAGTGGTAAGAAATTATTCTTATGCAACAACATTTGCTTAAGACGACCCAGATCTGCTCCTTGTATGAATATGCATTAAGATACCCTAAAGGCTGTCTCTCTTTTCCACTCCCCTCTCTTTCTCCCTTTCTCATATACCCTTATACTATACATATACTGAGGATTTAGCAGGAGCTCTGCTGGAGCCATGCGGCGTGAGAGTCGTGGGGCGCAGTGTCGCAGATGTCTCCTTTTGGCCATCTCCTTACTCTGTATTTTGTAGCTTCATGTTTTTGTGTGTGTGTGTGTGTGTGTGTGTGTGTGTGTGTGTGTGTGTGTGTGTGTTTGACTATACGAAAACCTAAGTCAGCAAGAGAGTGTCTTGCAGTTATAGGTAACATGTAGCCAGGCTTGTGGCAGCAGGACATTGGTCATGGACAGCACAAAATGCTGATGTTCTCCAAATGACCAGTTTCTGGGCATTGCTGGTTTCAGTTGATTTAAAAATCCATTTGTCTGCCTAAAACACTCCTGCAGCCACCTTACCCCTACAATCACCTACTCACAAATGCAATCCCACACCCTGTTTTTGCTGATTTGTGATTGTTGTGACACAAGTAAGTTGGGTGAGTTTGATGGCAGGTTGGCTGTTTTTAAGACCAATGGCAGTCATAGAAATCTGTACAAGACATTTGATTCTCTGCTTTCTTCATACCATTTTTCAGTGGAAAATTTCTGTTGTATTTTTCTGGAAATTGTGTGTTAAAGTCTAATAGATCTCCATAGAATTCTGGGATTGTTTTTAGTCCTTATCAATAATATTCAGTAAAGAAGCTCTGTCTATTTACCATGCTTAATTTTGGGGCCAGGATTAAAGGGTTCTGTGAACCAGTATTGTTAGTACATTGCACTCTTGCTTTAGGGTCTGTAGTATTCTATTTTTTCGTTGACATCTCGTTATACTCCAAGTCACATCATCAATGATGTTTCTTGGGGTTACTGAATGGTTTTAGGTCTTGCAGCATCAGACACCCTCACCTAGACAACTCAATTGGGAGTGATCAAGTAGCACTATCATGAACCTACAGCTGGCCTCTTGTGATCCAGAGCCCTCTAGATGTTCTCTCCACAGCTTCAGTAACAACTTTTATGGCCTTCCTTCCTGCTTGATACCAAATGCACTCTAGGTTCTACACAGCAACATTTCTGCAATGTCCCTTCAGCCTGTTCCAATGGGTACACACCTTGCTCTCCAGCTTTTTGAGCAGCACTGCTTCACCCCCATACCTCATCATCTTCCCATCCATTGCCTCCTCCATCCACTTTTCCCATTGAGCACCATGAAGATCCCTTGTCTAGAGGTTTGAGATAGCAGGATGACATCTGATATTGGAGACATCTGTCAACCATCAATTGCCAATCTTGCACTATTACCAGGAGCCCTGCATTGGTTTTGAGTGCAGATTCTAATCTTTCACCTTCTACTAGGAACAGTATAATGGTCTGCAAGGTGGAGCAGTGGTCTTGCACTTGAGGGTCACATGTTCAAATCTGTTGACAAGATTCCTTCCAAGACCTCTACCTTGGTCTGTTTTTCACGTGAAAGTCATCTTTGTGTTTTTGGTTTCATTTCCTTCTAGGCCACGCCTCCTCCACTACCCCCCAGTACTATGTGTGTTTTTCTGCTGAGGATGAAGTTTGAATTTAAACAATATATCGATGTCAGTTACTGCTCAGTCTGCTGAAACATGGTGCTGCATGCAGGGTCTCAGCCTCTGAAAAGAAACAGACAGAGAGAATGTTTGAAGTCTGAATCACACACCTAATATAGGCCCAATATGTGGATGAAATGTGAAAGATGAAGCACAGTAAATTTTTCTGCTGAGATAAGACTCAGCTGTGTAGGACAAAATCCCCCCAAAAAGTGAGTGGGGATGAAGGGAGAGAGTTAATGTTGAAAAAGTTGTGCTCCAAAGAAAAGCTATTTGTGCACACAGAATATTGAAGCGCCTGCTACTGGACACCTAGGATGAATTAGGTGTTGCTTGCATTGTGTGTGCGTGTTCGCGTGCATGTGTGCGGGGGGGGGGTGTAGTATACCTTTCTCCAAAGTACTGTGAGAAGTTAGCTGATGTTTTTTTTCTACACACAGTACAGTGAACCTGTTAAGAAGAGTGAGAGTTCAGGCCCTACATCACCACCTCATAGCTCTGATCCTGAAGGTTCCTTTGTCTTGCAGGTTTTAGGAACCATGTTTTAAATGATGCCTTGTGGACACGTGAAATACAAATTAAGGTGACATACTATTGAAAAAAGCCCATGGGTACAGCAATTCAGAGCTGAGATTTGAAGACAACCAAGCACACCATTCTGCCCTAGAGGACCGGAATTCTGTTCCCCTGTCCTGAAGTATCTCCCATAGACTGCCTTCAGCCACCTGGCTCTTACACACAGATTGCTAAAGTCACACAGCTGCACCAGGAAAGACATGTGAGTTTAAACAGAAAGCACAATGTGCCCTGGAGTGCCGAAGAGAGAGTTCAACTGCCAGGCTATCTGCTGATGGGGAAAGAGACAAAATGGAGAAATTTGGTTACAAAAGTCTGACCGAGTGAGAGCCGGCTGGGTGCAGAGTTGCTGGCAGCAGAAGCAGGACAGATCGTGCCCAAGCAGTGCCAACACAGTGCCTCTCCAGCAAGCACTAGCAACGAGGCACAGTCACTGGACATCACTTTAATATCAGACATTGGCCCATTGTTTTGGAGACATCCTGCGTGGCTTGCCATGTACGGTCCCATCAGAGACTGTTTATGCCCCAGGGCAGTGGGTGAAAGGGTTATTATGGTGGTGGTTGTTGTTGTTGTTGTTGTTGTTGTTACTTTTGCTGCTCCTGTTGTTTTTTCAACTGCAATAGGAATGTGGGTAAAGGAAACACTGAGCCAGGGATACCCTGCTGACAGTTTGCTGCCTGTATGGGTGTTGGGTGGGCCAAAAAACAAAGATTTCAGCACATGGGCAGGGGGAAAGTCAGGGATAGTGGTTCCCTACCACCTTCCCGAAGCTGGCTGTCCTCCCCGAGTTGTGATGTAAATAAATGTAAATAAACACTAATGCTGGTTGTCAAATAAATCTGCCTGGGCACATTTCCACAGCTTGAGGATTTGGGGAAAGACCTTTTTTTGCAGGGGGCAGTGAAATTTACACATAAGATGAAAAAAAGAGAGCATTTAGGATTGGTGTTTGGCCGAAAATGGTCTGGTTCTTAATTTTTTCGTCTTTTACTATGTTTATTTTGTCTGTATCTACTATTTTACTGTCTTATTTAAGAGTAACTAAGTAGTAACTAAACTAAGTGAGCAGATTCTGAATGAATGAGTTGCTGTGTAAATGCACGAAATGCAAAAGTGTACAGTGGTGCTCTGCACAGATTGCTTTGGATGGAGCTGCCTGCAGGGGAATGGGTGTTGAGCCTCATGGGCAAGCTGCTTGGCTGCTGTTTCATTCCTGCCTAATGGCTGCAGGAGATACTGTGGATATGAAACCCGTCAGTTACCTAAATGAAGATGGATAGTGTAAGGAGCGCACGTAATGTAATGTCAGTGATGGTAGAGCATGGAGGGGCTGTGCACGAGGACCAACTGTGGGACTTGCATGCTCAATTGAAGGCTAGCTGACTGGAAGCAGGAGTCAAAATTTCATAATTAGATATTTCAGCTGTGTATGCAAGTGTTGAGCTAAGAGGTACTCTTTTATTCTGCTCTCTTCTGAACCACGAGTCCAAGGGAACTGCTGGAAGGTGATGTGAAGGTGATGTCTCAGATTATGCTTGCATAACTAAATGATGAACGTCATTTGGTAGTGTGTCATGTTTCTGTCACTGTTTAAGTAACCTGCCATTAGGATTTGTGTGATTACCTGGAAGGTAATGTTTCAGTAATTGCTGAAGCTTGTGCTCATCTTTTGTGGAGGGTCCCAGAGAAAAGCACTAGTGTCCAAGGCCACTAGCTCAGCTACACTAATGTGTAATGTTTTCCTTACTTAAGGCTCCTGCTGTGTTATCTTCCTATATGGCTGCCATGGTTACTGACACATCCGTCACTTTGAATCAGGGGTCTGTTGACCTTTTCTGTGTAGCAGGACATGGGATACTTTATAGATAATGTGGAAGTAGCAAGCAGTAGAGTGATTTTGTGTGTTATATAGGACTGTAATCAAAGTTTTTCGGTCCTCAACTTGGCTACTGGCTTCACACTGTATAAACACAGTGTATATGTTGCATGCTCTGAAGCAATCAAACAAATAATAATAGAGCTGTTAAGTATGCATTTCACATGTACTGTTTAGCAACATTAATAATTCGCACTGAATCGGCAGCATCCTAGGTTGTGTATTTCCGAAGTACGTGTGTGTGTTGGTGTGTACATCTTCCTATACTATGCGGTATCACCTATATGTGTTTTGCTTGGGAAGAAGGTTGCCACGGATACTAAAGCAGTCATTTCTATGTGGTCCTGTCCTGCCCTCATTAACTCACTCTGCATCTCTCTAATGCTCCTCTGTGTTGCTCCCCATCTGCTGCTGTGGAGAGGAATGGTAACTTGGAACAGTGCAGCCTGGGAAGTGGACTCAAATGGCCTTTTGTACACCCAGGGGAGTAATTTGGCTAAAATCAGCTGTTTATTGCGTTCTGTGTGTATAAACAGGACAACATGATGGGAGTGGGGATTAATGCTGAATTTTCATGAGCTTCAGTTTGTCAGCATAAACACCTAACTTTTGACAGCAATGGACTGTGGCTGTGTCATATGCCTCACGCTTACCGTGAGGGCCACCAGTGCTTAACCACACCTAGACCATGTGTAAACAATGAAACAGTTTCGGGAACATTACAGTGCCCTGACCTGGGCTATAATGTTTTCTACATGCCAGTCCAACATTTCAGGCTGGGCTGAGCTGGTTCACGAAAGTATCATTTCACTGTCTGCTTTTACCCTCAGTTTATTGCTCACACCCTTTTAGGATGATGCCATTTTATTTTGTACAGGTCATTGTCGCCTTTATTAATTATCTATGTTTAAACTGCCTGGCTGTTGATAATGAAGCAACAGTGTGTCACAGCAGTGCCTGAGCTGTTGATTCAAACCCAGGCTGGAATTGGCATAGACTGAACCCAAGTTTCATTATTCTCCCTGTGTTTGCATGGGTTTGCTCTGGTTTCCTCTCACATCCACAGGCACACATGACTGGCTGTAGTGTGTGCCTGTGTGAGTGGGTGAACGTGTGTTACATTTTTCTATTGTGTGGATGGACAGAGAAGTGCTAGTTGCTTTCTGCAGTGTATTCGACATTGTCAGTGGCCATGGAAAAAGGCGTCAGCTGGATACAAATTAATAACAATAGGAGTGCTGAGGAATGGGCCGATGCCACCAGTTGCAGAGGTCCATGCTGAGAGCGGTGCTTAGCTGTGATTATATCACACCTGTCACCAGCCGTTAAGTGGTGTATCTTGCCAGCTCCTGGTGGCACTGAGCACTGCATAAAAGCCTTAACTGGTTTTAAAGACTGCTAATAACTGGAGCTGCAGAGTGGCTGGGTAAGTACACCTGCTGTTGGCAGAGAACACCCTCAACACATCAATGATTTATATTATTCCATGGCTAAGAAGTCCATTATGCCTGGACAGTTGGATTTGAGAGGCTGTGAAAAAGGAGTGAGTTTGACTTTCAGAAGGGTGCTTATGTTCAGTGAACACACGCCTGAAGCGTTGTGAGTCTTGTGTATGCTCTATGTTGGAAGGTGTGTTTATGTTATGTTCGGAAATGGATATATCTGTCGTTTGTGTGCGTCTCTGTCTGTCAGTCTGTTTCATTCAGTGGATTTACAGCCAGCCTGATTGCATGGGGTGCACTGACCACTGTGCAAGGTGGTCATTATGTGGTTGCACAAGCTCTCAGTAGAGCTGGTAGCATTTTAAACACCTAAAAGCCCTGCAATTTAGCGGTGTTCCGGCAGAGCCCTGCCTGGCACAGCATCTCACAGAGGTTTGGAACAGGGACTCGGAAGTAGGGTGGCGTTTGTGGGGAGGGTAGCAGGACGTTTTCCTGGTTTGTGCAGACTGGTGGGTTCTGTCACTTTGCCACACAGTTCGATTGGCATTGTGTCCCATCATGCTTTCTGCTGTTCTGCGTGTGTCAGTCTGGGAATATTCAGTGTCACAGGTGAGTGTTGTACCTTCCCACCCAGGAGGAGAGTGTGAGAGAAGAGAGGTTCTTTTGATGGTGACACTGAACAGAGAACAGACAAAAACCATCGTAAAATTTTAAACATATACTTGAAATTACCCAGCATGCTCAACTGTATAGAGACGAACAAGGGGCACTAACACAGGTCCAGAAATTTTTATAATTTTAATTAATTGTTTTCACCCAAGAAAATGCACACAATTATTTTCTGAAACAGGCTGTCCAGTCCTGAGAGTGATGTTCTGATATTTATCTGTGATTTCAGATTCCGAAACTCATTAAGCAGTCATTATAATTATCATCTCAGTGGCACTGCCGAGAGGTCATTTGTAACTGCGCTGGAGACATGGGGCAGCAAAGTGTACTGCCATCAGTGCTCTGACTTCAGGCGTCTGTATGTGAGCAGCTGGAGGTGAATGGTGTGAACAGACGGTTGTAATCTGAGGGACTGAGGCTGCGAAGGAACATGTGCGGAGACAGTGTGAGACAGTCAGGGCAGGGAGGGTGGACCTGACTGAGCTACACATGACATATGGAAGCCCTCTGGAGCTGACTCGCATGCAGCTGAGAGAGAGGAACTCTACCACTTATACGTGTGTGTTAATGTGTGTTTTATTGTTGCTGTGATATGTTTTTGTTACTCTGGTTTATTTGTGCATTGATGTGATGTGACTGTGTGCAGCATCTCCCTCTCTGCCTGCATCAGATGTGCAGTATTGTTTACTGTACAGTAAAGTACAGTTACAGTGATGTCCATTTGTCATGCTGTGGCTGTGCTGGGTGCTGTGCTAGATCCTAGACTGGCCAGTGGCTGACAGTAAATGAGCTGGAAAAAAGCTTTAAGGCACACTGATACAGTCTTGTGTCTTGTGTGCTGTTGGCCCGTCAAATAATTTTTTTTCCTTACTTTTTTTGTTTATTAGATGCTTTTAGTCAAAGCTATTTACAATGATTTACTTATTAAAACACCAGGGTCTAGTAATTCAGGCTAACACACACACACACACACACACACACACACATCCAGTTGCATCTTCTGGGCGCTGTGACTCAATAGCACTACCCACTTTGCCACCAGTAAAATGGAAAGCTATGTTCATTGTCCCAGACTCCTAGATTGGACTTATTTATTTGCTTAACATCGTGCAGCTGGACTGTAGCTCCGCTCATGGGAGCCCTATGTCATTGTCTTCACTGTGAACCTTTGCCACTTCCAGTTACCCCCTTGACTCTAAGACATCAGCAGTCAACCCACGTTTGTGCTTCTGGATTTTCTCACATAAGTCAGTTGCAGAAACTCAGAACTCAACATGGGGGGACACTACCAGATCATTTGAACTACAAAATAATTATAACAAAAACACCAAAAGCAGCAATGTTCTTCCACTGGAGAGAAAATGCACAAGTTGCAGTCAGGTTGGATTATCAAGAAAATGGTAGGCATAGGACATGTGCTTGTCAAAATGTACACATTAACTATGTTGACTCAGGAACAATGACAAACTGTTTGAAAGGAGGGGAAATCAGACCCCATCATGGGATTTAAGCCCACAACCTTCTGAGCCCTTTTATGACCAGTGCTCTGTGGTTTGGGAAGACCTGCAGAATGAAAAGGAGAGCTATTAAAGTACAGCAGATTCGCATCGTCTTTCTGTACCACCAAACTGGCTGCTTCACTCCTCACATTCTCACTTGGGTCACGGACATGGGTTGTTATGACAACTGCGACTGAATCAAATGTCTTTGTGTCTTGTAATAAAAAGCAGTTGTCTTGTTGTTGTGAGGGCTGTGTCCTTCTTCAACAGGGTAGGATGTATTCAGCCACTGGCAGCTGCAGCACGGTTGAGGCATGGAGTCCTGTTCATTCATTTTAGCCTGATGTGTAGTTTATGCTGAGTTTTCTTTTAAAATGGTTGTTAGCCGACCAGGAGCACAGGCCAATTGTTTTGTTGGAGATCTGGTGTTATTCACTAGTATTTCATAGGAAAACAATGCTGTTCTGCTTGTGTGTCCCTACCCGCTACTGCACATGTCTAGCCTGCTGCACTGATTCAGTGTGAGAGCAGCCAAAGCAGACAGCGCCTGGTTGCTAACCACATTGACTTTACACCAGTGTCTGGAAGTCAGAGCAGCCAGGACCTGTATTTACTCATCAAATGCTACCGGCTAGGAGAGTCAGTGGGTAGAGAGATAGGACAGACTGGAGGGCAGATTGATATATGGATGGATAGAGGTCAGGTGAGGACCATGTGCAATCTATTAACTTTTTAAAACCAAAGGATGTGACCTTTCTGCTGGTTTCCAGCATAATTAGGCTACACACAGTTTTGGCTGAAGGGTTAAAAGGCTGGGTCATGCCCTCCAACAAGTCACAGGTCAGGTAGTGCCCCTCAGCGGAATCGATGCAGTTTTAAAAGTGGTTGGGCAAGTGGTCATGGTGATCACCCTGACCCTGGGGAATGGTCAACACACCAGAGGATCGTTTTACCGTAGCAATTAGGTGAAAGTAGACCCAACACACAGAGCAAAAAAGGAGATTAAATGAAGCTTTTTCTGCATCAGTGTGCCAGTCTTCTTGGGAGTGAGCTGGCATTGTCAATCCTGCCTGGTGGTCTGGACATGGGGCAAGTGGCTCAGCCTGTGATTCTGCTAATACTGCAACAGAGTTTGAAAACACCTTTCAGGAGCTTTGCTGAAACAACCTGAGGAGCACTTGTGAAAATCCCAGAAATGCTCTGAGCGAGCAAGCACCTAATTCAACTCTATGCATCTGCAGCTGCTAAATGACAGCAGTTTTCTGCTCATGTTTGCTTCCTGCTCCAGTGTCCGTCTTTGTGCCCCCCGCACTGTGTCCTACAGCGAGGGATAATGATCTTGCTTACCTTGTGTACATATGGCAGCCCCACCTGTGGATGATGTTTTCATTAGCACAGGGCTAACCCACTTCACCCTGCAGTTTTTGCCATGGCTAATTACAGTGCTGCATCTTAAGTGACATTTCGCAGCTCAGGGCTTCCTGAGGGAGCTGCATGGATTTCATTTTAGTTCGGTAGCCCTGCCGTCTCCACTCTCCCTGGGGAGATTGCATGGGGCTGCAGCTGCCCTTCAGGCTGATGCTTGCCTCTGAAGAGGTGGGATTAATTTATCTGTTAATGAATTGATATTCCGCAGAGCTCAAGCCAAACTCCTTCCTGCACCAGAGCTTCTGCTCCCTAGGTATGCTTGTGTTTCGTTCATTGTTGTGTGTGTTGCATATTCTTTATGACCATACGTAGTGTTGGTGTGGTGCGCCACAATGCTCCACTGTAGGTCTTCATGCTGGTTCTGAAAGATGCTTCGGTGGCCAGGTGTCCACTGCAGTAATCCAGTTACCACTCGACACTTAGCAGTTCAAGTCCTGGGTGCTGGTTCGGTAATGTAATACAACAGGTATTTCCCAGGAACTTGATTTTACATCGCCAAAAGGTATTTTATTTGTAGCATATTGTCTTTTATTCTGCAAAACACAATGATGTTGTTCTTCTTCCATAATGAAATTAACTACATACCTCCAGCTTCCAATTTCAACCAATCACAGCATGAATAGTGGTAAACTTAACTCACAATTTAAATAGCATATTCAATACAAAGTTTTAGAAATAAACTGCATTAACATGTCATTATTAACTCAGTCATTTAAATAATTTTAAATAGCCTTTATAAAATGAATATTCTTACAGTGTTGTAAATATAAGGTATCACTTGTGGATTACAAGTCAAGAGACTGAAGATGACACTGATGGTTCAAAAGTTATTCCATATCAAGCACAATTTATGGTGCCAATTTAAATAATCTGAATAATAAATTTTAGAATTCAATAGTTTTTATTACAAATATTACAAATATGTCATCATTGTCATGGTAAAATACCTTTTGTTTTGGTTAATCTTTAATTTTAATTTACTTTTCTTGTAAACTTTTATTTTTCCCTCTGTTATCAGGAGATAGTAGTCAGGAGGTATCATCCCTGGCTGTCACCCACAAATATTAATGGTGGCTAACTGGCTCTTGTGGGGGGTGGTGTTAGTTTTTGTTAATATTTTGGTTTTGCTTTTCAGAGTCTGATGTCTCTTTCTCTCTTTACCTCTCTGTCTCTCCTACTGTGTTCCTCCTGTTTTCTACTGCACTGGTTTATACTTGTGGTTTCAAGTGTGAGTTGTTTCTGACAGTACGACAGATTGCATCACTGGGGTTACTATTTTTGTAAGGTAAAACTGCATTGAAACAATAAAACTGCATTGAAACAATTACTTTTGATGCCATTGTAATTATTGGTATGGAGCTTCAATTTAATATAATACAAAAAAATGGAAAGTGTCTGTTTCATATTGTAAAGAAGTTTCATGAAGACTTATGTTACTTTTATTTCTTTTACCTTTAAAGACTTAAAATGTAACTGCTGTGGCTTATATTCAATCTTTCCTCTTTATGTTGATGATCCAAATGATGAATTCTCTTCTGTCTGTTACTTTTCTGTGCTGTTGCTTTTGTTTCTATGTTGCTATGACCCAGTGTTGTCGTAATAAAAAAATCATGGTAATGTGAACATCTCACAACAGGAATTCACCTGCTATGGTGGCTTTGTGGAGCAAATGAACCCCATTATGCAATGGTTATGTACACTGGTAAGTCTGTAGTTAGTGTCTGTGTTTGGAGCTGAGTATTTGGGGTCAGAGTTTGTGCAGGAGTGAGTTGAAATTGGTCACATTCTGTCCCTTTGGGTCTGGGCTCAAGGAACTGCAGAACTCAATCTGACATCCCAGCCAGGTGAGTGAGGGAGACCGTGGTTTCTTAATTGCATTAATGCTTCACAGAATCAAAGCTAAATGCAGCAGAATGAGCTGTGTGCACCTCTCTAATCTCCTTTCCAAGCTGTCTCCCCAGCTACTCTAATGTTTTGTACAAATTTCATTTACAGCATTTCTTTCTCCACCCAAAAGGGGTTTTACACTTTGAAGGAAGAGACCAAGATGCAGTGAATTTCAGGGCAATTGAATGTTTCTGTCTCTCATTCCCCCTTCCAGACAAGGGACAGTCCAGGGATAGAGCACATTGTCAGTACCACACTCTCAACATAGTTTACTGTGGTCTCCACACTAGCCAGCTTCAGCAGCCTCTGCCAGTCCTCCTCATGAATAAAACATTCACAGCAGCATGGGGACTGTGTGTGTGTGTGTGTGTGCGCGCGCAACTTATAATCACTGTGTGGTTTTGACAAGAGTGCGTTATTCTACCTGGCATGGCCAGTAGGGGTGTTGCTCAGCACACAAAGGCTCCACATTCTTTTGGTTAAAATCCCACAGCCCCACAGCTCGCCTGTCCCAGTCCCAGTTCCTCTGACTTGTCTTGATTTATTGCCTCAGCCCATGGTCATCTGTGACATCTATGGATTGGGCAGTTAACATGTCATCATGTAATTCTACCTTTTTCATGATGGAATACTTTTAGAGGTCAGGTCTGTTCCCTGTGAATCGTTGTTACAGTGTTCCTCTGTTGAAAACACACCATAACCAGCAGATTGATGCAGTGCATTTTGTCTGTGTTGTTAACATTCCTTTCAGGGATTTGTTTAGTGGACTCCCTGCACGTACAGCTACTCGTCCGGAGAATTTCTCCAGTGTTCCTCAAGTATACTGCTGGGTTCCAGAGTTTTATTTAAGAAAAGTTCCAGAGACTAGTCTGGTGCTATAAAGTACCAAATCCTGTGTTTAGATTACATTTTACATGTTTTTTGCTTATTTCATACTTTTTTCCCAAAATGACTTACGGTCTTACTCTACTTAAAATGATTTGTCCATTTATACAGCTCAGTAATCTGTATAAAGCTGAATGTTTTGTTTGTTTGTTTGTTTGTTTGTTTGTTTGTTTGTTTGTTTGTTTATGTGCGGCCACAGACTTGAAATTTGGCCCAGTGGTACTTCTCAACCTAAGTTAGGTTTTTGTATAGTGAAACACACACACGCACGTACGTTTTTTCTTTTTCGCTTGATTAGGACTGTACAAAATACAACCATACAACAAGAAGTCTGGTTATATAATACATTGGTAGCTTTCCACCCTTTTTTTCCTGGGCAGTGCCAGGTATGTAACCTAGTTTTTACTGTACCAATTCAGGTATAGTGCTTAATAATGCTACAACAGGAGCAGGAATTCAAATTTGAGTCTTTTTCATGCAAGGTGACTCTACCCACTGCATTACCTTCTCAGTTTTATAGTGTTTTGGTCTGCTTTTTTTTTTTTTTTTTTTTTTCTTGCCACTACCTTATAGTTGTTTTTGTTCTGTATATATTTATTTACATTTACAATTATTCATTTAACAGGCACTTTTCTCAAAAAATCATGTTCTACATGTTGATACAGCAGTCTCAAATAAATACTTGCCTAAAGGGTAGATTAGTAACACTAGACCTGAAATCTTTTTAGGAGCCGCTCCTTCGTGTGGTTTTATTACTTAAATCCTGTTCAGAGGTGGCCCTTGCATTTGATGTCTTGGTTCCAAGTGCCTGAGTTTGAACTGATCATACGTGCAGGCCTGGCTGTGTCCTCTGTGTTCATTGTCTTTGGGTCAGCAATACATGGAGTCCTTAACTGTCTCTCTTGTCTCTTTGCAGCATCTGGCGGGGCCTGAATGTGAACTGCACTGACAGCTCTGGGTACACACCCCTACACCATGCCTCGCTCAATGGACACAGGTATGGGTCCCCATTTCCAATGGACTGACTCAGGGTCAAGCCTGCATGGATGTGGCTTGGCAAGATCCAGACCCACAAACCTGCCAGTACAACACAGTACTTGTGGTCCTTCATCTATGGTCTCAACCTGTCTCTGAGGTGTCAGTCACATAGCCTAGTGACTTTTTTGTGGCCCGGGGTCACATGCAGAGTTATAGACCTGCCAGGTCATGTTTACAGAGTGTTTCCTGTTAGTTAGCTCAAAGGTCTGGGTGGGGCCCATGGGTTACTGCTGTCTGAGCTACCTTTGTTTCAATCCTATGTCAGTCAGATGCTGCACATCGCTTCCTTGGTCCTGTGCACACCCAAAAGCATGTAGAGAAAGGTTATTCTCAAGGAACTGTAGGAGGGGAAGGCCTATTTTATGCCACCAGCAACATTTTCTCTGTCAGAGCTACAGAATAAAGCATTTCAAACATATGGTAGGAAGGACACACACACACAAAAGGATGTTAAATATTGTTTACAACTATGAAGCAGAGTGGAAATGGCTTATGTCATTTTGTGTGTAATTTGAACGCAGAGTTTACTGAAAATTACTAGTTGTGGTAGCGGTGCCATTCCAGATGCAAGGTTTTTGTTCCGGGAAGTCGGTCTGAAAACTGGATTCCTAAGGAAGTGACAGTTAATCTGAGTGACTGAAAGTGCTCACATAGCTGTGGAGTTTCTCTACCTTAATTTGTTTTTCATTGTAGTTAGTTTTGATTTCATACTAACATTTTGTACAGCTCATTATTTTATTGAAGGAGTTTGTTTAGTGCATTTACTCAGGTGCCAGAGAAGTACCCTTCCTTAAACATTCTGAGCTCCATACATACACCACCATCATGTTTATGTATTTATATACACATCTATTTTTAAAACTAGCAGTAGGTGAGAAGTTGTTAGGTTAGTTTTACATTTTACCTGTCCCATCAAATTTTGCAACTGTTCAATTTTGGAACATATTGTCAAGGAAAAAACAAGTAAATGTGTAGACTTAATGTGTTCTTATAAATGGTAGTAAAGTGAGGCAATTGGTATGACATGAAAGGAAGCATACTTACTTTTGAAAAAGCTTAAGAAATTGTCAAAAATGCCTAGAGCTTATTTTGTATCAATAATTGTCAAAATTAAAGCTTTTTAGTGAAAAAATGATGTGGTAATGAAGATGCATATGATGATTGGTGATAGTTTCTTTATTAGTAGTTATATATTAGTAGTATTATTATAATTAGTAGTTGTTTCACATTGAATTTATTCACATTTTATTTAAATTTATTGCCCATCTGTCCATGTGATGTGTATCAGAATGAGTCTGTCTGTCCAGCTATGAAAATGTAAGCTTATTCCTTGGCTTGTACATTAGGTCAAATGTAACCAAGACTAGTCTCGCACAGAATGTGCTGAAATGGCATTTTTTTCAAATAAAATAAGATGCAAAATAATATTTTAGTCAAAATTGTAGCATACTTAGAAGTTTGTAGAATATGACTCCTATTAACTGTGACAGGTTAACAGGTCATTGGTGAGAAGGTTGACCTAACTAGCTGGACAGGTGGAGAATCATTATAGAATTGAACACAACAAGATGATTAATCAGACCAGAATAATGGGATCTGAGGTGGATGCTTCCTGTCTTTCCCCCAGGGATGTGGTGCTGAAACTGCTCCAGTTTGAGGCTTCCACCAGTGTGGCAGACAGCAAAGGCTGCTTTCCGTTGCATCTGGCTGCCTGGAAAGGAGATGTGGAGATTGTGCGCATACTCATCCGCCATGGCCCCTCACACTGCAGAGTCAACGAGCAGGTGTGTACCACCAAGGATCTCAAAAGAAAGGATTCAAGGAGTGGCCACAGCAAGGTCATAGGAACTGCACCAAAGGGGTAGAAGGACCACAAGGGGTAGCATCCATCTCAGTCAGTCACTCCTACAACTCAGCACTTGTGAGATCACAGGTCTCTACTAGCCTAAGGATGGTGGTCTCTCCCATCTGGACATACACTGATCCTCATGGTACTCACAAACCTGTTCTGAGTATGAGACTGTGGTCCTCTTGGCTGCTCAATGTTGGGCCCCATGTGAAGCCCATGTCCTCACCCTGACTGTTCACTGTTGCTGTGTGCATGCAAGCAGCTGAGTTAAATTCTCCACAGCATGTCATTCCACCATTTGTCATTTTTCACACATGTAATGGGCACTGCTGTCCTGTTTCACAGCTAATGATTGCCTTAATCCCAATAGCAATTGAATTAAATGCATTCCTCTATAAAGTACTCCACCAAACATTAGCTGATTAATAGTCCCACTCTGGCCATAAAGCTTCCATATGTGACAGGCAGCCGGTATTTTCTCTTGGCCTGTTGAGGTAGGGCATATGAGGCCAACGAGCCACAGATGTACATACTCTTTTTCATCAAACCACCGTGTCATGACCAGCAAAGGGATGGTAAAAAAACCAACAGGCCATTTGTGTGTGTGTGTGTGTGTGTGTGAGAGAGAATTCTACTACTATAACCAAACATGCAATTTTTCTTTCAATGTGAATTTGGTAAAAGCTTTACTGTCCTCACTGTAACTACAGTTCCTTGATTCCCTCTACTGGTTAGTTGAGTTAACCTGATTGTTAACATGGTAGGTTTGTGCAAAAAAGTGGCATGGTGTTCAGGGCACAGATTAGTTGCACTGCTGTGCGATGTTTGATTGGATGAGGAATTTGTTTTTTTGGCCATTTGGTACTGTAGCATTTGCTTTGTCTATCATCTGGTAGAGTTTTGTGGTTTTTTTTCTCCATTTTGAAACAGTGCAGGTTGTGGTTGGTGGTGCAGATGCTGTATAGGCTTTGAACAGTGATTTCTTTCTCTCACAAAAATGCCACTGGGTCAACTCTGTATATCTAGCAGCAGGACATCAATATGAGAGTTGATTCTGTGTCTCTCTCTGCTACTGAGTGGCAGTTGGAGCCAACTATGTTGGAAAGGTGATGTATACGAGTGGGATGAATACAGAAGTGAAACTTGTGCCAGATCGACTGGCCATCGCTGCGTATATTGTGTGTGTGTGTGTGTGCGTGTGCAGGAAACCCTGATGCATATTTTATCACCACACAACCACACACAAAAGCATAAGTGTGTGATGTAATTAGATGTACATGAGCTGCTAGAGTTACTGTTAAAAGCAAGGTAGAAGCCCTCCTGTGCTTGGAGGCAGGCAAGAAAACTGTTCCTGCAGTCAGGCGGAAATTTGCTCACTGTTTATGGGCACTGCTAATTGGATCCAGGTGTTGCCTCTCTCTCTCTCTCTCTCACACACACACACACACACACACACACACACACACACACACACACACACACACACAATACACTTGACATGAGTTCACATTCAGTTCCTTCCAGACTGTGTGTGTGTGTGTGTGTGTGAGAGAGAGACATTAAGTTATCAAATGAGTAAACTGGTGTGAGTATCACTGAGAATCAGTGAATGTGTATTTGTGTGTATTGTTGTGTAACTGAGTGAGCAGACTTCTGTCTGCAGAAACAGCTTCCACAAGCTATTATTATTAATCTTGCCTGACTGACAGAAAAATCAATTGGTGCTGTAAATACTGTACTTTTCAGCAGTAAATTGTAGCTATTGAAAAGCAGACCTTCACTCGGATTGCTGATGTTGAGGGTGCACTCCTTTCATCTCTATCACTCAGTCAGCACCTCCACATGACAAGTTTTCATACAGCAAATTATAAAAAGCAAGAGTGAAAAGGACCATGAATAGCTTGTCTGTCTCCAGGCTGTCAGGCAGATGCAGACACACCGTTCGTTTGATCACAGCCACAGTTTTTGTGTTGGTGGCTGCTCCCGACCTCCTTTAACACTCCAGATTTCCACTGGAGAGGCAGGGAATGCTTTCAGAGGAGAGAAGCTCCAGACAGCTGGGTTGCCAATTTACTGCTGCATCACGCACTCAAGGGGTTGTTCTATGTGTCTGCATAAGGGCGATGAACAGCCTCAACTGCCTCCCCACTGACCTACTGCTTTGATAATTTAGATAAGTCCTTTCTCTTTGCTTCTCATTCATATATGCTGGAACTGATCTTTTTTCAGGCAGTTGGAGGTTCGTTGGAGTCTCCCTGAAGAGGAAGCTTTAAAAAAAAAAAGAGTTGTATTAATGTTGTATAAAATTCCAACAATGGTTTTCCTTCACTGATGCACCCACTTTTTAAGGGACGTTTGGCTGCACTGATGTTAACACACCTGCTTTATCCTGTTCAGGGTTGTGTTGGTCTGGAACTTATCCCAGAATTGCTTGATGCTAGGAAACTACCCTGGATGGGACACCAGTCCATTGCTGAGTGGCCACACACACTGGACAGTTTAGAGTGACTTGAAACACATGTCATTAGACTGTGAGAGAAAACCAGAGCATCTTCACAAAACCAATGCAGACTGCAGTAGATTATGCAAACTCCACACAGACTGAAGCCCACACCTGAATAACCCAGACACTGTGAGGCAGCAGCACTACTAAGAGTAAATAATAAAGTGAATGCATTGTGTTATCCTTTATCTGGGCTCTACAAGTGTGAAATAAAGAAGGAGTCACAGCAAAACCCATACATCTAAACAGGTTTATGGAACTGGAATGAGACCATTCTACCTCTCCAACACAGCCATGAGGTCAACCACATTTGACACTGGGCCATCTTTCCTATTACGTCCTACAGCGACAAAGGGCAGAACAGCAGACAGATAGACAGATGTGGCCTGTGGTGAGTGTGAGAAGGGGGAGAGCCTACTGCTATTCAGCCCACCTGCATGGTCACATCTTGGCCCTCAGCTTGAAAGCCCTAAAGCATCTTGATATCTGCATGTAGACATTCCCATACTGCAGCCCCTGCACTCTAAACCTGTGTCTGTGGCTGTTTCATTGATTTCTATGGCTCCACAACCTCATTAACTCCAGAGAGAGCTGCTGACACATCCCAGGAATGTTTTCTTGGAAACAGCAGGAGAGTAAAGGGTCACGTTGCTCCCTGATTCTTGAACAGAGACCCAGAGTTCCTCTGAGAGGCTGTTTTATCCTCCTGCTGCCTGGAGTAGATCGCCTTCCACATGCTACATAATTGAGACATTGTATCTGTGACATTATTAGAGTTTATATTTTTTGATAGGACAAATATTAAATATCCTGATGCTGGTACCACACACACAGAGCCTAGTGGTAGTACATTTCTGATGCCTGTTGATTTTGTGGTATTGTGGATCTCTTGGATACTTGTACTGTAGTTTGACTGATGCTGTTCCCACAAATTCCCCTGTGACTCTATCTGTTCATCCTTAGCACCACAAGGGATAATGTTCAGACCCGTTTACACTGAAAATAATTGCGTGCATGCGTGTATGTAAGAGCGAGAGATGTCACTCAGGTAGGTCACCTGATTGTTGGAGTGAGCAGCCCAAGGCTGTCTGTCTTTTTAAGATTTCTCTGTGTTTGTTTAATCTCCTGTGTGTGGGCCCCATTCCTGACAGCCTGTAAGAACACAGAGCAGATCTGAGGCCCAAGGTCACATCTTGTGCTGTGCTTGGTTGAAAGGTCATAGGTCAAATTTCACTTCCTGTGATGTGCACATTGCCAGCACTCCCTAAGGTGTCAGCTGTGTAACTGAAAGCACATGTTTTCCAAAAGGTTGTCTTCAGGGAGTCCCCAGCCTGGGAAAGTGTGTTAAGCACTACTGCAGGCCTGCAATTCATCTGGCCCTTCTCTCATAACACACTTTTTTCCTGAAAAAACTCACAGACGCACACATACATACAAGCACTTTTGCAGAAACACCCAAGAACACAGACTCAGTCACATGAAGTCCAGCTCTCAACCATATGTACCCACACGTTGTAACAGTGATGCTGTATGGCTGTTACATTGTCAGTGTATTACACCAATAGAATTAACATTTGAGAAAATCATACTCTGCAAAGAAGTTTTTTTTTTTTTTTGGTATTACTCAGTAATTTAGAAACTAGTAGTAGTTAAGTCATTTACTGAACGGTATTCTGTAAGCAAAAATAATGCAATTAAAAAAAAAACATTTAGTGCTAGAATTTTTTTTGGCAACCCTAAAGTTTGCATCCAGTGTTAGTATGAGAGCTGGCATATAGTGTTTGCTTTAGTATACAGTTTTATTCTTATTGCCAGACTGTAACTCTTAAGGATACTGTAGAGCACCAACCATGAGCTGTGATCATGTTTTTGGGTCATTTTCTTCTAGGTAAAAAAAGGACTCTGACCATTTTTCAATGCATTGAGATGGCAGAACAATAATTACATGTTCTCATTGTTTCATCCTGTTTGTCATAGAATCATATACATGTAGAACGCACTTAGATTAGTATTGCCATGCTGCATTAGCATTACCCTCCAGTGTAGATGATGGAGACAGCTTATAGTATTAGCTCTCAGTGTTAGCATTAGCTCACATCTTTCCCAAGCCTGTCTGACCTGACTGTGTGGTCCAGCCTCTCAGCTGGCCACAATGGGGCTGTTTATATTCTGTGGTGAGAGTTGGAATTAGGAGGCCTTAGGAAGGATCCATGGTGCATAGTAGGATGCACCATGGTGGAAAAAAATAGTCAGCTGACCGTTCGCTCTATAACAATATAGGTGCAGCAGTGAAATTATGGATTTTGTGTAGCAAAACAGGAGTGGTGTTTTATTTCTGTAAAATCTTAGTTAATCATATTTGTAAAGTCTTCACTGTGGGCAGTGGGTGTTAGCATTCACGTTTCTGTTGCATTTATATCACCTGTGATACAGATATTAACTATGCCCACCATTGTTGGTTCATGTTGGCTGGTCTAGAACAACGAGAATGAGACGGCACTGCACTGCGCTGCCCAATATGGACACTCAGAGGTGGTACGAGTTCTCCTGGAGGAGCTGACAGATCCTACCATGCGAAACAGCTGTGGTGAGACACCTCTGGACCTGGCTGCACTGTATGGTCGGCTGCAGGTGGTCCGTATGCTGGTCAGTGCCCACCCAAGCCTGATGAGCTGCAGCACTGGCAAGCACACGCCACTCCACCTGGCTGCACGCAATGGGCACCTTGCTGTTGCCCAGGTGCTCCTGGATGCTGGCATGGATGTCAATGTGAAGGTAAGGACAGAGGGAAGAGGTTTCTTTTATAAGAACTTGGGAGTTGGGGTTAAAAGACAAAGGGTTATTTCTTAAAGGGGAGCAGTTAATATTGGCAGGGGGATTAACTCCCAAGAGGGAGGAGTTCGGGAAACATCAACTGCAAAAGGGAAAGATGGTTTTGGTTACCTCCATGGGTTAGCTCCAAAAGAGGAGGACATGGGGAGGGTTAACTTCAAGGAGGGAAATGCAGTGCAAGGGGTAAACCAAAAAAGGTGATAAGAACAGGAACAGTAATAGAAGATGTGACTCTGAAGGAATGTACACTGGGATACAGGGAGAGGTTAATTCTGGCAGTGGTTGTAATCTCACGTGAAGTGACACAGGGTGTGATAAAACAGGTATGTAACAAAAGGGGAAAGTAGGGACTGAAGTTAAGAAAGTTTCCGATGGATCTTTTGGGACCCACAGAGTGCCTAAAGAGAGTCATTTTCATCAATTCATATACTCCAAATCTCAAGGTGATGATGTGGAGTTTTCTCCAAGACAGAGGTTCCTGGTTTAGACTGGTACGGGTTGAGTATTGTCAGTAAATCATAGCGAGAGGAATTAAAGTGCTTAGAGTGAGAGACAAGTGACCAGCTGAATACTCTGGTTTCATCCTGGTCATGCTGGTGACCTCATGGCACCATTTCCAACGCTCTGTACCTGAGCACACTTCCCCTTTGGGGTCTATTTCAGTCCAGGCTTGAGTGCATGAAAAGTGTCATTCAGTCACTTCAATCAACGTTTTTTTTCTTTTTACAGTAACCCATTTATACCTTGTGTGAATGGTGCTTGTTATGCACTAAGAAAGGGATGGGATGTGTGTGACCTCCTGTTAGTGTCACCTGTAGAAAAGAGGTGTTAGAGGTGTGAGCCCAAATGTGTCTGCCTGTACCTGTGTGCTCATGTGCATGTGAGAGAGTAGATATGTGTGTATGTAATATTGTGTTTGGGAAAATGTGTGTTTTGGTTCACGCCTAGTCTGTTGTCTCCATTTTCATCAACAGCCAATGAATAATGCATCATACATCTGCGTTCCAGACAGACTGTTCCTCCTTACTCTCTTCTTCTGTACTCCCTCAGAGGGACCAGTAGCCACCCATGGAGAACCTTACTACAATCTGTGCTGCAAAGAGATCAGTGTGTGCATATACACACACATACATGAAGCAGAAGTATTTCTGATGCCTTGGCACGGTGTCTGTGCTGACTGAGTCTCTGTTTTTAAGTGTGTCCTTGCCATGACGACCAATCATTAATTAATTGAAGAGGTCCTGTGATGAATTCCTGTGAGGGTGTGAAACAAGCTTTTGCTACAGGACGGTTTATCTGGCAGAGGATCTCGTTCCTTGCCCTCTGGACTGTCTGTGGATTTTGATTTGCACAATGCTGTCCCAAACACCTATTGTGGTTGGGAGTATGTGCTCAGAACAACTCCACAGGGAGTTGACCCACAACAACTGTCTAAGCTTTGAGAAGGCAAAGAGTTGAGAATCCCTGGGTTCTGTGGTAGACTGCTAGAAGTTGTTGTCAGCAAATGACTAGTAAGTGATGGTGCTAGTAGGCCTGAGAGAAAGGGATAGGAAAGCATTATCCAGCGCTTGTAAATTCCTGGAAATGCTCTGTGAGGGAATTGATTTCCTCCTGTTGACATCACCACCTAATCACAAAGGGAAACAGGATAGGAAGGGGCGGGGTTGAGAGGGGATTCATCCTGTGCTAGAGGATCGCTTTCGGACCATTTCTGTGGCACCAGTTGTTAAATTTTTCTGTGTTTCACTGATTTTTCTCTGGTGAGTGACTTGGTGAGCAGTTCTAGTTCTGGGACATGGTGAAGCCTGGATGGACTGGTAGGGCTGTGTGTATCTGGCACAGTGATTGCAGGTGATCCATTAAATTGTTTTAACACCGTGCTGTGTTCTGCCTCATTTCTTGTAGACCATAGTAACGGGTTTGCCGCCCCACTGTAGTCTGTGATCAACTGGTTTTAGTGAGGAGAAGTTGTCATTTCCCATTTTTGAGGAAGCCAACAGGTGGTCCAGTGGTGGAGAAGCTGCTCTTGTGGCTAAAGGCTGGAGATTCATGTTCCAGAAGAGGAACTGTTATTAGACCTTTCAGTGCAAAAAAGTGAACTGATATTAGAAACCGGTGTTAGAGAAAAGTAGCTGACATTGTACATTTGAGTGCCAAATGGTTACTGCTTTGGAAAAACAAAACCTTGTAAAGAATCTCAAGAATGTGCTAGTAGAGATCTTGTTTCAGTCATGAGATAATATTTAGTTTGACACCACATCTTTCTGCATTTTACCATGTCTCTCCAGACGGAGAAGGGCAGCGCCCTCCATGAAGCAGCACTCTTTGGGAAGATGGATGTGGTCCGGCTCCTCTTGGATTCTGGTATGTTTATGTTTGTACTCTGAACTCAAGCTGCTTGACAGAGGGGTCAACATCACTGTCGTTTCCTCCCTCGACCACATACCTGAGAATGATGCCCTCTAACTGTGCTTACTGACACTAACTGGATGTTTCAGCATAGAACAATAGGAAAATTAACCTGGAGCCTCTCAAAGACATGTTTCAAGTGAATTGGTGACTCAAAATTGCATGTAGAGTGTGCGTGCTTGTGTGTGTGCTACATTGCTCTGGTGTATAGATGGTTGAATGACTGTAGACAGTTTAGTGGAGTGTTATCTAACACTGTAACTCACCTTCACTAATGGTATGAACTAAATGTTACACAATAATTATTTTACATCATTTTGTAGTGAAAACCATTTGCTAAATGAATTTATGTAAATGTCTCATGCTGTTCAGTTGCAGGGAGATGCATGAAATCCAAATTCAGCCCCCATAAATAGAAGAAATGCCTTATCCACTCTAAAGGGCTATTCAGTCTCCTTGTAAAGTTGAATTATTGTAACTCAAATGGGAGTATCTCAGGGATGACTTTATACGTGATTTTGAGTTTTCTGGAAGTTGAACTGATGATTCAAAGCAGAGTGACACAGGAAGCCCCTCGTGTTATTCAGGAGTGCCTTTTCAGCCAGTCAGATGCAGGATTGCTTGATTTCCTTCCCCTGAGTTCTGCCTCCTCTGGAACTTGTGGGCTCTGCTGATAAAGTTAGATTTGTGTTCTGCTCTCAAACCGCTGTGTCACACTCAGTTGTAGCCAAGTCTTTGTCCCCACAGTCCTCTGGCCCGTCACTTCATTGTGCTGCTGGTCCACCAGAGTTTGCTTTTAGCCACTCGTATACAGCTGTATGGGCTGCACTTCTGGCCACAGAAACTGCAAGAACAGATGGGGAAAAACAGCTATGGTTGAGAGAGTCAAATAGGAATCATCCTGTTTTGCTGTGGTTTAACTGCAGGGTCAGGAAGCAGTCAGGTCTGTGCATGCCATTTTGGGACACTGTTTTAAATGGAATAGTTTGGCCAATTTGGTCATTGTACATTCATGTTTCTCAGCATGGAAACCTGCTCTCTCTTTTGGTTATGCTTTGATGAGAGGTTTGTTAGTGGCTGGTCATCTGAGCCTTTTCCCATGATGCTCTTGCAGGGATTGATGCCAACATCCCAGACAACCATGGAAGGACTGCCCTAGAGATTCTGAGGGAGCACCCAGCACAAAAATCCCAGCAAATCACAGCAATCATTCAAGGTGAAATGGCCAGTGATGAGAGTGCAAATGGCTCAATACTGAAATAGTTACAAATGTACACACTCTTAAAACATGTATATATTGGGAATTTTTAGCCATGAAATATATCCAGCCTGAAAACACACACATTACCTTCAATGACAGTCAGCACCTCAGGGAACAGTAACACCTGTGTGTGTGTGTGTGTGTGTGTAGGACAGACACATATGGCAATGGACAAACCTGTTGTAAGAACTTCATGTTGGGTTCCACCAGAGACTCTCTCTCTCTCTCTCTCTCTCTGACTGTGACACATGAAGCCCATGCTGTTGTGATTGGGTCAGTTGGAAGCAGACAGAAAAACCTCACAGTTTTCTGGAGCAAGAGGGTGGTGGAAGGAAGCTTGTGTGGTTTGTGGCAGGGTGAAAGAGAGGAATGTGTTAATACATTAAGGCTTGACAGATCTGCAGATTGACTCAGAAGAGTTACATGTGAGCCATCACACAAGGAGCAACCACTGTAATGGCCAGCAAAGGGTGTAAGTATACCGACCTCTCACTGTTCAGTTGTACACTCTACCCAGGACTGCTTTAATAAAATGTGCTCAGGTTTAAATGGGATAAAATGACAAGTGCTGGAAGGTGCACTGGATGAAAAGGATTTGTCAGACAAATAAATAATGTAACTGCTAAGAGCAGCAGCTATAAAATATGAAATGTAGAAATGTCAGGGTGAGCAGCAAAACAGTACGGTAGTTTTATCAGTGGGCCATTAGGAGTGACCGTGAGGAAGGCCTGATGCAAGTAGAATGCCCCATGCCAGTCTGTGTCTCCAGCAGTGGATTGTAATGAGAGTATGGATGAGGTGAGCAGGAGGGTACCCTTCTGTGAGCAGGTGGGGAGGTGGGGGTACACCCCCCTCTGTGAATGGAATTTCATCACAGGAGGCATTAACATCAATGCTCGGGGGGAGTGGGGAACAGCCAAGATAGAAAATCTGTGTGTCCTACTGTGTGAGAGAGCAAATGCGTTGTTCACGTTCTCTTTCTGTGTTCCCTCATTCTTCAGAACACACATGCTTGAAGGTGTGTGTGTATGCGTGCACTGTTTGTTACTGTCACTTTATTCTCAGCAACATGATTCAACAGAGTTTAGTCTGGCAAGCTAAAAGTCAGTGTTGTGCTTCAAGGATTCTGTAGCACGTATTTAGTTGAGTTCTGACTCGACACTAAATAAGCCAAGTAAAGAAAGAGTAGTTAGAGGTGAGTATTAACTATCAGGCACCAATTTGCAAGGATTCAGTACTCTGAAGAAAAATGAGGAATTACAAGTGCCATTTTTATTCCTTCAGTAGTATATGAGACATCCGTGATATGTTCCATATGTGCAATGTGCAGGATATGATGAGGATATGACAGAGAGCACCGAGTACGGTGCACCAGATGCTGGTGTTCTCAGTGGAGGATATTATAATGAGACAAATAGAATGGTGTCTCCCCCAGCACGATAGGACCGTGCTTCTGGGTTGGCAGGGAATGCCTCTCTCTCTGTCGCTCTCTCTCTCTCGCTCTCTCTCTCTATGTCTCTCTCTTCCTCCCCCTTCCCCCCACAGCCTCTGTACTCTCAGAACATTCTTGTCTCTCACTGTTTTCCCAGAATCCCTCTGAGTTGACCTCTGACCTGAGCTGGCTCTCTCCTCCACTCCCAGTGGAGATGAGAACTTTCACATTGTGGGAGGTTGCGTTACTGTTTCTGTGTTTGCAACACAATGCCCCCCCCTTAGTCACTTACTTTATGCCTTCTCATTTCTTTTCTTCCCTCTCCTTAGAGTACATGGTCAAGGAGATGGAAAGTCAGAGTTTGGTAGAGGAGCCGGTCCGTCACTGCCCAGTACCCACACCCCACACCTCAGTGTCCTCCCCAGCTGCCTCACCCTCTCTCAGGATCAAAAGTAAGGGTCCTTCTTTTACCATCCCCCTTCACATCAACTCTCTCTCAATCTCTGACCTTTCATGACCTCAGCATGAAAGAATGTCTTACAGCTAAGGAAAGTCATTGTAGGGGGGTCCACACTGAAATACTGGAGTTTGGTCAGCCATGATGCACTTAATTGTTTTACTGACTCTTCATTCATTCATTGTTTTTTTGTCTGATAGACATTCTTATCCAGAGCAAGTGTTCTACAGCAAACAGTAGATGCCATGTCCGTTATAGAGCTGCAAATCATATAGCTATAAATAAATACCAGACCTTCCTATTCTGTGCCTAAATGGTACAGTTCTGTCTTATTGGCAGCATGCCGCTGTGTTAATTCACTACATGATGCCTGCAGTAGTTAGAGAGAAATTACAGATCCAGACCCACAGCACTATAAATACAGGCGCTCATGTTTCAGTCTTAATCTAGGAACAAATAAAGTAAACTAACTGCAGGGTTCCTCATTCTCTCATGCGATGGCTACAAGTTGGGCATCCACTGATGTCTCCAGTTGGTTCTATGACATGTGCCACTTGACTGGGCCTTTGGTGGGTCCTCTGTGCTCTTGGAGTGTGGTGGGGTCAGTTAGTATTTGTAGTTATGCTAGGACCCGTTCTGGACCTAGGTGTGAACAAGCTTGCTAAAGGCTTGTGAGAAATGAGCATTAAAGGGGACCAGTGGGATTGCTTTGGCACACAAAAATGCACAATATGACACAATATTAAAGTCTGACACTTTCACCAGTCAAAAGAACAGATTCTGAAGGTGTTTGAGTGGTGGCACTGCAGTGTGCGCAGAAAGGGACTGCAGGTTCCCTTTCACATGGTAAATGCTGCTCCTAGTGGCAAGAATGTACACTGTTACAGTCAGAGCTGATGTCCAGATTCAGTGTAGTCAATTTGCAAACTTGTCAGGCAGCCCAGAAACTGGAAGTCCTATTCTTTGTTGCCCCTAGTGCTCAGACACAAAGATTAGTTCTTCTGTCTTCTGTGGCCAATATTGCTAAATTCATTATTCTAAGCCAAGCAACAGAGTCTTAAAAGGTCTTAAATACCTTGCTCCGTAGTATCCCTTAGTTGTGAAGAGGAGCTGGCAGAGGTAAACATGGCGCTGTACATTAGCACCTACTAAAATAGGCATCTCTTCAACAAATATGGTTGAAGTCCAGAAAGACAAAAATGGATGTTATAGTATAGATCTAAAGGCTAAGTACAGAAACAGAAAAGTGGGTTTGGTTGAAGAATAGGCAGAGAAACAGGGGTGTGGTTATAGTACAGGCAGGATCATATTCCTTGTTCAGTCTCGATGCTAGCAGGTTCCAGCTCTTTGACTGGAGTGTGGTATTTCTATGGGATTGTAGGATACCCCTGCTGCCTGTTTCTACATTATATGTCACATCACTGTTGCCAGCACCCCACACAAACGTATCCATTTGTATTTCCCTTCTGGACCACATGGCTCGACCCCATCTCCAGTAACCCTCAGTGCCTTATTCACCTTCAGGCTGTATGCTGCATGCTTGAATTGTATCAGGAGGAATTTTGACATGTCCTAAAGGCTGACATGTGGTGGAGATGCAAGTAAGGAAAGTTGGCAGCAGAGGGAAAGAAACGAGATACAGGTTTAAATCCTGAGGGGATCTGTAGTTGTACCTTTGAGTAAAATATCAGAGCTGTGTAAGTGTTCTGAATATACAGCCGCACAAGTGGACCAGAGTACTATGCTGTAATATGTGCACAGGGCTTTGGAGAAGGGTATCCACTAAGTAATATAATGTATTGTAATGCAATGATGAGATCACCAAGTCTTCCCAGAATCCTCTCAATGAGGTCATCTGTGAAGATCGCTGGTGGCTTTAAAATTGCTGATTCTGGTGGAGGTATCAAAATTACCGATGGTGGGTGGCTAGCACTGAGCTGAAAGCTCTGTCTGTGTGTATGTGTGTGGGTGTGTGTGCTTGTGCGCACACTTGTTCCAGATGATGCTGTGACGGGTGAGCTGTCCAAGCTATTGAATGAAATCCAGATGTGCCGGGATCGGGACTGCTCCTTTGAAGACCTATGCCAGACCATCTCCTCACACTCCACGGAGAGCTTCAGTGGTGGTCACCATGCCGATGAGCAGCAGAACGGCACCCTGAGTCGAATCAGCAAGGTGAGGAGGGAGGGGTCTTGTACCATTTGGTGCAGGTCATGTGATCTGCAACAGACCACCTTTACCATCTAACAAGATGCTGTAGTTGGGCACAGAAACCCTTAAGGAATTATTAGTGGCTTTAGGTTTGCCATTAGTTTTTTTAAATTAATTATTTCACTTTTTTTGTTTCTATTTTTAGGTTTCATCTATGTCTATCTGTCGTTTTGGCAGTCTGTATTCCCCATGGAATTTATGTGGGTACTGGTCTCCAGTTTTCTTTGCCTGAGGTGCTGTGTGTGGCCAGTAGAGGGCACCCTGCACCAAGCAGCCCAGCTGCCAGAGTGCACATCCTGCAGTTTATATAACATTGCCTGTGTATTTATAGCACAAAGGGTTCTTTCTTGTTTGAAATCTGGTGTCATTCAACACAAGATACACAAAGTGGGATATGCAACAAATCTCTGCTGTGGGTACAATGTGTATGTGTGTGAGGGGCTTATTTGGGACTGCACTTCTGTATGCAACAGAGCCAGTGAGACAAGAAGAAGAACCTGTCAACTATTTGTAGTTGATGGGGGGTCCAGGGAGTGGAGGCTGTTGACATTAAACACACTGAAAGCAGCACTGTTGACTGTTTCTTTGGCATTCCCAACACTGTCATCCTGGTTCAGCGGTGAAGCCGGTCCCTTGCGGGGTTGGGCTGTGCTCTTCACAAGTGGCAGGGTCAACTGACCCCATTTGCCTTTCTTTTGGTATAGTGGGTAACGATGATAGTTTTTGACTGTCTATGAGGTTTGAAAAGAGGGCTGGGCAGATGAAGTAATGTTTTGTCATACCTAGCAGACCTGTTTCATCTCATCCGTCTTCCTTAGTGACCTACTATGCACTCGCACTACAGCAAGGTCAGTGGTCAAAACACATCCTCCTGGAAGTGTGTGCACTGCCAAACAAGACTCCAAATTAGGACCACGTGCTTCTGCCTGTGTGTGGGAAGGTGGTTTTAGTGCTCCGCTGCAGGGAGGGGAAGTGGTATGTGTTTACAGTAGTGCTAGTGTGGGTTTACATATACAGTTCTGGTCAACATTTTTGGCACCCTTGCACTTTAGGCATTTTACATACAATTTCTCTTGAAAAAAGTGGGCAGTGAAACAACTTTGGTCAACATAAACACATTTGTTTGAGATAGAGCAGCACAAAATAAAACAATAGTAATTTAAAAAGTAAATGTGTAAATATTATAAAAACTAAAACGTTGCCATGACATAATTAGTGGTACCTTTTGAATAATGTGAATGTGTTTAATTATAAGAACTAGATTCTCATTGCAGTGACGGTTTAAACCTGTGCCATACGCCACATACTAAACTGAGAAGTGCTTTAAGGAAACCCACCAATGAAAGAGCAACATAAAAAGGCCTAGAGAAACCAGCATCCTTCTGGGAAAATGTTCTGTGGACTGAAGAAACCAAAATAGAGCTCTTTGGCAATGCAGACCAGCAGTTTGTTTATAGGTGGCAAAATGAAGCTTATAAGGACAAGAAAACCCTACTTGCAGTAAAATATGGTCGAAGTTCCATAACGTTGTGGGGTTGCTTTGTTGCATCTGGTATTGTGAGCCAGTATTAAAGTAGTCATTAAATCAAAGGTTTACCAAGGTGTTTTAGAGTGAAATGTGCTACCCAGTGTCAGAAAACTAGGCATGGGTGGAAGATCTTGAGTCCTCCAGCAGGACAATGACCCAAAACACACATCTAAAAGCACAAAGCACATGTTCTCCCAGTGTCCACGTGCAGTTCATACTACATGCTTCTGTTGCCTCCCACAGTCCAAAGACAAACTGCCTGTAGTGTGTGTATGTGTGAGTGAAAGAGAGTGTAAGTGCCCTCCACTGGACTGTTGTCCCATCTAGGTTGTACCCTGCTCCACACCCCCTTTTGCATCCAAATTAGGCTCTGGACCACATGTTCATTCTCTATTCAAGGCACGCAAGAGGAGTTTAAGTTTTGCTGTGTGAACATGGTATGGGCAGACTGGGTATTGGGTGTGTTGATGAGCAAAGAATACTATTTAAAAAAGGATAATGAAAGGTAAAAGGTCCTGATTCATGACTGGGTCCTGGATAATCAGTAGAAGATGACGATGATGATGATGATTAGTTATTGATGGGGCACACTGCCCTCATCTCAAACCTTTACAGAAACGCTCACCACCGATGGCTTCTGCTCCAGAGGAGGATGATGGGGAGAAGAGTTGTGGACCAACTGGCCTCTGGGAGGCACTCACACCTTGTAATGGCTGCCGGACCTTGGGCTTCTCTGGATTGTCTCAGGTACTGTATGCCCCCCACATTAAAAACATTTCTTCCCCTTTTTATGCTCCTCTGTACTGTAAATGGCCCAGTTTGTACACTGTTATTCACCTTTTCAGGCTTTACCTTAAGTTGTCTTCTAAATGACACACAGAACTCAACAGTTAAATGGTTTTACACTCCACACGCTATACTGTACCCCACACCGTACCATAGAACGTGCCTTATTTTTTTTCCCCTAGCCATAGAGTATCTGCAGTGTTTTTACCATACGTGCTAGTCTGTAGCCTACACTCACAGTTGTCTGTGCAACAGTCTGAATGGCGTCCACCACTGATGCATCAACTTGTTAATGCTACAATCATGCTGTAAACACTTTGTGGTAGGATTATATGTGTCAGCAGTAAAGCTAGAAAAGGAAGCCACTATTCTAATGGAGCTCAGAGATATTTCAAAAATAAAATGTTTTATTTTTTATGCTTTTGTTAATGTATCATTCATGCATAAAAAAGTGCACCACTTACTGGATTCTGACATATGTTTTTATTCGTTCATGGCTGGTTTTTGAGCAGCAGTGAAGCTCATCAGCACACGTTGCCTCTGTGTTCTGTTAGTGCCTTTTGTGCGTGTGTGTGTGTATGTGTGTTGGTGCGTTGCTATGGGGACATGGCAAAGGTAGCCAGCGTGGCATGAGATGCAGTGTGGTGCTGTGAACCTCCTCAAGTCAAATGCAGCAAATTATTGTACATTCAAAGATAACAGAATGGATGTTGCTAATGCAGATGATGATTTTCAGTCAAACCGGGTGCTTCTGTTTTGTACTTTGAGTATCAAAGGATTCCATGGGCCAGTATGCTGCTGCATTTGAGTTAGATGGAGATGAAGACAGGTCCTGATCAAACCATTTTTGCATGACAGTGCCTATGTTTGTGTGTGGACATCATTCACAGATTGGTTTTTCAATCCATGCTTTGGGTCCAGGAACTTTGCAGAATGTGCTTGGCTGGAGAGTGTTAGGTGTGTATGGCTAGTGTTCATGGAGAACTGCACGTGATCAGCAGTTTCAGACTTTGATCAAACAAGGTCTCTTTAGGACCCCAGCAGATGATGACTGGCTTTCAGGTGCAGAATCCTGTATAAAAGCCCTTACTGTGACTCCAGCTGCTTGTTGCTCCAAAGAGATGGTGCTGAAGTCCCCCCACCGCCCACCCTGTCTTTAGTCCTGTGTGGAAACAGCAGTGGGATTGATTCCCTGCCACACACTACTTTTTGAGGGAGCAAGCAAGGAGCTGTGGGTGGTTGGTCTCCAAGGGGTGTGTGGCCCTGTCAACATCGAGTCTGATGGATGACTCCCCTTGCCAGAGAACTGGCTCCCTTGGGAAATTTGCACTTCTGCACAGTGCAGCACGTGTTTCTGACTTTAATGGGTTTATAGGGGTAGGATGTCAAACTGCATGTGCTAGAGTGCATGATGCGTGCGATCTGCCATCCTTGAATCACACCTTAACTATTGCTGTATGGTGACATGGAACACATCAGAGTACAAATGTATGTGTTCGTGTGTGGTCATGGCAACTACCTCAGTCAGTGTCTAAGGTAGTGCATAGTGTAGATAGCATGTGGAAGCTGCTTGGTGTTTGGTTCCTCTAATGTTTTCATTGTCAGAAATAACTGCCCTATTCTTTCAGCCCTCCTGGTCAAAGGTCAGGCCACACACAGGTCACCAAGCAGCAATGTTCTTAATACTGTGCTATGGTTAGCCGTCAGTAGGTCATGTGCTACAGGCTGTTTTCTTTCCTTCCCGCCTCCTTTTCAGATGCATATTGAAACTGAATATGTTGTTCAGTTTAATACTCTGATTTACATTGTTCACACAGACCAGTGTTTTAAATACATTAATGTCCATCACTGTGGATGTTAAGAGCTTCTCCAGTTACTGCTCGTTGCATGTTGTGAACCAGAAAGCACTTCTGCCATATTGTGACTCAGAGAACTGGCATGCTTGCAAATGTGTATGTGCCCATGTCTCTGCACATTTGGTGGTGAGGGGCTCAGCCTCTGGTGGTTCACAGTGAGAGACGTTAACCGCCTTCAGAGAACAAGCTCTGGCACAATGATGGCAGCAAGAATACGCTAGTGTTGTATAATAGAGTTCAGCAGCAAATGTACTCCTGCCAGATCTGCCAGTCTGTTTCTAGTCAGCAGACTAACTTTACTGGAGGTGCTCTGCTAAATACCTGTGTGGTTCAGCCAGTCATTTCCTGTTTAGAAGGGAACATAATTAGACCAGTTAGTGCTGGAGCAGAATCTGCTAAATCGCATCCAGTCAAATATTTTATGCGTTTTATTGAGAGACCACAGTTGAGGTTCATGTGCGTCCCTCTCTCTGAATACCTGCCAGCTGGTAACCCTGCAGTTTTGTACCCTTTCCTGCCTTCCCAGCCTGTTTACATGGGCAGCTGTTGGAGAACTGCTTCTGCCTGTGCAGATCTTCCCCACTACACTGCGTCTCTCTCTGCAGGCTGTGTGGTAATGCTGACTGGACAAATTGTTCAGGATCTTCAGCTTGAGGTGTGTGTGTCCGCATGTGCGTGCACGCCACCTGATTGGTCAGGGTGCAGGGAAGGTGTTATTCTTGTTAGTGTTTTTTGCTGTTTGGTTTAAGATTGTTGTCAAATTGAGCCTATTATATTTGTTGACTGGATTTTGTGTCTTCAAAGCTCAGTGAAGATTATGTAGATCCAGGGTTTATTCCCTTACTCCTGCACTGTGCTCCCCTGTCAGGGGATGATATGTCCGCCTCCAGAATGTCTCCAGCAGGTCAAATATCATTTTTTGGGAGCTTTTAGGAAAGGCTTAGTCAGTGTAGTGCAGCTAGTCTCCAGCAGGGGTCAACAATGCTTATGTCCTTATGTACACTGTGGGAGACTGTGAGGAAGGATCCCCCCATTTCCATCTGCCTAACGCAGGAGGGAAACATCTTTCTGCATGTTTATCCACCTACTGTCTCCATGTGAGACGACAGCATCGCTATGACGACAGTGTGAGGTTTGAGAGGATTGGAGGTGGTGGGAGTGATAGTTTGGCAGCTGCAGGGGGGTTCTTTCAGGCCACCCAAGTGGGCAATTTGCTTTTGTATAAAGGTGCAGTCTTTTCCCAAACAAAAGCTGGAACTTCAACACTTCCAAACCCTGCAAATTAAAGAAGAGTGCTAAAGAAAGGAATTGAGAGAATGGAAAAGGGGAGAGAATGCAAAAGATTGTGTTCTGGTTTGTTGCTAGGAAACACAGATTCCATAAAATGCAAGAAGTGGGATATCCACCTACTTCCCATTGACAAATCTGATACTTGATCAGCACAGGCATCAGTGGCCTGCTCAGGTTGGTTTACATTTTAAGGTGTAATGGTCAGGAAAACTCAGCTTGTGTCTCTGCCCCCCAACACTTCCAATTACCCATTCCCCGCTTGAGTAGTTTCATGGATGCACAGACCATTTACATACACATAAGGCAAATTTTGTTAATAGACAAGCCCCCGTGTTTCATTTTTGTCTGTCTATGTCATGGCTCTCTCAAGCTCTGAGTTCCCAATTCGGGCAAATCACCAATTATCTTGCTGTTTTTGATTTTTCAGTCTGCTGGAGATGACCTCTTCTTTGGTTGTCTAGTGGTTAGAGCCTTTTTGCCATGTGTCACTGTCTTGCCAGGATATACCCTTCCAGTGTACCAGTTTGCACTGCAATCATTGATTTTTGCCATCTCATACAGAATAAAAGAAAGATACAATATAAGTATGTTCCCAGAAGTGAGCGTGTTTGGTGGTGGAGGGCTACTGAGGAGGCGGGATTAACATCTACAAGGTATGATTTTGCTGAGTACCTTTTTAACAGAAGCATCTTTAAAGTTCAGTCACATTCCCATTGGCTATGAGAGGACCAGCCGGGTGATAGGTACCACCTGCATGCCAGTAATAAATAGAAATTGTTGTTGGTCTCCATGGCAACACAGTAGGCTGTCAGCCAGTAATCTGACAGGAATTAAGGAAACATGCCTTAAAATTGGCGGAGTTAAACATGGGCAGTGGTTTGGTTCAAAGGACTGTGCCTCAGGGTGTTTAAGTATACCGCATGTGTGGCACTTTTCTTCTATGGTCCAGTAGATGGTTCTGCTGATGGGTACAGTGTGAATGGATGGGAAGGATAAGGATAGGGACATTTCTGGGTGTGTATTTCATAGCTGTGATTGCTGCCCCCAGGACACATCCAGTTCAACAGAATTGCTGTACAGCTTCAGCAAAATATGTTAAAAAATAAGAAGCTGAAACTGGGGATTTTGGCTAATCAAAGTCTCTTAGTGAAACAAAAACAAAATTTCTCTCAAATTTAAATTCTTTTAACTCAGCTGATGATTCAAACCCATCTGCCAGTCCTTCTTTGAATTTCAGCTGAGTGTTGTTTGATGGCTGGAGAATCACAGGTATCATCAGTGTGCTTGTTCGGCAGCCGCAGAACCGCTAAAGAGCTTCCTGTTGCCTTTAAAATTTACTTGAGTGAGTTATGCTGTTTGAACCGATGGAAATTCAGTCCTGGATATTTTTGTACTTTGGAGGCTGTCAAGGTTCCCTGCAAAGCTGACTCAACCGGTTGCCATGGAGATGCCTCTCTTGACAAAGTGACTGTAAAAGAAATGTACGTACACTTCTGGAGCGATGCACAGTGATGCCACTGTGTCTAATTTAGTATCGTATGATCTTTGTAGAGTTTAATGAGGTCCACCCCTGCGGCACAGGGAAACACAATTCTTAAGCTATGAAGTTAAAGTCTTATATTGGTATGCTTCATATTTAACTTCCTCTCAAGTCTTCTATAGCCACTTCTTCTATGAGACTGTGGGTTGGTGTCAGCTTCTGTACCAGGGGGCAAACCTCCTGAACTGTACTGCCAAAGACTTGACTCTGTGGGCTCTGTCCTGTATCCTTGTGCCCTAATCTAATGGGCCGCACCAGGAAATGCCTCCTGATTAGATGTGGGTGGGTGAAATCTTGGCTGTGCTCCTGAGAGAGGGCCAGAATGGACACACAGGGGACAACACTTTGACTTAAGTGTGGGAATGTTCTTATTCCATTGAGCAGTTCTCAATGGAAGTCTGTGTGGGCTTAGGGTCAGGAGTGCAGTCCTCATGGGTGAAGTCAGCTGTCCTATTCCCCCTCCCCATTCTGACCGCGTGGTCCAGGGATGAGCCTCTGGGAACAAAGCGTTTCCTGTTTGGGAGCACAGTCCCAGGATGGGATCTGCACAAGCCTGGCTAATTAGAGGCCAAAGGAGGTTGTGTATTTGTGCGTCGCCTTCCTGTTGGAGAGACACAGCAGGCACTGATGTCGCTGCACTCTTTTGGACTGAAATCATTTGAATGAGAGAACGGCAAGGTGTACAAGGCTCAACAGAGCGGGAGGAAGGGTAGAAGGGTGAGTGTTGGACCACAGGATGGTGGCATGCTGCTCAGGGTGACTGAACTGCATGCTATATGCTAGTCTGGCTTGTCTGTTTCCACTGTGTGGTGAGTTTTTAATGGGATAATGCTACTTCGAGTAGAAGGGCATCTGTCCTCCTGTTGTGTTCTGGGGCTGTTTGACTGACATGGGGGGGAAGTGGACTGTGTACAGCGTATCTGGCCTGATGGGAAGTCACTGCTAGTCGGACCAATCTCTAGTAGAGTGAACAGGTGGGACTGAGGGGCTGTACCAACTGAGAAACACAGACTGGAGTATAAACACGGGGGATTGCTAGGGGCTGATTGGCGTGGAGGTACAGTCCACCTCCTGATCCCTCCCACAGATGTGGGTTCAGTCCCAGCACTGTCACCCACTTTTCGCCTATCACTGCAGCCGAAAGGGTGACTCATCAGTGGTGGCTGCCAAGTCCAGTATTTGAGCCCTTTTCTCGGTTCTCTGTCAGGGTTTGCAGTTAATGCTGGCACTGACCCGTGGCACTTAATGTGCAGTATTTAACAGTAGCGGTGTTGGGTCACCTCCTCTGCCTCGAGGACAGTTACAGAATGCAGGTTTCAGCTTGCCCTCTGCAATAACTGGCAGCTCCACAGCTTTTTGAGATTTCTGTCTGTTCTCCTTTGCATCTATGATGAGGAAGACCTGATCCTTGTGCCCCAGTGAGGTGAGAGTGATATGTCTACTGGGATGAAAGAATGACTAGGGTGGGCCCCCCAGCTTTTCCTCCCCGTCCAGTTTTACTGATTAAGGCTTTTTGTTTAGCCCACGTGAGCCGACGTACAGCATGTGTCCACCATCTAGAGACTAACTTCACAAATCTCTGTAAGAAAAGGGAAACTGGCAGGGTTCTTGTGTAAATCACCAAACCTCACTCCTGGGGCACATTAGTTCAAAGTACTCACATATAACCATCTTCCTTCAACTCTCGCTTTGGGCCACTTTTAAAAAGTCAAGTGTAACATTTAAAAGGAGACACATTTTATAGTTCTCAGGGAAGAAGATGAATTTTAAGTTGCTCTAATGTGTGGGCAGCATTGGTTATAAAGATTGTTCCCCTCTTACTCTACCAGGACACTAAGCGGGCGGTGGAGGTCATCCCTTCACCGTCGCTCGATGTCTTCCTGCCCGAGGACGAGGACAACCCGTTTGAGTTCGTCACCACTGCAGTCACCCGCAAACCCTGCTCGCTGGACATCGGACCCTTCACTGCCTGCTCTTGGAGCGGTGAGTGTGGTGGACTGTGGTCGCTGTGGCAACAACCTTATCTCCTGTAAAGCTCATGAAGGGTTGTCATGGTAACCACCTTACCTGTATTGAGGTTGATGTGGTGCGGACAAGGTGGTCACATTTAGTGCCTCTGTGGTTACCTCGAGGTGAGTTTGGGTTTGTGGTTATGTGCACGTGTTTGCAGAGCTGTGCAAAACTAATATAAGCTTTTGGGTTTAAGTGCATACTTTAATCGAGAATGACCTACATCCTGCAGCTCATACCAGGTGGACGTCAGGATACATTCTGTACTGCACTCTGTGGTGCAACTACAGGCCCTTCCTGGCATTTCTCACCTTGGGTTATGGAGTCCAGCTCATTAACAATCCTGCTCCATGTCAATGCTGTCACTTTGTGGTTTCTTCACCATCTCTCTGTTGCTCTGAGCAACATGCTGAGTCCTGATTCCCCCTCAAAGAGTGAGTCACAGCACAGTGCACAGACAGTACAGGTGGGTTTTCAAAAGAGGGAGAAGGGGGTGTGGTAGTTTTCTCACAACGTGAAAAGGAGATCCAGAGGATTTACTATTGTTCTGCAGTGTACATTTTGCACTAATTTCAGTGTACCTCTGTGTAAGGAGCACATGGTTCACAATAGTCTGTGTGGGGATGGAGCCTGAGTGGCTGGGTTTTCACTCCATCACATACCCTCTATGTTGAAGGGAGGATGTGTGAGCACTCCAGTTACACACACTGCCACCACCAGATGAATGTTGCTGGCCATTGTTTCAGTCGTCTCCTTGCTCCCACTCTCGTTCCTGACCCGGCTGTAAGCACTGCACCCCAGGAGGAATGAAGGATTGTGAAATTCGATCCCCTTCCACTCATTTACAAAAAGTCACATGAAGGGCAACAGATTTGCACATATGTGTACAAACGTACCTGCAAAAATGTAAGTAGATAAAAACACAAGTCTTATGAGCTGTATTATATCCATGTTCCAACCATTATGTGGGACAGTCAGTGAGAAGTAATTCGGTGTAAACCTCATTCCGAACCATGATGTGTTATGAAGCACCAAGATAGCGTTTGTTGCACTGGCAACAGACCCACAATGGTCAGCAATGGCCCACAATTTTACACCCTGTATTTCACCATCAGCAGCACATCACACTTACATTCCAGTTATGTTCAATCACAGTAAAAGGCTGGTCACACTGTGAGGATGAAAATCCTCTGCAGGAAGCCCCACTGTTTAGTAAGAGCCCCCCCATGCACCTTGCTCTGAGCAGATTATTTTTTCCATGAAAAAAATGGCTATCTGAATAGGGTTAGAATTCTTGATTTAAAAGATACCTAATGGTGTTAATATACTTATTCTGAATTTCATACTCTTGAGTATAGACATTTGCGCAGCACTTTTGAAGTAATCTGAAATTACTCCAGGTCCCTTCCAACTTTACCTCCCGATAGAAGGAGCACTCAAATCTGAACCAAAATGTTTGTTTCATCCAAAATCTTGTTTCATCCAGTCTCCAGCAATAGAAGCAAGTAACAGAAACAAGCCATAAGAGCAGGCATTGCTGCACTTGGGTCCTAATTTGGTGCAGGTTGAAGTTTGGCTTCAGTTTTAGTTTCTAAACCCAAGTATCTTGAGTAAATATGGTTTCCAGTGGAGCTAAAGGACTGTTTTGATGCAAAACAGTTTTGGTCCACAGGGTTTTGTTTGGAACAATGCTAATAATAAAAAATGGCAGGAAGAATAATGCTTTTAGCAAGACATACAGTATACTCACAGTGCCCACTGGTGGAAATCAGCTGGGTGTGGTTTTTCTTCTAATGAAGAATAATGAAAAAAATGAATCAAATGGTATTGCATAAATATGATCAAAAATAATAATTAAAAAGACAAATCTTTGATGTTCTTGGAAAGAATCTAGGACAAATAAATCTGTGTACAGTAATGAAATACCCTGTTGTCACTTTACTGCCAAAACTTGGATCTGTTCTCTGAAATGTTCATTTATAAAGCCATAAGATATTAATGTTTTTTGGCCACAGGATAATTTCCACTGTGTCATACAGTGCATTCAGGAAGTATTCAGACTGCTTCACTTTTTCCATATTTTGTTACATAAGAGTTGCACTCTAAAATGGACTAAATTCATTTTAAAATCATCAATCTGCACACAGAACATTATAATCAAAAAGTAGAAACAGGTTTCTTTAATTTTTTGTAAATGTATTTTGTAACTGTATGAAATATTCTTTATACAAGTATTGACGCTCTTAACTCTACTTTGCTGAAGCAACCTTGGCAGCAGTCTTCTTGAGTATGAGTCTATAAGCTTGCCACACCTGAATTTGGGGACCTTCTCCCATTCTTCTCTGCAGAATCTCTCGAACGGTCAGGTTGTTTCTCAATCTTGTTTATCATGGACTGAGAATCCTTTGGGTACCTTTTGGTAAACTTCAAGAGAGCTATTGTGTGCCTTTTACTGAGTGGCTTCCATCTGCTTACTCTACCAGAAAGGCCTGATTTGGGGCATGCTGCAGATATAGTTCTCCTTTTAGCAGGTTCTCCTATTTCCACAGAGAGCCTTTGGAGTTCTGTCAGAGTGACCGTCGGGTTTTTGGTCATGTCCCTGACTAAAGCCTGTGTCCCCCTTTTTGTTCAGTTTGGTTGGGCAGCTCAAAGAAGAATCACAGTGGTTTTGAACTTCTTCCATTTAAGAATGGTGCAAGCCATTGTGTTCTTCAGGACCTTCAAAGCTGCAAAAATTTTTCCATACCTTTCACCAGCTCCGTGCCTCGGCACAGTTCTGTCTTTGACCTATACAGACAGTTTTGTTGACCTCATGGCTTGGTTTTTGCCGTGATGAGCAGCTGTGGGGCCTTCTCAATAATGTCCAATCAGCTGAATTTGCCACAGTTGCATTTTATTCAAGTTGTAGCAACGTTTCAAGGATGATCAATAGAGACCAGATGCACCTCAGGTCAGTTTTGAGTGTTATAGCAAAAAGTCTCAATACTTGTATTCATTAGTTTTTTTTAATACATGTACAAAAAATGTATTTGGTTTTGATTATGGTGTATTGTGTGCAGATTGACTTAAAAAAGTTGCATTTGAATTTAATCCATTTTGGAGTATTGCTATTGTGTAACAAAATGTAGAAAAGTGTTCTGAGTACTTTCTGAATGCAGTGCATGAGTTTTGTTCAATGCTTTGTGAACTTTTGTGTATTTTGCTAACTTGGGCACCAACCCATTTTACCAAAATGGACACCAACTCCCAGAGATAACATTATCAACATGGCTTCTAGGACCAACAGCTCAGCTTTCTGATATGAGCAAGATCTAAAGACTACCTTTACAATATGACCGTTAACACCCAGAGCCAAAGCCATGAAAAAAAATCCTGCATGGGCATATGCCATTAATATGTATACAACAGTTCTAAAAGTAGGCTGCCTTGTCTGACTGAAGTGTTACTTTAGTTTCCCTTCATCCATTGCAAAGTTACAGTGTGCAGACAAACAAAGCAGGGTCCTGTGGCTCTATAATGAGCCTACACATCCAAAAGTCCGTGTGGTCCTCACGGTTACACCCCCCTGAGCATAAGCACTAGTGTGTTACATTTAAACTGTATGATAATGTTGCTGAAATTATTGTAGATACCCTACAAATTTACCTGCTGTGCAGAGGGGTATTCTAAACGGTGCAGGATGTGACACAGCACTGAGTTGAAGGGAAGACAGGATTCCATATTTCCAATGACAGAAAGTAGGATTCTAAACCAAGCATTCTCTGAACTCATTTTCAATAACAGTCTCTCATCAGGAAAAGATGACCTTAACTGGTGAATGAGGGATGCTGTATGTCCACATCCCCTCTGTTGTGCCCTGGTGATTGTGATAATGACCAGAAGAAAACAGTATGGACAGTAGACAGGACTTTCAAGGCTGGGTCAGCTGCACTCTTTTACTCACAACAGGAGGACCTTTTAATGCAGACCAGTGATTACTGAGGACAGGACAAGAGCAGATGCAGTAGAGGAATGACTCATTGTATTAACCTGTATCCCTTGGAAAGGGGGGTGCTTTCTGAACTTGTTCCTTCTCAGACCCTCCCATTCCCAAGCTTACATCTGACCTCAAAAAATGTAAGGACTTTACAACTCTTCTGCGTGACCCTGATTTAAAATGCGCACAGATACGCATGTTTAAACACACACAGTCTCTTTTATGTCTTCTATAAATATAGTTGTCAGTCCTGTTTTTGTTCCTCAGAAGAAAAACATTTTGATTCTGTTTGAAGCATTAAAGCTCAGCTGATCTCTATCAATGGGTTCTTCTGTATGTCTGTTTATGTGTGTCTGTGAGAGTGTGTGTGTCCAAGCTTGTGGTACGGTCAGCAGATGGTGTAGTGATTAGATCCACGTACGTACCCCGGTTTACCTATAACGCATGTGTGTGAATCAGTGTGTTGGATTCCTTTGAAGTAAAGATGGTTGAATGATTATAGGGAGTAAATTGTAGTGCATTATTAGTAACCTTGGTCAGTTAAATATAAGGTCTCTAAGACCCTACAATGTGTATATGTGTCGCAAAAGTAATCCATTATTTGTAGACTTCATGACAGCATGTGTTTCATTGCTAACTAATTGCATGTTGACCCCATTGGGATGTGATGAGTTGAGAGGGGAAGTGCAGCATCATTTCTATCATGAACCCAGAGCATTTCTTCGAACACTCCTTTTCCACAGCTACACTGGACTCTCAGCTCAAGGAAAGACCTCTGTCTCCAGCCCCCATCTGATATGCTCTCCACTGAAACACAGTGTGGGCTGGAGAAAAAGCCGTAGAGAAGACTGCTCAGACAAACAGCACCTAACACCGTCATCCATCATATCCCACCATCAACAGATCTTGTCTGTTCAAAAGCAAACACACCAGTGTTTCTGTGTGTAATGTTGAGTTGACCATATGTATGACTCTATTCGTCTCCACAACCTTGTGCGGAGCACTGTCAAATGGTAATTTTGTCGTTCAGCGTGACTGACCATCCAGAACCTCACCCAGAGTGCAAAAAAGGGGCGGGGTCTTCTTTTTCATGCACAGATAAAGGAGCTGCCTCGTGTTGCCCCATTGCCCATGGGCCTTTTGTGGTGTTGGTTGATTAATGTTCACACGTCAATGATTTCTCTTGAGTTGTAAAGGCTTCAATAAATCATTCTTTATTTGCAAGGTAGGACACATGCTGGAACAAACCCACACGTGTTCCTAGTCTTATCTGTTGTCATATGCTGACTGAAGTCCAACATTGACTGGCATTGTTGATAAGTGAGAGAGAAAGACCAAGTGATGTAAGCAGGCAAAAAAAGAGTCATGGTGTCACAATGGTGCAAATTATAAATTGTGTTCAAATAAAATTTAATCTATTTGGAGTTTAAATGCAGAATAAATTGGACATGAGTTCCCAGCACGTGTGGATCACTTGCACTGTGTTTTTGCCCTTTTTGCTTTTGCTGCATTGTGTTTGAGTGTGTCACCAAGTTGATCAGCTACCTCCCCTGATTGGGTGATGACTTGCCGTTCAACCGTTTGACATGCGCAGTGATTGACGTGAAGACAGAGTGCAAGGCCTGTAATGTTCCTCTGTTTGGGCTACAGTATAGTGAGCTTTGATTGATGAGGAATTCTTCACTTCTTAACAGTGGGTATAAATCAGGTTGTGCCCACCTCCACATTCTTCTTTCCCTCCAATTCTCCCTCCCTTCAGTAATGAATCATTCATGTGGAACAGTGATTCTCCGACATTTCCTCGTGGGTGGATGCACCTACGCTTGTCCAACGCTGTCTCTGTGCAGCTGCGACACCTGTTCCACATGGGCTTACTGCCTCTGTGTGCATATAGGTAGTGCTCTGGAGCAGGTCTAAAAGTACATACACATAGATTGCCTTGTGACCTTGTATGCACATACATATACAGGCACTCAAAAATGAATCACAAGCCTGAGGTGCACTTACCTGTTACTTACTTGTTGCCATAGTGATGTGTAATGGTGGTGACAATAAAATGGAAGCATGCATGCAGTTCTGTGGCAGCAAATCACACATGCAGGACCTAAAGGAAATGGAGGGCAACTCTTCTCATAGTGAGGTTTACCAGATGTCCTGTTGTTAGACAAGGGCTGAAGGGGTAGGGTTGTTAAAGTTTTAACCCAAATTACATTTTAGTCATCGTTCATCCATCTGTGATCAGTGAGGGGTGGGGGTCAGCCACATCTATTAGCAGGCAAAGGGACAACGCTCACTGTACATGACAGTTAATCCAAATGCCCAGATGAAATGGAAGGTTATGGCAGTAAAGTTCTTTATTTATATCTGAAGGGAGAAGAATTTGGTTGGATTAAGAGGGGCATTGCCAGACCTTAATTGTTGGTGTCTGTATGTGTGTTATTCAGACTTTGCTAGTAGGTTGTCTAATGGTTAAAGGCCTCTCCCTGACAGATGTGGCTTCTTTACTTAGTAATGCATTTGCTTGTAGTACTGGGCAAAGTGTAAAAATGACAGTAGCGTTGCCTAAGTGATCTCCAAAATACTAGCAATAATACCATAATAACTATTATGCACAACTTTGCAACCTCACTCTGTCATTCTGATCAGTTTCAGACAACTCCCCCCACGTGACCATCGTGGAACCTGATCTGTGTAACCATGGGAACAATTCTGCAGGGCCAACTCCAGACTGCTCACCCCCCTCTCCTGACACAGCATTAAAGAACATTGAGAAAGTTATTCGCCCACAGGTGAGTCAGCACACACATGCATACACACATGTGCACATCAAAGCTACAAGACACATGCACCTAACTCACTCTTGGTAGTAACACTACATATATGAATATATTTATATAAATTCAACAGCACCACATGTATGCAAAATACAGTTGTGCCAGATTTGTATATAGAATTTGACCCTTCACACAATTATACACAAAGACATTTCATGTAGGTCTATATCTCTTGGAGGCATTGATACCTCTGAAGTCTTCACAGGCCCAGGACATCTGTGTCCCTCTGCAGAACACGAAAATGTCCCAGCCTTGTTCAAAGATGTCTTTTCGCAGTGGTCAGTGCTATGGCTCCATTTGCTGTTTGTGGTCACTATATGGCCTCTAGTGTCTTTATAGTGTCTTGAATGTATTGAGACTCTAAATGTGTCGTCCTCTGCTTTCCGGCTCCCTTTTTGTCAGTCTGACCAACTGAAGTCAGCATAACTGTGTTCTCCAGAAACTGGTGGAATAGTAACAATAGCATGAACTGTGGGGAAAAGTTCTCCAGGTTGGACTAGTCTTTATGGATGTCATATTACACTCCTGATGACAGATCTGTATGTGGAGAACAATGGACACGAATGCAATATTTTAACATGGTACTTGAGTTTGTTTATATTAAATCTGATGTTAAAATGTTAATGTGATATTGGTAAGATACTTTATGGACACAACACTAAGGTAGCTGACCAATACAAAGAAATTCCATGTTCTGAAAAAAACTGGGCAAATTATGTTAAGATTTAAAGCAGCAGTGTTGATAGTATGGTCAGTCTGAAGCCATTTCAGAGCTCCTGCCTGCTGGAATGGTCACCACCTCCCTCTCACCGAGTTAGACGTAGAAAAGCCGAGGTTCATTACAGCCTTGGGTATATCCAGCACTCCAGTCTGAACCAGCTGTGGTGCTTTGAGGGATTCAGATCTTAAAGTGGCAAATTTCACCTTTTCTTGCTTGTATGAATGGACTTCTGTGCTTTCCTGAACAGCAGTGTGTGCTTTTAAGGTGTAATATGCTTTGTGAGGAATGCCATCAGTATGAGGGAACATTCAGGGCCTGCAAGAACTGTTCTGTAGCACTCCCTTGTCAATCAACTCATATCCACAGTTCCATCATTAACAACAATGTTGTTGCAGAGTGAGCTGAGCTGTCTATCAGTCTATTAGTACAATATATGTGTAGAATATGTATTATTGGACCCATATATGCTGTTCTTACAATCTAAAAAAAAATGAAATCCCTTCAACTGCAGGGCTCCTTTAAAGATCTTTTTTTAAAATTAGCTAGTTGGTAAATTAAGCACTTGTCTCTAAATGATGGAACAAATTGTCTTTTAATAAGCGGCAGCTGAGGCTGGGTCTGGAGTAGGTGCATTCCTGTGGGCTACGACTGGCGTTACTTTTACTGAGGTGAGACAGCTTGACAACCAGAGACTACGGCTGCATTTGACAAGCAGCAGAATTGTTTGGGACTAACAGCCTATGAATATTATATTCATGTTTTATGAATACGTTAAGTATGATGGGGAAATGATGAATGTGTGAGCACTGGGATTATATGCTAGATGTTATTTTTTTTATGCACATGCATGCAGTGCGTACAAAGTACATTTAGTGGAATGATGGACTTGTCAGACCAGTAAGCTTTGTTAAAGGAGCAGGTGGGTAAATAAGATGTTTGTGATATAGATGGATTTGTGAGATTTTGTTAGCAATAACATGTTGAAGAGAATAAAAGGGTGATTTCAACAAAAGATGGACCTTACAGGGGAAAACTGTTCAGTTTTACAGTGTGTTAACATTATATCTCATCTGGATGCTTTAGGTAATGAGTAAAGCAGAGAATCAAATGACTGTTTTGAATGTACCATTGCACCTCAGTTGGAAAAGCATGTGTCTCATTGTGTAAAATCATCCCCTTTTGGACAGAATTTGACTGACAGGGATTGCTGGATTTGTGCAGGTGGACATAGCTGCCGTTCATCCATCTGGATGCAGCCTTATTTACAGGGTTACATCCACAGTGAACTGATATCACAGGCACCATCTCTGGACAACAAGCTTCGTCAAAACATGGATCGCATTCATGAATTGTCAGTGAGTGAACCCATGATGTTTCTAACCCTAACCCTTTTTTTGGAATATGTGATGAGAAGTAATTTTTTGAAAGAACTCTTTATTTCTCATCCCTTCTGCCAGGAGTTTATGAGGTGATTTGAGGTGTGGATACCATTACAAAGAGCTCCTTATTTGTTTGATTGACATTTGTGGTTCCTCTTCATGGTAGGGATATTGATTTATGTTAGAAAATTATTGAACTTATGTAAGAGCATGTGAATGCTGGCAGTAATCCTTGTCAGCTCTACAACTCTGATCTGCATATTTTTGGCTAAGCTACTGAGCTAGATCCCTACCTTAGGATGATGTGCCAGAGAGCTGGTATAGGTTGGAAAGGACCCCAACGTGTCTTGAGGTCCGAGGGTGTAACATTAGAACTATTTGGAAAGTGGAGATTTGGATGAGTACAAAGTATGACAGAAACAAGGAAAATTTAGTACAGGTATGATGTACTATGTACACAAATGAATATGTGGAAATTGATACTATATACAGCTTTTTCTCGACTTATGATGTATTACAATGGACTTGCACTTGCAATGGTCAATAATAAATAAATAATAATACATAATTTTAAATGAAACGGATGGAAATTGCAAAAAATTAATTTATAATTTACAGAATTCTGGTAAGTGAATGAGTATCTGGTAGTGAGTATGAGTTACAGCTAATTAAAACGGGAATTCATAAACATCTTGTACACGTACAACGTCATAGCGCCAACAGCTGTACAGAAACATACAGAACTATAACACAATTGAGTGCTTATAGCTTATAACATACATGAAGAATGTTGTCCAAATGCATTAAAACACCACATGTGTACACTACCTGCACAGTATGCATGTGACATCGTAGCATATCGTAGCGTGAGAAGAACACAGTACAAGACTGTGCTACACAACTGCAACCCCCCGGTAATACTCAGCCATCAACCATCTTCTTGTGACTGCTTCACCACACCCCCTCCACTCCCCTCTCCTTTCCACTCCCTTCCCTCCACAACTAAAAGATTTGCTAATACTGTGCAACACACAGTATTAGTTGTTCTCACGCCTATAATGGACTGTTATAATATCACACACAGCCACGGATGCGGCAGGTTAGTTCTGCACACCTTTCCTTCTTAGTGTATCTCACAGAACTGAATTCATACTGAAAACTTCCCATGACTACCACTGTGTTCTCCATAGGATCCACCTCCACCTGTTACCAATAGAACAGTCGCAGGAGATCCTGTTGCTCGCATTTTCTACATTTCTGTGTTGTATAGCACAAAATACCGAAGAATAAAAAAAAAAAAAAAAAAAAATCATGAACATAACTGTACTTTTTNTGCTCCCATTTTCTACATTTCTTTGTTGTATAGCACAAAAAACCGAAAAAAAAAAAAAAAAAAAAAAAAAAGTCATGAACATAACTGTACTTTTTAAAAAGAAAAAACATATCAAAATCAAATCAATCTAGATAATACAGTGCTATGTAACCTTAACTAATTGAAGTAAAACATGGCCATAAGAGAATGAAGATTTTCAACATCTTAGACACCCTAACTAAACCACCGTAACTGAAATACAGGTGTGACACTCACCCCTAACTTAGTGTTTCAAAACTTTTGAAATCAGGCCTATATGATTGCAAGGTGTATGTCATGTTATTCTTACCTGTTCACTTTTTCCTTTCTTGCAAAGTCACAGTAAACAATAAATTCATATGAACACTAACACAGGTGACTTATACTTGGGTGGAACAAATGGAGTAAGAAGTGCACAAGAGCCAAGATGCTTTTGTGGGTCCAACTCCGCTATTTCCAGTATCTGCCTGGGTGGCAGTAAGGTGTTGATGTCATTGCTAATGGAGATTGACAGACACATGCAACAGTGACAGTTGAGGTACCTACATAGAATGTAAACGGGTGAGGGAGATGAGAGAAGGAAACGTACTCACACACTGGGACGTAACATGCTTTTGACAGTCCTGCTTCAGCCAAGGGTCAATCTGGCCAGAGTCGATATCTCAGTGAACAAACCTGCTGCCATTTTAATCATGTTTCATCATATTCCAAAGCAGTTGGTAATTGACAGCAGGTATCTACGCAGTGCTCTTCTGGGCCGTGAAACAGGTGTGCTGAGAAGTGATTGTTTTTCTACTACCTGTCCCTGTCTTATTTTCTTAGCCTCTTTTTTATGAATGTCTGTGGGACACGAGGTTTGCAGAAGCACTGCATAATGGGACTTGGTTATGTTTTATATTTAATTACCTTATGTTTGTCTATTTTCCTCCCATTTCTGTCCCTTTTTTATATTGCAGAGATGGATAAGTGCACGGTGAGGAATGAAACTGCTTTTCTCTTACAAAGGGAAATTTGTGTCCTATTTGCTTGCAGTGAGCTTTTCTTTGATGCTGCTCCAGTAGAACAGCTCTAAATTGCTACAAGGTGCTGAAAGACATTTCCAGAAATGTCTCTGGTGCAACTAAAGGGAGTAAGGGCAGTTGTTTGCTTCTCTTGGAGAACAGGGTATAAAACTGGAATAATTTCCTTTTCTGGTTTCCAAATCTTTGTTGGTTTTGTTTTTTTATGTTAATCCTTATGAATATGTATGCTGTGTTTCTGTCCCATTCAGAGGCAAAGCAGTGAGGATAAACTATAAGAAATACAGCTTTATGTTTGTTCCATTCTGACAGTTATGCACTCTCTCTCCCTCTCTCTCGCACTCTGTGTGTGTGTGTTTGCAACAGAGATGGTGCCATTGAGACTTGCACTCTTGTGTTACCCTGGTGATAATACAGTAACTGTATGTCACACCATGGTGTTCTGAACTACAGTAAGGGGGGACAGGCCATCACTCTGACCCTGCAGAGGCATTGTTAGCCCTGACAGAAAATCAAGTTTATGGTTTAGATTAGCTAGGGTCGGCAAAGAGCCTATTTTTGGTTTAGTGATTTAAAGGCAAAATGAAGTGCTCTAATCCCATTATATTCAGAAAGAAATGGCCAGGTAAACATAATTTTGAAATCCTTATTTTAAATACAAAACTTCATTGTTTTTCTCAATCATGAAATCACTGTTTTTCTTTCCACAGCTTCAGCTTTACTCTTACTCAGCTTCAGCATCCACCTTTTACCTTCGTCTTCTCCTATGACTTCCCCTGGTTTAGCACCAACTCTTCCTCACCTTCCTAACCACAACATCAATATCCAACCTTCACCTTCTATATCTAGTACCAACCTTACATATTTATCATCCTGTGAACCTCCAAGCTTCAACATTAAGTTCTCCTTTCTCAACATCAACCCTTCACATCCTTCAGTTTTAGCCTTCTTTTGATCTGTACCAATTCCACCCCACAAGTTTTTGGAGGTCCTATCAGTTTCAGAAACTCTCCTCTCACTCAGCAGGCTTCCCAACTACCCCCTCCTCCCAGGCAGTTGTTACTGTTGCTTGGCATGTCGACACTTCTCCAGATCCGATTTGTTTGGCCGCAGATCACTGCTGGCCTAATGATTTGTGCTGCCAGCCTGTGCGAATGATGTCACCGCCTCTCCTGTCATTCCCGCACACATTCCGGCATTTGCAGCTTCCTCTCTGCACTGCTGCTTCTCAGTGGGAGGAACAGTTTTTTCAGCCTTGTGCTGTGTGGGCCTTGCTTTGTGTGCTGGGTTGCCACGACAACTGGATTTGAAATTTAGTGAGCTAAAGTGTGTCGCAGACAATAGGTAACCAGGAGCCTGGTTACTCCATTCTCTTAGCGAAAGAAGGAAAGTCAGACCCAAGACACTGATAAGTAGTTTGGCTTGCCTCCAGATCCTCGAAGGAGATCCCCCACAATTTGTCAAAAATCTGTTCTCTCTGTTGGCTAATTAGATCAATTGTGACCTAAAGAAGTAGCACCCATTTCCATACACATCTTTTGCATTACAGCTCTTTCACAGTGTGCTTAATTAATCAGCTCATCATTAGAGAAATCGCGCACAAACTGTGTACCCTATTTGTGTATTATTCAGATTTTAATCCTAATGAGGTATAAATTTATGTGGCAATCTGGGACCAGGTCTCCACTGAGAAACACTGCCATGTGATCTGTTAGTGAGGTGGGTGCATCTTTTTGCCACTCCCTAACAATTACACATTATTCACAGTGAAAGATCAATTAACAGGCACATTGCCTCATTATCACCTCACTGATTATTGTACTGCGGCATTACTGTGCATTTCTGGTTTGTTGGTTTTGTGTGTGTGTGTGTGTGTGTGTGTGTGTGTGTGTTTGAACTTGAACTTTATGTGTGTATACATTTCCAAATTCTGAAAGTCTGGACCAAGAGTCAGTTGGAGTTTAAACACAGGCACACCTACAGAGATTGCCAGCTATGGGATATGCTGGAACTGCCTTGTCTGATATGGTCTGCTAGCTAGTATTAGTATATTTTTTTTCTAATGTCACCTACTTAAACTAGAGGACACAATGGGGATCAAGTGCACCTAAACCATGTGCGTGAACAATGTCCTACTTTGCTTTAGGCACCATCTCAACTTGCGTTAGGACCTGGTTAGGCTAATAGTGCTTTAAAGTCGACATTTAAGACCTGGTAAACTATAAAATGGCAACGCCTAACCATTTCGGTTCCCTCCCTTGCCAACCCATACGTTACCGTAGCATTTCTGCAGAGCGCACCTTAAATGTGATATTAGTGTAGTACAGGTATCCCCCTACTTACAAGTGTAATGTGTTCCTGGAAATTGGTTTTTAAGGTGAAATCTAACATAATTACTATCAGGGAGCAAACTTTGGAAGTTCTCCCATGCTTAGCTCTTATTACTCATAAATGCAAAAAATCAGACATATTTGGTCATAACTTGGTGAAGGATGTGAAATAAGTTCACTCTTATGCATGAAAATTTGTAGGTCAAAGAGATGTATCTTTAGTGCTTTCTGTATTGCTGTAGAACCAACCCTTATGTTAACGTAACATGTTTGTAAAGCCAAACCTTATGTTAACCAGTTTATGGATTTAGTTAGCCAGTCCTTATGTTAGCCAAGAGCATTTTAGTGGTTCCGCTGGTTACAAATTGTTTAAGCTTATTTATTTCTCAATTTTCCAGTGGCATGCACAGTAATGTTGACCATTTCTCAGTTGTATTATTTAAATTTGAGATTGTTAAAGGTGACATTTTCAAGGAAATGCTTTTTTTATAGTAATCTCTCATTTTCATTCCTCATACATTAGTCCCCATCATTACATTCTCAGGCACCAGAAGTGGTGTGTTAAAGTGGCAAGAACCTGAGGTACACTTGCCTGTTTACAATACCTACTGTGATGTCTGATGGTACCTAAACATACACATCAGTACGCATCCCGTTGCTCACGCAAAAACTTTCATGCACACTAGAACAAACACAAACCTTGTTCTGCATCATTCAGATCTCTTCTTTAGCTCTTAACAATATTAAATATGAACTTTTTTGTTTTTCATGTTATACATGTAAGCTTTGCTTGCATGTTTGACTCCATTTGTGCTAACAGCATTTTTGCTCATAAAATCAGTACTTCTGAGAGGTAGTCCATCCTGGGAAGGAAAAGGGTGTCATTTGCTTGGCTCCTCAAGAAATGAACTACTGTGGCCTTTATGTTCCCTGCCCTCTTTTCCACCACCTAAGATTATTGTTCTTGAGACCCGGTTGGCATTCTACTTCACCATGCTATCCTATGTCCCGCACAGCGAGAGAAAGGAGAGATGATGCCATAAATTGATATCTGTAAATTGAATGTTTATCCAGAGGCTCTTTCTCAGAACCATTACATAGCTTTATTCATATCCTTGGCTCTATAATCGATGTGCGTTTTTCATTAGGCACTGTGAGGGGGACTTTTAACAAGTCCCTGTCCACCCTTTGTTTTGTTGATGGTCCTTGGGAAGTGGGATATTTGCAATTCAGTCTGGAAACACTAGCATACCTGAAACTGTAAACAGTTAGCAATGGACACAACATAATATCTCAGAGCCTCATGGTGTGAGAGTGGTGGATCGTGTGCAACGTCACATGCTCCCCACATACCTTTAGTCTCTCAACCAAGTGTCCATATCACTTGACAGCACCACCTACTGACATACAAAAGTGTGGAACCATAATATAAGATTCCACTGTTTTTTGGTTGAATGTTCTGCAGCTTGCCACGTCCTCTCTTTAACATTTCTGAACATAATGTTTATAACTGGTGTCAAAAAAAACAAGTAAAAAACAAGCTTCTGCCATCAATAGCCTTTTAAGAATTTCTCCTGCACCTGAGGAAGGTTGTATAAGGAAAGCCATGCAAAAAGTTTTTTACAAGACATCACCTGGTTGCTGCTTGGTGTGTGGCTCTTCAAGAAGGCTTTTCACAATTTTGATCCCATGACGAACCCTTGCTCACTAAAGCAAATTTGATCTCAGTATTGGACACTATCAGCATCCAGTGTTAAGAATGTACCATAATCACACTTACAGTACTTGTGTATGGCTGGTTCAGGGAGAGAGCCCTGTTTCTTCTCAATGCTGCTCCCGACATTCTAGTATTTAAGGCGGTACTGGGTATTTGCATGATGACATCAGCAAAACCTACCTTTATGTGCAAAGTACAAAGTGATGCTACTGTCACAGTAGTGCTGCTGTGCAGATGAGAAGCCACCATTCATCAGTCTCAGTGTGATGCGCAGAGAAGATGGCGAAGTGGTCCAGGCTCTTTTGGAGGGTAATTAATGTGACACCTGTAGACTGGTGATGCAACAGGAAGTTAAAAGGGCTCTTATATAAGCACTGGCTGCCGTTATGCAAGAGCTTTGCGTGTCGCTCTGCAGCTTCACATGTCTGCTAGACAGAACAGTTCTCATGGTGCAAGCAGTATAGACATTATGGTTCATGGGGATGGATTATTTGCGGGGAGGGAGTTCCCTTCCTCATAATGATATGACACATTTCCTTTAGGGTGCTCAACACGTTATGACTCGTATAATAACTACCATGATCTTAATATTGCTATGTAATCCTGATTACAATGTTTCCTTCCTAGTCACTAACAGAACTCTGTCTTCCCCAGCCGAAGCAGCGCACATCACTGTCTTCAGTCTTGGAGGTTCAGCGGCCAAACCACAGCTACGACCCGTCAGAAGTGAGCTCCTCCCTGGGCTACGCCAGCTTCAGTGCCAGTCCACCTCTCAGCCCTGCCCTCAGTCCCACCCCCGGCTCTGCCTTCAGCCCAGCCAACTATTCCACTGGCTCTGCAGAGGACTGTGGCCTGGCAGGTAGGGCTTCTGCTTCCTCTCCACGCTTAAGCTTTTCCTCTCTCTTCCCAGTGAGTTTGTCTTTGCTCCTTTTCCTCCAGGAAGCAAACACTCTTATCTAGTGACTTTTTCTGTGTTTTCTGTACTCGTTTCCAAGTTGCAGGGGTGCCTGTATTTGAACAAGCTATGGATGTTAGTATAAATCAGTTCCTTCTCAACTCTCACTGTTCTCAAGAAAGAGCTGTTGTGGAAGAGCAGACTTAAGCAGCAGCACCTCCATCTAGCAGGTATGGGACATCTGAGGCCACTGTTATCTCCTAGGAGCTATTGTAGAGGTGCCACTGTAGCAGAACTCATACAAACTTGTCGCTACAGTTTCATTTATGCTTGACACAACTTGACAGTTTAATATTTCTGTAAATCCAGCAATAAACTGTAGCTGACTGAGCCTATGTAGTACTTCGGAGCCACTGTTTTATTACCAGTCAAAGGCAACTGTACCCAGATTGCCAGTAACTTGTCTGCTTTGTGAATGCCTGTGTTGAACAAATGAGAAATATAGTGAATTCTCCATATTGAGTAGTAGATGTCTTTTGCATTGAAAAAGTTTTTGAGTTGCTTCACCGTTTTGATTCCAGTGACCGCTGTGTGCATCATCATTCCTTCTGTGCTCCATGTTGAAGATGACTGTGGTGCCATCACTTGCTGTTGTGACAGCAAACTAAATGCATTGTGACACCTCCAAGTGTTGTGTCAAGCTGTGATATAGGTGGCTTCAAAATCAAGCCACTGCCCTCTTGTCAACCACTGATTGTGGTGACAAATGTCGGGGTGCTGGGGCAGACCTGGTCCCAAAATATTGTTGTACTGTACTTCCTCTTTGTCACTTCCTTTATATGGAAGATATATGCAGATACCCAGATGGATCAGGGAGTTATCTTGTTAAGGTGTCTTGCCCAAGACTTTGTTTGCTTGTCACCTTTCTCCCCTTGGCTGCTCCACTACAAGAACTCAGGGCTATGATTGGAGATATGCCACAGTCAGCAGGGTGAAGAGAGTCTTCCTGAAGTTATCTTCCTCTGCAACTCGTTTAATCATAGTGGCTACAGTGGACCAGCAAATGCACAACCCCTTTAACAGTCTACAGTGTAACAGCCAAAACACACCTTTAATCTCTCAGTATCCTGATGACACCTCCATTTTAATCCCACTGTTTACAGTAGAACAGTTGAAAGACATCTCCTTCAACTGTCTATATTTTATGCTATATTTTTTAACAGCCAGAACACACCTTCTTTAATCTTTCTATACTGAACTAACTGAATACACACCTGATTTAATCCAGCCAAAGTACAGTTTAATCTAAAAGAAACATCCGCTTTAATCCAACCAGTTTCCATGAACTATTCTAACTGAATCCTTTTTAATCCAGTTGGCTACAGCAAACCAGCCCATAACATTCTTTTTAATCCAGAAGGCTATAGTGAACAAGGAGTCCACATTCATCCATCCACTTGGCTACCGTGTACCACACAAAGTACAGTCACTTTAGTCAGGCTTTAGTAGAGGAGTCTTTACCAACATCCTATCAGTCACCATCATGACCCTATTCCAGAACTGCGCCCTATGCTGGTTCTCCACACTGCACAACGTATAACAATAGCCAAAAAAAAAAAACTTGTATAGGCTGTTGTAATAGGGCTTCCAATAGCTCTTACTTTCTAAGTAGGGGATGAGGGTTGTTGGGCTTATCAATTCCCTAGCCTGAGTATATGTGTGGATAGATGTCCTGGGGGTATATGAGGACAGCTGGCATCATGCTTTATGTACCTTTATCTCCCAAATACAACCTCACTTCACTGGCTCCAGCGGTACTCCTCTGTAAGGTTCCCAGTTCGGATGAAATGTTCTGTGTACAAATATAATCCAGACTGTTGCCTTTAAAAGTCCAGTGAGGGGTTTCCTTCACTTTGATCTTTAGTTATGCATTTGATATACAATGCAGCAGCACACACTGTATAGGCCTTTGTGGCTTTACATTTGAGTAGTGATTGAAACACAGGATGCCCAATGTATGGGGTCAGTGGTTTCTATTCCCAATGGTAGCAGTATGCCATGGTCACCTCAGTGAGAAACTGAAATGTATGACTGTGAAGTTTTAAAGGAGCTGAATGCCCAAGGTGTCAAGAGAACATTGGCTAGGTTGGTCAATAAGTATTGAACCATTGCATACACATAGCTCCCCACCAAGTGAACAGAACACAAGATTGAATGTTGCATCTCTAATGCAACTGGAAAACCACTAGACAGAAAGGTTCCTGTGGAGGAGCCCCCCTTCATGCAGCTGAGACTCCAGGAATAGATTGTGGCAAACTGTCACACTGTCTTTCTGCTTACACCATTTCCTCTTGCATTTCTGTCCAGATATAACCCTTATGAATTCATTGTATTGTTGCCGTGGTAACCTCAGGTACTTGGAAAGTCTGTTGTTTTGTCTGAGGTGGCCTTCATTTATAAACGGGTAAAGCAAGCATTGCGACTTTTCCGAATGAGGGAAAGGGGGGGGGGATGGAGAGAAACACGGGCTTCCGGTAAACCATAAAAGGCATCTTTGCTTCCTGTTTTTCTATTCCGCATTCCCGGGAGCATTGCAGAACCAGTGTGGGGCCGACGTGTGTTTTACATTGTGCTTCCTGCCAACCACGGGCCTGCATCGCTCACTGCCTGTGTAGGTAGAGGGACAGACCTACAATAGTGGCAATGCCTTTGGTATTTGGCAACTGTGCTGAGTGACATACACACAGGCAATGGTGCTTACCTGAGCCAAATGTATGGTGGCTTTGGGTACTTGAGGGTGGTGGGGGTGTTTTGGTTGAGGCTTTGAGGACAGAATGGGGACTGTGAGGTGGGAGCCAGCTGTTGCTGCAGAGCAGGGCTCACAGTCTTAGGACATTCTACTAAATGCGGTTTGAACGATTTCTGGTGTAATCAAAACATTTTTCTCCCAGAGATGTAAGAGATTATTTTGTGCAGTGGCAGCAGTTAGATACTTTGCTGGTTAGAAAGTGAGAACATCAGATTTGGTTGCCCTGGAGGTTTTAGAGTTGCAGGCTTGTGTGTGATCTGAGGAGTTCTGTAGATACTGGGCTTTATGACACAGAGTTAGTGAGCAGCATGGGTGTTTAACATATGGACCAGAAGGATTCCAGATGAAGCTCTAAATGGTGTCTTAATTTTAACAGGATAACTAATATGATTTACTTCGCTAATTCTGAATGCTTTGGGGGATGCACATTGTTATAAGAAAGCACTAATTAATGAAACAGCTAAATTTACTTTTGAATTTCTTTTAATATATTATTATATATAATATTATTCGATATTAACACTGTTCCCTACTGGACAAGGCGGAACCCAGTCTTGTTGCTGTTAGTGACACTGATCACTGTTAGAGTAAACTGTACTTAAATTAGCAAGACTTGGGATCACCAAAAACATCGTTCCTGATGCTTAACCTGATAGAAGTTAAAGTCCTTAACCACTATGCCAACTGCTGAAATAAATAGACATAAAATTTAAAAGAGTATGAGAAGCTGAAGGGAGCCAACAACATCTATTTGCCACCTGCCCTATTCCCCTTCCACCTTGTCCTTCTCCATGTCTTATTCCATTCATTACTTGCGTGACAAGCAGTTAGAGCATCAAGCAGACAATGACAATCACAAGTGACACAGATTTAATGGTACATCAGTGCAGCAACAGGAAGATGTCTACATTAAAACAACCATTTACAACAAGCTGTGTCAGTAGGAGGTTCACTTTATTGTATGTTTGTTTTCTTTAACCCTCTCCCTATTTCTGGGTACGTTTAACTATTTGGCCAGACACAATGCATTACAGTTACCAAAATGAGCTTTTTTTACATCACCACTTCATAACATAATGTGTTCATTTCTTTGTACACTTAAATCACTAAATTAAAAAGTATATTTTGTTTAATGCTTTTCTGAAACAAATTTTCCTTTTTATTGCCCAGTTTAGATTTTTAAAAATATTGTATCTTTAGTTTTATTAGTAGCATGTAGCAAGATTGTGTATTTTGCTTTTTGAAATAACATTTTCTTGTTCTGGGTTTTTGAATACATAGGTCTAATGTTTTGTTTGGCCTGGGTGGAGACTGCCATGAGCAGTCCTCACACAAATGGTCTTTGCAATGCTGAGGGCACAGGGCAAGGGGCACATCTGGCGTGCTTCATGGTCAGTAGGGGTGGCTTGGTTCTGCTTTCATCCACCATAAGAGACTCTTCTACCTCCTCCTCCCCATTGCTGGGACACCAAACCCAGCTGCCACTAAAGTTTTACAGTTTTATTTTTAAATTGTTTGTGAGGTGGCCTCTTATCACGAGATTCACAGTGACATTTTGCTGGATGGATTAAAGGTGGTTGCCGTGGTGACAGGCCCTCATGTAGTAAATGTGAATATGAATTACTCCCAGCAGACTGGCATTCTTGGGTCTGGGGACAGGTACATCACATAGTGAGCCACATGCACTGGAGCTGTCATTTTTTAATGGTGCTGCAAATGAGTGCAGATTTACAGCAAGATGGAAAGGAGGCACTGAAGAAAAATGTGTAACTTATTGCACACATGTGCATTCTCTGTAACACAGCGTGAATGTAATGATTATCTCCCAAATGGCTGACAAAGCAGACCTCTCGATCCTGTGCAGCAGGGCTCAGTGTGGCAGATGTGCCTCTGTACATCTCGAAAGAGTCCAATAGGCAGGAACAAGATCGTATCCCTCCTTCTGCCTCTAAGTCACAAGGGATGAAAGACTGGGAGAGATGAGCCATGAGGAGAGTAGCTGTAGAGAAAAAGGGTCCCTCTGGGGTCTGTCAGGGGGTTAGAAGCATGTGTGCCAGGACTTCTGCAGCTGTGAAAAGGTGGAAACCATGCTGAATTATAATTAAAGAGCACGTGAATCTTGTTCTGCCTCAGTCTGCTGAACACCGGTGCTCTCAGAGGGATCTCTCACCCCTGGCAAAACAGCAGGTTCTGAGTTTTATACATTACCCTGTTTGGTTTGGAGCTGATGCACTATGGAACTGGGTTTTGTTCATTAATTCATGATATGATTTAAATGGGGCTTGCAGTGGCCACGTTCCTTCATATGAGGTGTGATTTTGCATGATTAAAACACTGAGCCTCTGTTTGACTGTGAATTCTGTCACCTCATAGTACTTAACAGTGTGTTGTGCTCCTCCAAACAAACACACACACACACACACACACACACACACACACACACACACACACACACACACACACACACAGAGGCAGTGAAGCACCACATGTATCCCTTTGAAACCTGTGTGATGTGATGACTTTTACTGCTGTTCCTGTCTTTGCATCCTGTCCTTAGTCTTCACATTCAGATGATCCCTCCTTTTTTCCCTTCCCTTCTTTTTCTCAGCTTTGACTGAGTATTACTTTTTTGCTGGACAGTGGCTGTGACTCAGTATGGGTGCAGTGAGCATTTGTTTACATGCAGTGAGGCATCCTAAGGAGAGGCCATCCTTCTGCAGATGTTGGGATTCCATCTGAAACACAGTGTTTGTCACCAAGGACTGCAGTGTGATCCTCTGTGTGACTATCTCTGTCTTTGATGTTCACTTCTTTCACTTGATGATTATTAAGGATTATCCATGTCGCTCTCTTATGAGGTTGCTTCATGTAACTTGTTCGTGGTGCTCTCTGGGATTTAAATGCCTTATTGCGGTCTTTTGCATATTGTGTGAGGTTGTACTTTGTGCTGGAACTGTCACTACTACTTCTGCCACCAGTTGATGGTTGTGTGTTTGAATCCCTCTGCATTGCAGGCTAACCTGCAGGAGAGCTATAATGCAATTCACACCCTCCCACACTACACATGGATGTGATACCACCTCACACCTTGGAATCGATAAGGGCCTGTGGGGCAGAGTGTGTCACAAGCCCCAGCCAGTGGCCACTTGAGCAGGGTCTGGCAGCAGAATGAGGCCTGTGGAGCGAGTGGTGTGGCGCTGCACAGAGGACACACTTTGGTGAGGAGAAGAATGTGTATGACCGCTTCAGGTGGGATATCTGCAGGACTTCAATTTGGGAGGGAGTGCTTTGTTTTAGCAATAATTGCTAATAATTTTGCTTACTGTGGTTGTTTGAGATGAGGATTCATTCTGCTTATTGCAAATGTCAGCACCAGTTATCCATTGTGTGGTCATGAGGTAAATGCATACTTGAATTTGAATGTGAAACCACAGTCTAGAGAGGTAAAGGTATAACAGACAATGACAGGAGTATAGGATTTATTGGGTCGGCTGGGTGCTTATGCTTGTGGACTGGTTGATACAGGGCTACAGCATCACACTCTTAAGTGTTGTACAGACAGTGGGCTTTACTGTGCTGTGTTTGCAAGTGGTGCTCTTTTCATTTTGTTCACGTTCATCCAAATGAAGTGTCTGCAAGCTTCCTTGAAGCAGCTCCATTCTTTGTGTGGAAAAATCATTTCACTGCTCACACCCTGTTTTGCACAGTTCACCATCTGCATCACCAACACTGATCTACCGCAAATATAGTGAGGCCCACACAGGTAGATACACTGCACTGCAGGGGGCAGCTGTTTGGCTGTTAGTTTATTGCTATCTTCCAAATTGGCTTCTGTCACCCTCCTTTCCAGCATCTCCTGCGGAAAACATCTCCTTGAGATCTGCAATGGCAAGTGAGCACAGCGCATAACACACCACATGCTAGTAATGATAATTCAGCAAGAAAGGACATTCTAAAGAGCCCAATTTCATATTAGGCCCTCTTTAAGCTTTTTCCATTAGCTTAAGTTATTTCATGTAATTTGTTTTTCCCCTCTTTAATCCCACTTTGGTGTCATTACTCACACTGCTGTTGTCATTGCTTTGATTTATTATAATTAACCTAATTGGATTCTCCCAGCCTCACTCTTCTGTCTCACTCCTGTTGTCCAGTGTGGTGCCCCCCCCCCCATTTGACACACCTGCTGGTGCTCTGTGCATCCTTCTCACTTCACCTGTGTTGTCACACTACTTGAATTGGGCTTTTGACCAAAAGTGTTGCACGTTCAAATCGGTTTTGTCCTCACACAAAAATGTTCTTTCTTATGTAATAGGTGCATCGATTTAGACCAGGATCTGTTCAGATTGTCCTTTTGTATGTTTCCCTAGTAATCGCCCCTCTCTGTAGGGTCTAGTTTCACTGCTCTTCAGTTCCACACTTTGTATGACTGAGCATTTTCAGTGTACATGTAACATTTCTTTCAAAGCTCAGAGGGACCTTGCCCGATCACATTTGGCCAGACGCTGTTTGGTTACACAGCAGTGGCATCCTGAACCCTTGGAGTCCACCACATCTTGTGTGCCTTTCTACAGCCGCTGGCAAACGAGTGGCATGCGCGAGTGGTGTCTCTGGTAATGACTGTGCCCCCTTCACTCCTGCTCAGGTCCCATGAGTGCTCCTTCTACAGAGTTGAGCTGCGCACAACGAGTGACTGACTAACTGTTGTAGCCTGGAGGTCGTTCTCCTTCAGGGAAACACAGCTGCTATGGGCTAACTTAGTCAAAGAAGTGGCAGCTGTGACTCTTTTTTTAATAAATGTGCATTGCAAAGTAACACAGTTTGAACAAATTATCTGGTCTTTAAATAAATGTATGCACACATAATTATTATTATTATTATTATTATTATTATTATTATGTACTGTCCCATTTTTATTACTTAGTTCTACCATTTACTTTTTCCTTTGCTGGAGATTTTATATAAAACTACTTGTATAATGGTATATATCTTGTGGTTACAGTATACTCTGAGTATGCTGTACAACTCATGCAGCATCAGAATGTTTAACTGATTTAGCAATTTTGTATTTAGCTCAAGGGTTACAACAGTCATCCTTATTCTAGGCCTATGACCTGTTCAGTAATAATAATAACAATAAAAATAAAAAAAATCATGATAAAAACAAAATCTATTTTTGGATAACCATGCTAGCTGTTGCCTTGTGTTTGCAGCAAATGTCAGGTTTACTCTCAGGTAGTCTGTCAGACTATTCTCAAGCAATCTGTCTGTCAAGAGTAGTGCATTGTGGGAAATTTCATTGTATTGTAGGGCAGTGAAAACCATTTATGTGAGGCTTCCTGGCCTTGGGACAGGACAGTTATGACCAACTGGAGAGCAGGGTGAGTTTATTATCCCACCCCATGTCCCCCACAATCACTTTCAGGCACAGACACACACACACAACAGGATATACTGAAAGCACCCACTCTGCCAGTGTCCCCCAAAGGCATGCAGGTGCAGGGGGGTCTGTCTGGTCATATCCTCACTAGCGTTCCCTGTCGCTGCTCATTCTTCCTTGCATTTTCTCTCTATTGCTCCTCCTCTCCTGCTTTGCTGGTCTCGCTTTGTCTCCGTTATACTGCACAGTTCTCTCCCTCGTATCCCGTCATCCTTTTGTGAGTAGTCCTGTCTCTGTGCTAAGTCCGGTGTCTCCCTCTGTCCACCCTCTCCAGAGGAGACCCTCATAGAGGACGACTGCCGTGGAGGACATGTGCCGGATCAGTTTGCTGGCTTGCTGCACGGCTCATCACCAGCTTGCGAGTCACCGGACAACCCGTACCAGCTATACAGCAAGGTGGACAAGTTCAGTCCCCTCGAGCCCAGCTCGGTCCATCACCATGGCAACTTATTGCAGGCACCTGAAATCCGTACACGTCTCCCTTGCACGGGCAGCAAGGCCTCAGGCCTAAAGAGCCCAAGGGAACCCAAGCCTCAGGTAGTCTACCGGACTATCTTTCACACCCGCGTCAACCAGAACCTGAACCAGAACCCAGCAGGCTCCACAGGAGGCTCCCTTGCTAGACCAGGGCTGGAAGAGCGAGCTTGCACACTGGGCAGGATGCGTTCAGTTCCCAGGAATGTGCTGGACCTACAGTTCTCCCGGAATTTCTCCAAGTCTGACTCCAACCTGATCTCAGTGTCGCCTGTCCAGGAAGAACTCCGCACCCAACCTGGCCCCAGCAGAACCAGCCCCAGCAGCAGGCTGGAGAGGATACCCTCCTTCACAGCTGAGTGGGAGGAGGTACCAACTCTCCCTCTGTCTTTTTTGCTGGTTTCACCTACTGATTTCCTTTTCTTAACTGGTCCCTCTCTTTTGCTGTTCTCTCAGTATAGTCAGTCCACAGTCTGACTGTAAAGTGGTAAACGCCAATCCCTCTGGTTGGTCTTCTTTGTGGCTTACTATAGGTTCTGCATTGTCTCTCAGTGGTTTCCCTTTATGGTATCTCTTAGCTTGGTATCTTGAACAAGTCTCTATTTCACTCCTAGTACTCTGGGCCATCCAAACATTAAGGGTGAATTCAGAATGAATTCAGTGTAACCTGTACTAGTGTGATCGTAGTACAACTGTTGCAGGTGAAGATAAAAAGCATTGCGATTTTTCTGGACACAGTTGTTGAGTCATTCTAATGTTTGTTGCTTCAAAGCCCTCAAGAGAAGTAACTGCAGGAACATAGAGGTTAGTAAAGTGACTAACGAAGCCCCTAGAAGCACCATGGGTCCAGCTTCAGCTTCAAGTCATGTTCATGGTCCTTTACAGTGACATTCCACGAGGGTGGTAAAGGGCACAAATGATCTGTCAGTGTTGCTTTTATGTTGCTCAGTAATCAAGATCAGCATCTTAAGGGAGGTCAACAGGGCAGTTTGGCATTTTTTTCTATTTCAGGGGGGCTGAGCTACTTTCTGGCAAGAGTGCACGTAAGATCAAATCCAAAGACCACCTCTGTAGAACCCCATCCGCAGAGATCAGTTAGGAGAGTAACATACCAATGGAGGCAAATCATAAAGTGTCAAACCAAGAGTGATCAGTCGCAGGAGGGACTTCCAGGGGAACACTAGTGAGACAGAGAGTGAACAGCCCTGGAGTGCTAAATCAAGAGTGATCAGCTGTGAAGGGTCAGGTCTTAAGAGGGACCAGCTATAAACACTCAGACTTGGAGAGCAGCACTGAAGGTGTGTCGCTATTTTTCTTTGCTGATATCTCTGTTTCAGATTGATAAGATCATGAGCTCAATTGGAGCTGGAATTGGAACAGGACTGGAGGACATCAAAGAAGACTTGTCAGGTAAATCTTTGTGTGTGTGTGTGTGTGTGTGTGTGTGTGTGTGTGTGTACATGCAGGTGTAACCGTGTGTTCCTCCTGGACTAACAAGGCAAAGTTAGTCACCAACAGAAAAGAGGTAGCACATTCAGTAAGGCAGTTACTATAGAACCACAGACACCAAGTGTCTGGAGAACGAGTGCTTCATCAAATATTTAGGTTATCAGGTCATGAGGGAAGGCCAGTCAGATATGCAGGTCCATTAGCACACAACAACACACTCACTGCATGCAGCATACTGTCGAATCTCTGTTCCACCTTACAGCCTACCAATGTTACTCACGTGCCCAATGCCAGTTTGGCCTGAATAAGGTTATATGGTGGCTTGTTTTGAATGTGTTATGTATGTTTCCTGATTCTTGCTATCTGGTAGTGTGTATTAGCCAATGTGCTAGCCTGCTCGCTAATCTAGTGCAGAGCAGATTCCTAGAAAAATGAGTTAGCCAGTGCTTTGTTACAAGTTGAGTTCTTGCAGTGTGCCTTCACTGTGACAGTTGGCATATGCTGCCCAACCACTTCTGCTCTTAATGAGTGCTTGTGCGCCATCTCCAGGGCAATGCTGTGTCTGGCCCAGGGCCACATGTATCAGGCAAATGAAATGATACCTGAGGTCACATTTTTGTGTGTTTGGGAGGATGATCACTACAGAACAGCGTCATTTCTGCTATGGAGTTCCACCATCACCTCTACACTGTGCTGGAGGCATACAGTAATGGCTGATAGCAACAGAGGTGATTGGTTGGCATGGAAACAGAAAAAACAGTCGAGCTCTAGGGTCATGTGACTAACATGGATCTTTGCTGGACCAGCTACTCTGCCCCTACCCCTCTGCTGACCCACCTCATTGCGCAAATCCTGCTCTTCCCATTAGTCCTCACATGTCATCCTTGATGCTATATTGATGCACCTTCCAGCTCATGCAGAGGTGCAGCTTTGTGTTTAGACACTAAACAGTGTGTAGAATTGGAGTGACTGCTACAGGTAAAGGAACCACAGCTATAATGGAGACAGCATCTCTGAACTTTTTTAGCCAGCTCTTGACTTATCACAGCAGAGGCGAGGACCACTTTTTGTCCTATGTGTCTCAGTGTATGTGTGTGAGGGCTTGTAGGTGTATGTTTGTCCCTGGATCTCGATGCATGTACCTGTGTATTTGCGCATTGTGGTGCTGCACATCGCTGTTAACATGCATGTGTGTGCAGTACAGCTCCATGCTCTCTGATAAAAAGGAAGGCTGATCTGATGGATTTTATCAGCTGCAAGCGGCGTGGTGTAGCTGGAGGAGAAAGAAGGAGAGTGAGAGAGAGTGAGAGGGAGGGAGGAGGGCAGAAACGATGCTGTAGGAGCATACAGATGAGTGTAGGAGTACTTGATAAAGAGAATCCTATCAGGCAGCCAGGCAGTTCTCTCTCTCTTGCTCTCTCTCTGTTGCTCTCTCTCACCCGTGCGGGCGCACACACACACACATACACACACGCATACGCGCACGCGCGCACATACGAATGCGCGCACACACAAGCACACTGAGCCTGGGAAGAAGGAGCAACAGCTGAGCTCTCCTAGCCCCAGCTCAAGCATGGCCAGCCAGCGCCCCTCCGGAGCCTGAGGGGTCTTGCCTCCACCTGGGCCTGGAGGATCCTCTTTCCCCGCTAGACAGTGGGGCTCTTATTTCTGTATCCTCCTGTCCCACCCTGCCCCCCTCGTGTCGCGCCGGCGACCGCGGAGTGCCGGCAAGCTGGCGGGCTCCTTCGACAGCCACTTTGCCCGGAATATGATGTGGCAATGCCAGCTGTCCCAGCCGGACTGCCGCTGCTACCGCGTGGATGGCTACTCCCTGCTGAAGCGCCTGCCTCTCCACCCCCTCATAGGGCCACGCTGCCCTGCCCAGTCTGTGGGTCAATGGCTGGATAACATCGGCCTGGTCCAGTATGAGAACCACCTGCTAGCCAATGGCTTTGACAACGTGCAGTTCATGGTAAGTGCCGCTCCAGCGCTCACTCAGTCGCTTCACCTGTACCCCGTCGCCTCTTGCCTGCGTGCCACTCTTGCCCACTCTGGACTCCCTTGCTGCCAGCACGTCCAGAGAAGGCACTTATACGAAGGAACCTGTAGCCTGCACTTGAAAAGTTTAATGTATTTTGCCGATGTTAGTGACAGCTCCCTCAAATTGCCTGGTTGTGTGTGTATTGGACATTTTTGATGGTGCAGTCGTGCTGATAGGTGTTATGTTAATTATTTCACAAAGGAGAGATTATTTCATACTTTTCCATTTTGTTGTATTCCCTTCTCATTTTCAGATACCAGATTCAGGGGTGATATCTGTGGTAGACCGCAGATTTGTGCTCACTTGCCGTGGGAGCAGAATGGTTGGCGAAGTGCATGTTTCTGTGGAAGTGTCCGTGCCTATATGCGTTGCTCAGCATTGGAATCCATACCTTTTGTGTGGAGCTGCACACATTATGTGGCACACTGTTCACCTGTAGAAGGTGTGTTTATGCTGCGTAGCTAAGCCTGCTTTTCCTTTTCTGCAGGAGTTTTAGAAGGTGGTCGCAAGCAGTGTTGGGCTGAGTGTTGGTGAGAAGCACACAGAATAGGAGGTTGCGTGCGTAGGAACCTGTAGAAAAGACGAAAGAGAGCAGACTGTCTGTGAAGTCTGTGATCAGCAGGTAGGGGAAGCATTTGAAACTGTGTGTGTCAGTGAACAGGTGAGTTTTTGTTTCTGTGTATGACGTGTGAGCCATGGTGGCAGATGTACCTGCATGCACATACATGCAAATGACAGGCTGAAAGATAGAAAGGACAGCTTTGTTTTCATATGTTAGCGCTTCTTTGTGTGACATGCGAGTTGGTCAGGAAAGGTGATGTTTGTTAGTCAGGCATGGATAGGAAGGTGAGCAGATGTGTGACTTGCAGGTGTGTCTTGTGTCCACTATCGTATTTGCACAGAACTACACAGCAGGCAGCCCAGGTGTATAGGAGTGGGTGGCACATATACAGAATCATGTGGTATCACAAGGCATACAGTTCCAAGTGGTGTTTCAAGCTGTGAGCCTTGCTGAAAAATACATATTTTATCAGAAATGGTTATTAATGATGATTTTTTTTTTTTTTTTGCTTGGCAGCTATTTTTTTTCCAACCAAAAGAAACTGCATGCAGTTCTCTGTACAACCTATTCATATTGTTTCCCGTGTCAACCTAACTCAGAAGCATGTTGCTCCTGAGGGATTTGAACCGCCAACCTTTTGATTGCTAGTCTAGTTAAGCTGGAATCTCATTTAAAGGCAAATGGTGTACTGTCTGGCACAATTTGTCACGACAAGGGGGTTCAGTTGGCTAAGCTTCTGGAAGGGACACCATCACAGTCGCCCACACATTGTGACAGAGTTTAGACTGTAAGCAGAACAGGTAGTGCACAAGCTGCACAGCTTTTGAGCGGTTTTCTCGACCTGCTGGTTCTGTCTGCCTAGAGATGGAGATGCCAACGGCAACAGCGAGCTGTTGCTAAGCAGAAGGAGACACTTGGTACATGTCTCCCACACCAGTGTGACGTCCGGGTTGAACACTCACACTCAATGGGTCTGGCGGAAACGGCTTGCTACGCCGCAGCCCCAGGAGGTGGACGTGTAGGAGTATATGTGTGTGTGTGTATGTATGTGTGTGATGGTGTGAGTGATTAAATGGTTTTTGTGTCTGATTGTATGTCTGTACATACATTGGCATGAATGAAAGTGCGTAAATGAGAGAGAGTGATCAGCTGTGAAGGGTCAGAAAGAGTTACTGTAAATGAGTATGTGGCTGTGGGAGAGAGTACAGTGAATGACACTGAATGTTAGTGAGTGAGGATCGAAAGGGAGTGAACAAGTGAGAGTGAACAAGTGTGTGTTACTAGCAGCTGGGAACCTCTGGGGGAGTTTGGCAACAGCTCTCCCGCCATTCCGCTCTTTGTGTTGCTATGACCTGCATTTGTCCCTCCGGTTGCCAAGGCAACTGCAGCATGAGTGGGCTGATCCATGTGATGCACACTGCTGCTTGAGGACTGAAGGAGGAGGTGGAGCTCTGCCATTACCTGTCTGTGCATGGTGTGAGTATGTGTGACTGAGAGGAAAAGAGAAGCTTGAATCCAGCATGAAATCCTATTTGATAAGGAGCAGTATGGGAATTGAAAATATACCATTATTCTAGGTACAGCACATTACACTGGAGTCAAAAGCTGTCATCTCACCAAGGAGCACCGGTGGCATTGTTGTGGTGAAAGGGAGAGCTGGAGTAAAAACACCAAATAAAACACTCACCCAGCTCACAAAATGTGATGTGGGGGAAGCGGGAGCCCCAGTTTGCCCACTGCTTCTTTGCAGGCTGTAGGATGAGCAAACCATCATTTTTCTGTGAAGAGCTACAACCTACCAGGGCTTGTGTGTCATGTGATGAGTGGAGGTCCAGTTTTCTTTGGTGGTGTTCCAGGTCTGGGGTTGCATTAGTGTGTCATAAAGGTGTCTTTTGCCCATCCCTCAGCCTACAAAGATGTGTGTTACATAGCGTAGTGTTAGAGATGCCTCCTTTAGATTCAAAGATCCCAGGTTCAAATCCCACTTCCTACTGCACTACCATACATTTACCGTGAAGTGAAAGAGTAAAAATTACCCTGTTGTATAAATGGGTAAATAGCCTGTCACTGTAAGAAGCTTTGGAGGAAGACTTCAATTTAATGTTGATCTTCTGTTTTCAATTTCAAGATGTTGCATTATTGTAGCTATGGTGTGTTTATTTTTGATACAGATCTTTTTTTGTGTGTGTGTACAGTGCCTTCAGACAGTATTGCCCTTCCGTCTGATTGTTGCTTGTTCTGTTCGGTTGCAGTCAATTTAAGCCATAAATAGGATTTAAATAGGATTTTTCCTACTCTTAGTGTAAGTAGTTCTCTGTATTGTTAAGATTAAATAAATTATTTAGACATCTCCAGAATTATGTTAAAAATAAACATCTGAAAACGTATTCATTGATAAGTATTCACCCCATTGTTATAACAACCCAAATTGGGTGAGGTATTCCATTGTCTTCATATATCACACTAAATAATACATTAAGAAGGTACACCTGCGATCATTTCAAATCTTCCTATACCCAATAAAATATGACTGACTTTGTGAGATCTTACAACTAAAGCCACAGATGAGATCAGTCCTGCTGTCATGAACACCAAGGTTCTGCCTGCAGAACTCACAGATGAAGTTTTTAGGAGGAAATCAGTTGGAGAAGGTTATCATAAGATTTGCAAAGCTTTGAACATTTTCAGAAGCAATGTGAAGTCCACTGTAATGAAAAAGGAAGAAACATGGCACAACCCAAACACTATTAAAGTCACCCCATCCTACCAAACTGAACAACCAGACAAGAAGGCCAATTGTCATAGAAGTGACCTAGAAGCCAGAAACAACACTGCCGGTGTTACAGAACTTTTTGACTCAAATGGAATAAACTATTCAGACATCAACAATCTGTTCAGCTCTTCACAGATTGTAACTCTTGGGGGGAGAAAGACCAACACCAAGTCATGTCTGGAGTTCGGTAGATGCCATGTGACAACCTGAAAACCTCATGGAAAATTTTGTGGTCTAAGGAGACTAAATTTAAGCCAGTTGGCCTTAAATCAAAGTGTATGTTTACAACTAGGTAACACCATTTCAACTATCAAGCATGGTGGTAGCAGCATGATGCTCTGGGGTTGCTGTTCAGCAGGAGTGGCTGGAAAGCTTGTTGGCATCAAGGGCAAAATGGATGGGGCCAGACACATGCCAAATCCTTGAGGAAAACCTGTTTCATTCAGTCAAAGATATGCCTTTAGGGTGAAGATTAATCTTCCAGCAGGGCAGTGGCCAATAGTACACAACAAAAACTACTAAAGAAAGGCTTTTAAAACAAATGGTAGCATTGTGGAATGGCCCAGCCAGAGCCAATCCAACTGAAGATGTATGGTATGACCTGAAAATTGCCTACAGATGCTTACCATCTAATTTGGCAGAGGTGGAGCAAATTTGCTTTGAAGAATGAGTGAAAATTTTGAAGTTTAAATGACCTCATAGAAACTCCTGTAACTCACCTATAATTGCTGCTCAAGGTCTAGTTACATAGTATTGACTAAAGGGGTGAATACTTATCAGTGAAGTAATTTCAAAATTTTTATTTTGAATATAACTTTGAAGACATCTAATTACTTTATCTCATTGTAACACTATAGACAATTGCTTTTACAAGCAAAGGGAGGGGGTGGGGGTTGTGAATACTTTCTAAAAGTGTAGCGATGTAATACCTAATGTTTTGTTTTAGTCCTACCTATTTAGTTTTTAGTTGAGTAATTTAGGTCCCTTTTTTTGATTTTTGATCTGATTTATTTTTGTCACATGACAGGTGAGAGTAAATCAGTCACTCCCTCCATGGTTTATGTTCATTAGGCTCAAGGCTATGAGGGCTTTTTCCTTGCAAGGCTCTGATTCTGAGAATATCTGCTCCACCTTCAACTGTGCTGAAGTCACCAGCTGAGTAGCACTCTGCACTACTTGCCTAACTGGTCTGGTATCAGCATAATTGACAACTTTATTTAGCCAGCAGGCTAGCACCAAGGAGAAAGCAGTTGCTCACATAGTCCAGATTAAAGTTTACATTTATATTTATTAATTAAGCTCATGCTTTTCTCCATAGTGACACAATGTTAAACTGCTTGTACTTTACCCATTTATAAAGTTGAGTTACGTGTATGTTCAGGAGACTCAGCACTGGTGCCTATAGATGTGAAAACGATAAGGTCCTTGACTGAGTTTGCATCACATTACTTTTTTTTTTAAATACTTACTTAAGCTTCTGGGTCCTTTTTGAGAGACATGGGAATTTCACAAACCAGCCCCATCTTTCTTAATCTCAGATGCAGTATTCTGTGAACTGCCGTTAGTGATAATTAACATTGGGTGAGAATGTAGTGCAGACCTCTTGTGGATACTAATGTTTCTGGTAAAACTTTTCCATTCAGCAATTCTAATCACGTTACCCTGCAGACTGTAAAGCTGTTTGATGGGAACTGGCCTGGTTTGGGTTGGTATGGGTCAGTGGCTACTTTGTTCTGGGTCCTCTCTTCAGCAAATGGTGCTCTTGTGTTGAAGGCTGGTTATAAGAAAACATGAAATCACAGTGATTTAATATGGCAAAATGAAAACTGCAGTGCGACTTTGATCTGTGTGATTACAGGCCTGCTGGCAATCATACTTGGGTTTGTAAGACTGTTTCTTTGCATCTCAGTGGGCAGACTGCTGACTGATGATGTCATATTGGGTGTTGTATGCACACTACTGACAAAATGAGGTAAAAATCTTCCTATTAGTACATTAGTGAAAGAGTATTTCTTATCGATTACGTCATATGAATTTACTCACTTGGCCCGGCGCTGTTTTTAGTGCAAAGCTGTGGGCAGTGTGTGGGTTGTCTATTCTGTATTCTCATTGTGTAACAAGTTAAATGACAAAAGGATAGATTTTTTTGTTTATCATGAAATCGTTTGTTGAATAAAATAGATCTGGGAGAGAGAGGTTTCACGTATTATTAAGGACAAAAGTGAGGGACTCTTAGTATGTTTACAGAAATGTGGCTTTTGTGGAAATTTAGTTATGTTGCCCTATGTGTCTTGTGTGACCAGAATATGAATATGAGCCTATTGTGTAAATATACAGGTTTCATAGATGGCAGCACACTGTGTTCCTAATCCCAAAGCATATCCTAGGGTTTTTAATTGTGGAAGGTAAATACCATTGCATGTTTTATTCTTTTGTGACTTTTTTCAATTTTTCTTTTAATATTAAGAAAATAACAGCTGCCTGTGAGCAATAATGAGAGCACTGGTGGTCAGTGAAAATGTCCAGTGGAACACCCTATTGTGGCCCTGCCAAAGGAAGCAACCTCCTTCTCCTCACACAGTTTTGTACGCTGAAGATGATCGGGTTAAAACTTGGTGTAATTGGTGTGTTGTCCATCACAGTTTTTTGGAGGGAGGACGTCATGCAAATGTACAAACAACTGCGAATACACCCTCACTGAAGCCCACATGCAGACACACACACATACGTACCTGTAAGTTCAGTGCACTGTGACCAAGTGACTGACTACTAACTGTTGTTTCTTCTCCAGGGCAGTAATGTAGTGGAGGACCAAGACCTGCTGGAGATTGGTATCCTCAATTCCGCCCATCGACAGCGCCTCCTACAGGCCATACGTCTCCTACCTCGGGTGAGTGTGGGTGATGATGTGGGTGTCAAGAGCCCAATCGGTCCAAGTGGTCCAGCCAAAAGTGACAGCATGTGGAGTGTGATGGGCAGGGGCAGGCTATGTGTTTGGGTTTTTTTGATGAATATTAGGACACGTAACAAAGTGAGTGGCTACGCAAGCTTTTCCTGAACCCAGAAGCTAGTGGTCCTGCTGTCTCACTCACTGTGAAGTACAGGAGACAGGTTTCCCTCTGCTCTTCTGAACAAGGACCATTCTACAGCCTTTAGCACTGCAAAGCTGACAAAGGGCACAATTGTCAGAGTAGACTGTATAACAAGATAGAAGAATAGGGAGGAGCACAGAGCAACAGAGGGAGAACACGCACAGGAAGTGTTTCCAGAGAATGTAACTCCACTCCCTGGGTTATTCTCTGATAGCTCTCCTCTGACTAGAAGGTACAGGCCTACAGCTTCAGCACTTTGTCATGTCCCTCTTAGCATGCTGAGTCCAAGGCATATTCATATGCACAGGTGCGGCCGATTGGCTACGATGGCAACAACCCGACGTCGGTGGCAGAGTGGCTGGAGTCCCTGGAACTTGGTGACTATACCAAGGCCTTCCTGGTCAATGGCTATACCTCCATGGAGCTGGTGAAGAAGATCTGGGAAATAGAGCTCATCAACGTAAGAGTTACTTCTCTCCTTACTCTGATGCACTCATGTTGCTCCTGTTCTTGCTGATGAGAGAAGATTTTGAGAAGCTTTTGCTTCGATTGGTCACTTGTATGAACATCTAAGAGTCTTGCTGGAGCTTTGACCCTTTGGTGCTGAGTACCTGTGCTTTTGTGTGTGTGTGTGTGTGTGTGTGTGCGTGTGCGTGTGCAAAGGGGGAGTTCTGAGCCCCATGTCCATAGCATGGAGCTCTTACATTTGCTGGGTATGCTCCTCTGCTTCCTCTAGAGGGCAACAGAAACCACTGACTCGCCATGTTTCTATGCTGTAATCAAGCCTATGTTGGCAGTTTTCCACTCAGCGCTAGCACTGTAGAGGGGAAGGTTCTCTCTGATATTACACATGACCAATGCTGCTGTGTCAGCAGTTTACATGTGTGAATGTTTACTTTTTCCTGTGCATTATCTATCTGCATGTTTATTGTCCTCCGAACTGTTTTCAGGTGTGTGGGCACACATGCGTGTGTGTGTGTGTGTGTGTGTGTGGTACACACCTCTTCCTGCACATGGTGTGAATTACTATCTGTTACGGCAACCGTGCCCCGCTAGAGAACCCCTGAACCTGAGACGTTGTGTTTGTGTCCAGCAGAGACCACCAGTGCCGTGCATGGCACTGCTCTAAATAATGGCTGGCAGAACAGAGTCACAGCCAGGCAGACAAGGAGGGAGCAATTGGGAAAGAAATAGAATATACAAAGCGCTCCAGAGAGAGTAGGCCCTTTGATAATTGCCAAGGGCAACAGATGCTGCGGTGACCATGCAGGGGAGGATTTTGGAGGTGGCCAGGCGAGATTGCGGTGTGGTTTAAAATAGCTGCTGCTGTCTGAGGCTGCTCGAGGGCTAGGATTTCTACCCTAGCCAGGGATTAGACCACAGCAGGTTCTCTTTGCATGCTGAAATCCCAGCCCCAACACACCAGCTACCAAGGACAGGCAGAAATAGATGTTTGCCAACTGCTCAAGTCCTTTTTCATGAAAAATGTGTACACCCCAAAACCCTTTACTAACGTAATAGGCAGGATCGCTTCAGTGTCCATGTCATTTTGCTTTGAGGCAAGTATATTTATTTGCAAAGAAAATAAATGCTAAAATGTGAAAGTATATAGCATATAGCTATTGTACATGAATAACTTATTTATGTGATGTACGTGAATAACTTCACCTAAAGAAATATAGACGAGTTTGAACTCCATGGTGTTACACAACTCTGACCGCTAGATGGCTCTGATGTCTCGTATATCAATTAATTTTTAAAAAATGCACAAGTTTCCTTCTGTTAAAATAATTTGTTCTGTGAAATCACCCCTTTAGAGGGAGAACCCTTGTAAGTAGGTGAAACTGCCATTGCTGCTTATTACTCTTATTTTACTCTTCTTATTATTATTTCTAGGAAAAAAATACATTCACAGACTGTATTTACGCATCTAAAAATTACTTAAATGAGAAAATAAAGGCACTGCAAGACACCAGCATGTTTGGTCAAGTTTTAACCATTACTGAGTAATTACAAAGTACAAGTTTATTTGTTCAGCTATTTTGAGAACATTTACATTACAAAATATTTTACAGATTATTTATTTTTCATTGCATGTTCTTCACTTACTGTAAAATTTGTCAGGCAGTGTGGTGAAAGTAACTTGCATTTCCAATCCAACTCATTTGCTGGCAGTGAAACGGCCCATAACAATATAGGAGTGTGGAAGTGCTTTCACTCAGCTCACTTCAACAGTATGTACATGTCTGGTGTCAAGACGATGGACTGCTACCTAATGTCAGTAATCAGATATTAAATAGGAATTTGTTTCTTTTTATGTTTATGGCAGTATGTTTATTTCCAGTTATTTAAATTTAATATAGCTCAAAATTAATACAATTTTAAAATAAGAAAAATGTATTTTTAGTATAGCTTTACCTGAGTCTTTTACAGAACCTGACCTGCAAATAAAACAAGGAACATGTGTAGTATTGTATATATCGTTTGATGGTGTAGACAATAGTGAAAGTTGAAGAAAGTGGCCTGAATTCATGGAATGAATTAGTCAACTTTTGAGGTTAATTAGATTGTGAAAATGCAAGATTTGATTTTCAGTCATTTCAGATGAACTTGAATTTTAATGTATAAATAAAAAATGAGACAGTAGAGAACATTTTTATTTGTTGTATCTTTAGCTGAGGTTTTTACAGAACAACTTTTTACAGAGCTTAACTAAATTGAGGGATACTTGTTTTATTACTAAACTTTTATTGATTGTGAAATAACTTTAGATTTACAAACAAATCAAATTACAAAAGGTCACAGGGTGAATGTTTGCAAATTTACAAACCATTTTACACTTCCCCTCAAATGACTGTATAAATTTAGTATGATGGACGTAATTGTACAATATGCCCCTGTTTGGAGCTGAAAGCCTGTTATGTGAACAGGTACTGGGTCCATAAAGGGTATATTATGAAGAAATTCACTTGACAGCAGGTATTTGAGGTTGTTAATTTTTGCAATATTTAGTAAGCTATGCAGATTCTGGTGAGAACTGCAGTGTTGGTATGTGTGTTTAGTGCTGCTAGCAGGGGCTTGTTCACAAGCTGCACAAAGGAATGCAGTCAAAGATCCTTCCTGTCTGAGCAACACATACCACCCAGACAGAATGCCCTGAAGCAGAGATGTTTCCCCCATCCAAGCACAGAGATGGTCCAAATACAGTATGTCCATGTGCTTCTAAAGGGGTCTACCTACTTTTGTGTGTGTAATCAGTGCGTGTGCATGCATAACTACATTTATGTAGAAGGTGGATGTGTCTTTTTGTTCTGTGTCTGTGCGTGTCTCTCTGTGTGCGTGCCTGCGTGCGTGTGTGTGTCTTCCCCATCCTTCCACAAACAAGCAACCCTGCTAATCTGGCACTGGAAACCCTAGTGAAATGATTTGAGTGTAGTATGAATGATGTACACACTGGCTCAGCTCCAGTCTGGGCCTTGCTGTTGTAACCAACAGAAGTATTCACTAAATAATAATAATAATATTAATCATCATAATTAAGTTTTATTTTTAGATGACCACTTAGTTGCTGTGACAGCTGGCTGTTGGACTAGATACCTGATGTTCAGCATGGATTTCTTTTGCCATACATACTGGCAGGTTTGTGTATATAGGAATGTGCACTTGTGTGTCAGTTATTGTTGTATGTGTTAGTGCAGAGCTGCAAAACCCATTGTCATAAGAAAGACTTAGACCATCTGGCGTATGCGCAGTATGAGAGAGGCCAGTGTATAGGAACAGGAATTATGTACTTTGGGGAAACTCCACACGCATGTGTCGGCAAAGAAGCAATCTGCTCTGCAAGGCTTGCCTCCTGTCCTCAAGCCTTGGTCTCACACGCTTCCTGGCAAGCATGCACGCAGCTGACATGCTTTCACACACGGTGCCATGGACACCCACATGCAAGCAACACCAAAATTTGGTTCTATTTTTGGCTTTGTGTTTCGCAGCATAAGTGTGATGGCTGGGAAAGAGCTTAAAAATTCAACTGGTATACATTGCAGTCTCTCTCTCTCTCTCTATATATAATTTTATGTGTCACATGTTACAGATGTACAGCGCAAAGTAAGCCATAAAACCTAGCCTCCCACTGACCTATGTTTGCAGGGAGCCTGTTAGTTCTGTGTGTGGCTGTGTAGAAGTGTGTATGTGTGAACATGCAGTCTGTGGTCCATCATAAAACACACACCTGCAAACAGGAGAAGGTGTAGTTATATATAATTATAGATAGTTATGTTGTCATCTTGGTTCACTGTGTTGCAACAATCCCATTAGTCCCACTGTAGTGAGTTCTTTGTCCTCCCATCGTAGTGTGTGTTCAGCAATTTCTCCCAGAGCAGTATGTGATCAGTGTTTCATGTACATGGCCCCCTGGCAGAGTCCTGTTCTCACACCGGCACATTAATGATGTCTTAAAGATATGGGAGACAGAGAATGGACCTGCTTGTGTGTGGTGTGTATGCTTGTGCACATGGGGATGGCAGCACTTCCATGGGGATGGAAGCTGAAGTGTAATGTCCTGGGGAGGATGTGGTTAAAGCTCAGTGTTGCTGTGGGTATGTTAGGATGCTGAGGACGAGGGGGTTAATGATCCAAGTGGCTGGAGCTCAAGGCTCTTCAGTTACCTGCACTGCCAGCCAGCATGCAGGAGCTTGTCTCTGGATGTGGCCAGAGTCGCCATAGTAACGAGGTGGAGACCGCGTGAACACAGAGAGAGAGAGAGAGAGAGAGAGAGAGAGAGAGAGAGAGGGCGGTGGGGGGAGAGGGAGACAGAGAGAGCATAGCTGTGTCTGGGCTGAGATGAGTACCACCAAGTAGGAGAGCTGCACGGTACTGCACTCAGCACAGCTCTGTGGCTGCACTGCGCAGAGCATCCTCACAGCCCATCACTGGGCCCCCTGGTACAGCCACCTCCCTACTCCTGGTGCAGAGAAAGGGGTGGGGGGGAACGAAACCACCGCACTTCTGACAGGACCCTCCTGTTCAGCCAAGGTGAGTGTACTGCCAGAGGTGTCACAGGACACGTATGACGGCTGTTCCATACTAGCAATGCTAGCTCCATTGTTCCCACCTTCGCGACTCCCCACCTCTCTCTCCATTTAGCGGCGCCCACCACCACAGTACTGGTTCCCCAGAGGCCAGTGGTGGACAGCTCTGTGGAGGACTGTGTTGGGCTATCATTCAAGGGATGTGCCGATTGAAGCCATGTCCCTGGGAGGTTGCTGTGCAGTGCATCTGTACCCATCGATCCAGAGAAGGTGAAAACGAGCTCATTCTTCATTTACATGTTCGGGGTGCTGAGATGGAAGATTTTTCTTCTTGTCCTGCTTGAAGTGCAGTCAAACTTGAGTTTATTGTGGACCTCGGTGCTGTACAGCCAGCATTTGCTTTGTGTCCTGGGTTAGTTATACCAGTGTGAAGTGTCGCTACGTTGGAAATCTTATGAAGGTGGGATTTTTTCTGTGTCTTCTGCAGTTTAACTTTTGCCAATGCTTTTGGTTCGGTTATTGATGTGTTGTTCTTAACCCTTGTGATTGAGGTTCTGGTGTCAAAGAAGCTCTAGTATCATGGTTGTTCCCTCAGTCCTTTTGCAGTTAGGAGGCAGGTGCGGGACAGAGAATGCTGTGGCCAGGTGGCCCAGGCAGCTCACAGGACCATATGTGCAGTGGGAGGAGCACTGGGAGGTGCACACTGGGTCACCATTTGAGGTGGCATCCCCAGCCTGACCTCCTTTTCCTGTTGGAGAAGCTGCTGTAGAACTCCAGTTGTGATCTATAGTCATAAAACAGAGCAGCTATTTTTCTGGCACACACTGATACACACACACTTTCACAGCTCTGAGTGTTGTGGTGTGACAGCACCTTCTGCCACAGGACTCCTTGGTGAGGATCTGGGTTCTCCCTGCCTTCAGGATGTCTGCACTTCCTGCACACTGTGCAGCCTTCTGGTCTTTGACGTGTGTGTGTATGTGTGTGTGTGTGTGTGGGGGAGTGTCAGGACACCTGTGTGTGGTACACCTGTTGGATTGGACGAGATACAGCATGGGGGTAGGTGCCTAGGGCTCTGCAGGTTTCCGCATTCATTAACAAAAATCGTTAAACATATTTGCTGAGTGGCTGATGAAATACACCCGTGGAGAGTGTGTAGCAGAGATGAAGAGGAAGTGCTCTGGGATGCTTGGGGTGGACCAAAGCCATCCCTGCATTATTCACATCTCTGCTCCCTTTCTCTGTTTGCGGGTCATCACTCTTCATCAGCTCCCTGTGAGTTTCAAGTCCAAAAACAACGTTGGATAAAATGGGGATCCACTACCTTTTTCCATCAGGATGTCTTTGGGGTTTTTTAGTCCACCTTGTGAATTATACATTTTAAGCTACTGACCCATGTGCCTATGCTGTATGTGTAGGATGTTTGCATTTCTGCGTGTGTGTGTGTGTGTGTGTGTGTGTGTGTGTGTGTAAGTAACTGTGCAGAGTGACTCTGCTGCTCCATTTGAAGCTGGAAGTCAGGGCAGAGCCTAAGCTCCATGCAGTTTTCACCCAGAGCTGGGTCTTGAGTCGCCCTCGAATGGGACTTACGGCCCTCAGCTGCTGCTGTGTTTCCTGTTGTTCGGTTTAAGCCGAATGCATTCTGCGCATAGCAGCAGTGCCCTTCTCAGTTGCTAGGTAACTGACTAGCACTACCCCCATCTGGGTGGACCTGCTTTACTAGCTGCTAGTTAATAATGGATCTGAGGAAACAGGGCTCTGGTTCTCTCTGGATCACTGATGATGAGAAGAATAGATGGTGGGGCCCTACTGACTATAGAGACATGAATAACATTATAAACACATTGTTTCATCTGGTGCACTTTAAATAATACTTTTGAGCTTTGACCTTTTGCCCTGCACACTTCTAATTCCTGTTCTAGGACTTAGAATAGAGAATTGTCTGCTCAGTGATGAACAGGCAGCGCACAGAAACGCAGCAAACAAGATGTGTTTGTACGGATAGAGGGTTTTCTCACTACTGGAGGGGTGTGTGTGTATCACATTGTTTGGAATCTCAGTCTGTCTTAGTTAGGCTGTAAAGACCATGCGGAATCCATACAAAACAGATGACCAGAATAGACAAACAAATAAGCTCCATACCCCAATACACTGTACAGCAACATTTATTTATAGTAATAACCATATGTACCATGTGATATAATGATTGTTATTAATGGGCAAGAAAGATACTCAGTCAATGAACAAATTAGGTTTTCTTCTATTGATTTTTTTTGTATTGTATTGTAATTTATTTTACAAAAAACTTCAGTTAGTCTTTCAAGTAATGCACACATGAAAAAAATACCCCCCACGGGACACTGTTGGCACGATACGATTGGAAGCAAACGGCAACTATTTAATACTGTGCAAGCCTTTTTAAAAAATTCCCCGCAAACAGTCATTGTATCACAGCCCCAATACCCCCTTTCTGTATGGCTCCCAGGGCTGACCCCCCAGCACACCACTGGTGTAAATATATAGGATCCATTCGACTGAGAGCAGTTTACTGTAAAGCTCCTTGGGAATCTCTGGAAGTAACAGCAGAACAATGAGAGATGCTGCCCCTAGGAAACAGTCTTGAGGCATAGCAGCCCAACTGCATGCATGCCTCATTAGAGGAGCACAGCGCATGTCTTTGTGCCCCGTGACCGCTTGTATGTCGTCATGGTAACTTGGATTGTCCTTTTTAGGGCAACATTGAGAGAGACGGGCAGCAGTCTGTGTGTGGCTCTGTGTTTCTGGCCAGATTCCCTGTTAGCTGGAGTCGAATGAAAAGAAGTGATTTGTGTTGTGTGAGGCTGAACCATCCCATCAGAGTCTCCAGTCAGTGCTAGGTCTATGTTGCTTCATTAATCCATGTCCTCCTGACCAACAGGAGTGATAGCCAGGCCCTGTCACTGTCAGACCTATGATCTCAGGCATTTTTAGCACGTCGGTATCTGCAACAGAATACATAAGCCCATGGTTCATGTGAAACCATCTGACAGGCCCAGAGTTTCAGGCCAGAACCACAGTCTGGTCCATGTTCCTTGTCACCGTTCTCACAGGAAGCTGCTTTATCATCTTTGTGTGACTGTCAGGACCTATTGTGGCCAGCAAGCTGCCACTGGGTGGGAAGAGCCAAGCCACGTCAGGGGATCACTCACTACTGTGTGGAGCCCCTCCAAACAGCCTCCCTGCAGACTGATCCCCACGTGAAATCATGACTGTCCACCTCAGGTCAAGGATGGGAACAGAAGCCCAGCGGTGGGTTCCCTGAGATCCCAGGTGGCAACTCTTTGCAGACGGTTGGCCATGTTAGTGTTGTCCGTTCATGTTGATCCCTTTGCCCTGTAGCTATAGCACTTAACTGGGGTTATAGAATTGATTGTAGAATACAGAATACAGCCCGAGACGGCAAAATCCACCCCCACCCCTTAAGCAGCACTTCATTACACACGTTATTCACACAGGTCACTTCAAATCTCCCTTTGGGTCACTGAATTATAGTTAATTACTGGTCTTACTGCAGGAACCTCTCTGCTGCAGAAATCGGGGCTCTGTAGGTAGTGAGTATGATCCAAATAAATAAAGCATGTTAAAATCAGAAAATAACACCATTAGGTGCCCTGCAGCCCTCAGTATTTCTCGGAGCATTGGGAGTTGCTTAAGAAGTAGTCGGAATATGAACGTAATTACTTTCCAGAGGAAGACTGATTAAAACATTAACAAATAATAAAACAGACATATAGACATTAAAACATACAACACTGGTACATAGAACTGACCAAGTGAGAGAAGGGGGTGGGAAAGTAAAAAGTAAGTAAAACATGTCTGAAAGGGGCTTGGGGTGGGAGGAGATCAGTGCAGTCCTTGCACGGCCCCTGTTTTTTTATGTAACCAGGCTCTGTGCTGCCTGTGAAGCAGGGAGGTTTAGCGCATGCCTCCCTGCATCTAAATTAAAGCCGTTTTCTGCACAGCCCCTGACTTACGGGAGTGCCAAGCTGCATGTTCTCTCTCTCGCTCTCTCTCTCTCTCTCTCTCTCACACACACGTACACACACCTGGATCTGTCATAACTTCGCTGCAGGGTTGAAAATAGGTTAATTATTCGTTCGGTGCCAGTTAGGCCGTCCTGAAATGAAGCAATCGGGGGCGTTGTTAGAACCACCTCTTGGCACCAGATGCAGAAAGGAGGGAAGAGCTAATCCAGCCCATAATGTACACTCCACACCTATTGCCATTTATGCATTTAGGTGACACACCTCTCCAAAGTGACTTACTGTTAACCCACTTACAGTGCATTAGTCATTTATATAGCAAAGTGACTTTCTTTGATTCCACCCTTTAATTAAGAGTCCTAAAGCATGAGATGGGATTCAAACCGGGGTCCTTTGAGTGCAAGGTAGGGGCACTAACCACTATGCCATGCTGGCCCATTTTCTTTTGATAAGGCTTCTTTTGATTATTTTGAGTTTGACTTTTGAAATGGGAAGCATTTTAATGTACAACAGAGAAATGAACCTTATTCGTGAAAATATTCTTACACTTATATTTAGCATAAAGTCTATGATTACATCCCAAAATTTAGACCCAAAAATATTTTCCTATTCATGTCTGACAATATTAAACATGAAGCAGCAAGAAAAAAGTCCACAGCAGATGGTTTGAAGTTTAAATAAGCTGGTTTTGAAATCTGGTCATAAATCTGGTCATAAGGCTTTGATTTATGCACAAGATCAAATCCACAGAATTTACAGTCAAGTCTTGTTTTTATAAATTAGAGATTAGATTTGTTTCTTGCATTTTCTTTCCTTCGATTTAGCTTGCAAATGTTTAATATTTGTGTGGCTTTTTGTATTTGGTTTAAATGGATTTAAAATCCAGTTGGATTTGTCTTTTGTGTATCTTACACATAGAAAATAAATTACATATTTATGCCAAATTGTCTGAGATTAAATTCTATCTGGATGCAGTTAAAGCAGCATATTTACAGGGGAGATATGCAGTGTTTATTAATCCAGAGGCATAATTCTTTCACTCTGATTCTCAGGCATGCCTGGCCCTTAGTGGAGGACATGTGGGCTTTTCAGCACTGCACATCAACTCAGCACCAGCAGTATAAAGCTGTGGTGAGGAAGCACACTGACAGGCTGCAGCAGTGTACTGAATCCTGATGTGGAGAAATAAGATTCAGAGGTAGAGAGAGGGAAGGAAGCAGATGGTGCCACAGTCTTACCAGCAGTATAAAAAGCCCTTTTTATTGAAGGAATGGCCATACAGGTATTTTTCATATTTGTGGTGTTTTTCTTGCTTTGCAGCCTTTGCCTTGTAATCACAGTACCCAGGTTCTGCTGTGAAACCCGTGAGCCAAGGTACTTACCCTGAATTGCTCCAGTAAAAATACCTGTATGTTGTATAATGCTGTATTATTAGGTCAAGAAGTAACTTAGTGTACAAAACTCACACTGTCAGTTGTATTGGGCAAAACTGTCATCTACATGAGTAAATATAAATGTAATTGGATGATGATGTTTCCCTACATGTGAGCACCCTGTCATACAGACCACAGGTCACACACAGGGGAGCACTGCATGAGGTTCTTTGTGTGTGTGTGTGTGTGTGTGTGTGTGTGTGTGTGTGTGTGTGGATAAGAAAGCCTGACCATGGTTCCTCATATTTGTGCTGTGTGTCTGCATGAGGCTGTGAGCAGAGGGTTGTGTTCTTTCATCTGGTGTGTAGCTAAGCATGCGTATACGTACAAATGGAAGTGAACGGGCTCTGCTCTGTGGTCAGAGTTTCTGTGTGTAGGAAATGTGTTTCCATGGCATTGTTTGAGTGCTGCTGTGAGTTTATTGTGCTGATCATTCTGCATTAATAAGTACACAAGTATAGGAGATGGGTGAGCAGTTAGCATTTGGAAAAACACCCCCTCACATACACACCTCCTCCCCACTCTGAGGGTAATTAAACTCCCAGCTATGTGTGAGACACAGTTTAATTGTTCTTTACCCAGAATGCATCCCTCTCTCCCTGTCATCTGCAGATCTACCCGCAGGCACAGGTGCTCATTCCACACAGGCTGCACCATATCTCTCTGGTTTGCCGTCTTGCGTATTTCACAACTTGCTTTTTACACAGGGATTTGTCCTTACCAAAGCAATTAAGTGTCTTTCTCAATGTGCAGCATTAAATCCCTTCCTGGGATTTGAACTTACAACCTTTTGTTCAGAACCACAACTCCAGTGTGGTCATTGCGGGGAGCAAGCGATGGTGTGATGTACCACTAAGGGAGGAAGCGTGTTGGAGTGAGTGAGTCGACAGTGAGGAGAGAGAGGTGCTATGAAGTTGGTGAATGAGCAGGAGGGTGAAACCACTGAGCTCTGTTGCATTTGATGGATTTTATGTTTACTTTCCAAAAAATACATAAATAAGAATCCTGTTAAATCTTAAATAATCACATTGAGTTTCACTAGATATTGAATCTGTTAACCAGTGCTGGCTGAAAATGTGGTGTATGTTTAAAATTTATTAAAAGATCCGAAAGCTTGTCACAATAAAAGAAATGTTTCACATTTTTATGTGCTGCATTGAATTTAATGCTTAAAATTATTTATGGCTCTGTTTTCTATTGAAGGAAAAAGTTTTTTGTAAAACGTTCATGGTTAAGCGCATGTGTGTGTGAGAGAGAGAGAGAGAGAGAGAGAGAGAGAGAGAGAGAGAGTGGGACAGCATCAAATAGCCAAGTGTCACCATTCACCTCTGTGCAACCCCAGATGGACTGGGGCACCAGAGCACTGCTGTACCCTTGTAGAGTATGTGCAGAAGGCAGAATGTGAAGTGCTGATGAATCAGTGGGGGTGCTGAGTGTACATGACATTAATTTCATAGTCCAACACTGACATCCATGAGGAAACACAGGCCTCTGCTGGATAATTAGTCACCATAAATGTACTGCACCAGAAAGCACATCCCTGTATCTGGGCCTAACCTTACTGTGATTTACAGCCCCCATACATTTAACTGAGCCTGGCCTTATCCTGATTTACAGTCTACACACATAGCTTTTACTAAATGCATCCTTCTCCTGACACAGTCCACACACACACAGCCAGGGCCAAGGTCAAGTGGAGTAAACGTCAGCAGCGTATAAACATGGTAAGGTGTAAATAAGGCCCTTGTGTAGCAAAAGTGTCATAACCAGTGTCACCATTAAACTGTCAAAGAACACAGACCTCTGGGACAGCTGCAGAGTCACTGGTGCTGTTGGTTATGTTTGTGAGGAAGTTGCTGTATGTAAATAGTGCCCTTTTCTATGACCCCCCCCCCCCCCAGGTGCTGAAGATTAACTTGTTAGGACACCGGAAGCGTATCCTTGCCTCCTTGGGAGACCGGCTCCACGACGACCCGCCCCAAAAGCCACCACGAGCGATATCCCTCAGGGTGAGTCACATAGGCACGTCTGTATTGGATGCATTTTGCTTTAGATTATGTGTTTGATGGGGGTGAAGAGCCATGGAAGTCCATGAAGGCAAGCCTGAAGTTAGTAGTGATGTTGCCAGATGTTCCCTCTGAACCCCAAACTATGGTATCCCTTACTAGCCTGTAAAATGCTACTCCACTATTTGTTTCTGCATGAGGATAGGAGTCTGGTGGGTAATGGTCTTCTGATGCTGTATCCCTTTGTTGTGTGTGCAGGGGGCTCGTCTCCATTTCTCAGAGTGGGATTCAGCACTATATTCAGCACTAGGGTTTCTGAACCATCTAGAGGTGGTGGGTGGGAGTGACTAATAAGGAAATGCAACAGAATGTTGGGGTAGGACAGTTGATGGGGAGAGGAGCACCATTTGACCTTGGCCAGACTCCAAGTGTGGTGGACTGGACTCAGTACTTGTCAGCACACTAACTCTGCAAAGCTTTGCCCCTGTAATGCTCTGGCTGGCAGCTGATCTTGTTTTTCAAGGTGTCACTGCAAGGGGCTGTTGTCGTTACAGTTTGAGGAGTATTATTGGATTTTAGTCTGTGTCCCCACATCCTATGCCCTCGGGTAGTGCTGGTGTTTCACAGAGCAGTGCAAAAGAATTTGGGTTCAAACCCTGCTCAGTCTGTGTGGAGTTTACTCCCCGTGTTCTCCCCGTGCTCACGTGGGCTTCCTCTTGCCGCTTCTGTTTCAGCCCACAATCCAATGAGGTGTGTTTCAGGTGAATTGGTCACTTAAAATTGCCTGTCATGTGTATGTTTGTATGTGTCATACCTTTTTACTGTAAGGTTTGCTGTTCTGTATCTAATACTGTAATTCATCTTGGACAAAGTCGTCAGCTAAGTATTATGCAGTAGTCATTGTACGTTTCTTTGGAAAAAAGCTTCTGCTAAAGAATAAATGTAAATGTCAATAACAGGCACTGAGCAGATTTCTTATTACATGGCTTAATGTTCCCATAATAACATTCAAGGCAAGACCTGTTGTTCAGGGTCAGCTTGTTCCGGCCACATTTCCAGGGACTCCAGCTGAAATTGTTGCTAGAACCAGATGCACCCTGTACAGATGGACTCTGGGTGTCATCTAGACCTTTGCTCTTCACCATCTGCTCTGGTGCTATTTGACAAATTAGCGGAAATGTTGGGTCACATTCCTCTGCTTCTTCCTGAGTGTGGTACCCACATGGGGCAGGCTGAAGCTGTGTGGTGGGACTTCCCTTCCAGAGAAGCAAACTGTGAAATTGGCTGGTGTTTTTACTGCTGAGAAATACTCCTGCAAACACTACACACCTGAACTCATGACGAGCTACAGCCATTTCATCATCACTATAGTGGAGCCCTTAAATGAATGGGTTAAATGCACAGAAGCCCCAAGACAGTGGTACAGGTTTTGGGGTAGTGTGAGTGTATGTGATCTGCTGTTAAAGATTTTTTCCATCAGTGTTGACTATGAGCTTCTCGTAGGAGCCCACTGGGAACCACACGCCCCCACAGCTCTCCCCATCACTCAGCCAAAGCGCCTACACCACCGCCGGCTCCCTGGACGTGCAGCACCTCATGATGCAGGCTGACGCACGGCGACGCCGAAACGACAACTACTTCGATGACGTGCCACGCTCAAAGCTGGAGAGGCAGATGGCGCAAGTGAGCATGGTCAGTAGTATCCTAATGGACTTTTCCATTGGGGCCCCAGAGGCTTCCTGTGGAGCAGCTATATCTAATCTTGGCCCTTAAAATGTTCTATACTCAATCCTGGGTGAAGCTGTTGGCTTCATTTGCAGGAGTGTTGTCACTGAGCTGACACTCATCCCTTCAGAATGGACAACTGCACTGAATCGTTCCAGAGGTTGTTTTGGGGAGGGGTGGCTGTGGGGTTGGTCTCCAAACCTACATTACGGACATGCAGCTATTCATGAAACACCATATGGTCTTTGACTCTATGAATGGCTCTTCTGCATTTTGCTTTCAGCGAGAGCTGAAGGCTGAGTCACAGTGAGTCTCAGACAGCACAGCTGTTTACAGGGAAACACACTAATTCATGAGACTGACAGGGAATCGCTTTTATTGTACTTCAGTTTTTTTTGGTCCTGTTTCAAAACCTTAAGGAGGTATAATTTAGGTGGATTATGAAATTTGCAGTTTATTGAACCCATAAACACCAAATCTTTGTTCATATTTACTAAAATAGATTAGCATGTATATATGGAAAAGTTGGTGCAAACAGTGCAGAAGAACCAGCCTTGTCAGATGAGGGCTAACAGATTAATTTTGTGTCAAAACCGCCACAGAGTAACGCTTGCCACAAATTTGAACACCCAAACCTCTCCCTCTCCATGTGTCTGCAGCAAAAACCAGTTATTGCTGTTTTTTTCCCTTTTGATAAGTCAATTATATATGTTTAGCACATTGCAATGAAATACATATGTGAATCTGAGAATTTTGTTGCAAAAATGCCTTTTTAGCCATCTGTCTCTTTCTAATTGGTCACATCGTGAAAGCATGAGTGACCCCGTGCATTGGACTTTACCCATGTTTTTTCAGCAAGGCGAGTGGTGTGAACCAATCACGTTGCGGCCACCAAATGAAGCAACATCGTCTACACCCGTGCAGTACTGGCAGCACCACCCTGAGAAGCTCATCTTTCAGTCATGTGACTACGAGGCCTACGTAAGTTTGCATCCCACCAGACTTGCACCAACAGTTATTGCATCACTTTCTGTAAGCAAGGCAGAGCAGGGACTTGCTGTCATGAATAGTGAAGGGGAATGAGGCTGCAGAGGGACAAGATGGTGAGGCCTATTCACTCACAGCAGCTGGCATCATGCAGTTCTTGTCATTAAGGCCACCAGGTGCTATTAGTGATTTGAGTCAAACACGGTTGAGAACCATCACCAGGGGACCAGAGGTCCTCATCCCTCAGTCCTGTCCAGGTTCTCACCAGGTGCACTGGATAGGGTTTGCGTCTGGATACATGTGATACTGCCGTGTCAACAGTCATGTCCCCCTCTTTCACAGTACCTGGGCTCCATGCTGGTGAAAGAGCTCAGAGGGACAGAGTCCACACAGGATGCCTGTGCCAAAATGAGGGTAAGAGTCCCTCTGACTGTGCTGCTCTGTTGTACACACAGCTGCCTGGTAATTGCTCATCCTGGGCCCATTCAAACTCGCCCCCACTCCAGCCTGTGCAGAACCATGCAAATGGTGACTCAGTGGATGAACGAGCTTGAGTCAAAGCATGTTGTGAGAGGGATTCCGGGTTCCAGCTCAGGGGGTGCCAACTTGTATTGCATTTGAAATACCGAGGGGTCTGAGTGCTCCTTCCCTCACAATGTGTTTTCAGCCTCCGTTGGGCAGAAGCTCATCTGATTGAAGGGCCAAACTGTTCCAGCTCATGAATTTACAAATTTCACTTGTCAGTTGCCTGTAGATCTTGCACCCTTCCCCCACACAAAGAAGTGGCCCCTGTGATGGCTCTTAAAGCAAAGCCCAGAGCCACTGACAGAGTCTGGGAAGTGAAGCAGACCAAAGGGGACGGCCCACTCATTCAAACGGTTCCCTCCAAGGGCACCCGCCACTTGAGCTGACAGACACACAGTCTATGGCAACAAACATGCCAGATGACCTTGGTGCTATGTAACCACAAATGTACAAGGTCATGCTTTAAGCTGACATGCTTCCAGCTGAATGATGTCTCAAACGGCCACTTGAATTTCATAGCAATGAGAATCAAGTTCTTGGACTAAAAAAAGTTTCCGTAGTTTTCTTTTGCTGTTTTTGATCAATTGCCTAACCCATTTTGAACATTTTTTCCCATTTGAGCACATCAAACTGATGCATTTCCTGTGAAAGGGGAGCCTGTACTGATCTAAAACCTTCTCTTGTGTCTTTGCAAGAAGTCCACCGAACAGATGAAGAAGATCCCAACCATTGTCCTTTCTGTCTCCTACAAAGGTGTCAAGTTTATTGATGCCACAAATAAGGTGGGCAAATAGCTCTGGTTTTGTTCCATGTGGCTTACACAAAGTAGAGAACATGCTTCATGCAAGACCCCACACACTCTCTCTGGCAGAACATCATTGCCGAGCATGAAATTAGAAACATCTCCTGCGCTGCCCAGGACCCCGAAGATCTCTCCACGTTCGCCTACATCACCAAAGACCTGAAGTCCAGTCACCACTATTGCCATGTGTTCACAGCGTTTGACGTGGTGAGTCCCTGCTGCAGCACAGCATCACATACACCCATCTGAGGCATGTGCAGGTGCTTTATCCATGCAATTCTGTCTGTATTTGCAGAACCTTGCCTATGAGATCATCCTGACACTTGGCCAGGCCTTCGAGGTCGCCTATCAGCTAGCTCTCCAGGCGCGGAAAAGTGGACACGGCTCATCCACGTTACCCGAGAGCTTCGACAGCAAGCCAGCCAAACCGATCCCAAAGCCCCGCAACATTCGCAAGGCTGTGAGTAGCAGCTCTTGCTGTGTGGCACTAGTCCCTCATCTGTATCATCTCACCACCTTTGCCTTCACCTTCAACTTCATCTGCACTGTCAGCTTAACCCTCTGGTGCCACCTCTTCACTTGTACCACCATATCAACACGGGAAAAACACTGGGAGTCACCTGCAGTGCAGTGCACCTGCACCTACACACACACTTTCACACAGCGTCAGTGTACTGCAGGCGAAGAATGTTGGCCGTCAGTCCAACGATCACTGCTGCTGGCTGCATGTCCATCATCGTCCTCAGGGGATGACTAAGTATATAACAGTGGGTTATTTTGAACCACCAGGAGGCATAATTGGCACAAGCTTATGACAGAGATGCTGTGTGTGTGTGTGTGTGTGTGTGTGTGAGACTAGTATTATCTTGTTTATGGTGGTATGATTATTTTTAGGCTTTAAGCAAGTGACAGCATTAGTGCTGTGATGAGCGTCATTTTTTGACAGGCCGGATAGGGTTACCCAGAGTGAGCTGCAGGATAGACGGCATTGCTGGTGTTAGTGGGTGTCACGTGCTGGGTCAGTACAGAGAGCCAGGCACCCGGGCAAAAGTGTCGTCTGCCCTGTTTCACACTGTGGCTCCCCTGGCAGTAGGCAGCACAGGAAGGGGGCATCTGCAGGCATTGGGGAGAGGGTCTGGTGGCAGTGAGCTCACTGTGAACCTCCTGGTGTGTATTCTCATCACCTTTACTTGTGTCCATGATCTAATGGCTCTCTGGGTGTCAGTCACAGGCCACATGGCAACGCTTGTGGGATACACTGGCTGGCTGTCTCATATGATGGCGGCAGTCGTGTGGGGGTGTTACAGTCATTCACACCAGCTCTATGTTACCTTGCATCAGCAGCAGAACCATGACTTCATCTGTCCTTCATCTCCATCAGCGTCCCTTTTCTGCGCTCTCCTCTACAGTCCTGCTCTCTCCTGCATGTCCATCTCTATGTTCCTCAACCACCCTCTCCTCACAAGTCTCCTGCCTGTGCGTGTGCGTGCCACATGCCTGTGCTGTGGTCTTGCTGTGCTGACCAGGCCCTTTGACCTTTGTGCCCTTGTGTTCCGCCCCTAGGTCATGCCCCCCTCTAGCCGCTGGTCCCTGGGGCACATACATACCCCCCACCGGCCTCCTCACCTTCCTCCTCCTCCTTCCCGACTCCTTCATCCTCACAAAGTTCAATTTCAGGTCTCCTTACATTTTCCTTTTATTATCCTTTTCCTGTTCTTTTTCCTTTCTTTTTGTTGGTCCGTTTGGCTGTTGGGCTCCATTTGCTCATCTTCCTTTCGCTCGTTTGCTTCTGCATCTCCATCGTGGACCTGCTTCTCACCGCCGTACCGTGCCGTGCCATGGCGTACTGTGCCTCGTCTGTGTCTGGGTTATTTGTGCTGAAGAACAGGGATTCCTGGGTTTGGGCCGTTGCATATTTAATCAAACATCCCGGTGACATAGCATCACATTCAGGCACTAATCTGGGCTTCGTGTTAATCTTCCTGTTCCTCTTCCGGTTCTGTGCTTCCACTTCCCAAAAACATGATGAAAAAAGGATGATATGCGACTGCCTCAGTTTATACTTTCTAAGATAGCAGCTATTTTCCCTCCCCGTACTCATGCTGGAGATCGCGGCACAGGGTGGGAGACAAGTGAACGGTGGCACGTGTCCTCTCAGCTTCGTGTCCCATGGCTTCCTCTATATGTACACATTATCACCCGATTTAAAACTGTTACGCTGGATGGAGGTGTTTATCTACAGGACATGTGGCCCTGTGGGAAAGGGGGGTGGGGCTGGGGGTAGGACAAAGCAGAGGTGTTGGTGCACACCACCTTTTTTCCATCGCTTCTTTTTTCACGGCAAGCGTAGAGTACCACTCACAGTCACAGGCGCGCAACGCAACAGCTGTCATTTGTCTGTGCGAGTGTGCATACGTGTGTGTTGGAACAGAAAACACGCCCTCTCCCTCACTGACCCCACTCCCAACCCTGCCTCTCTTCACAGATGGAGCAGCCATCCATGGACCAGAAAGCCCACGCCAACGTGCCGTGGATAGTGGAGCCGGGGCAGGAGGCCAAGAGAGGAGTCAACACCAAGTATGAGACCACTATTTTCTAATATGCACCCACTGTCCACTCCTGTGTGTGTGTGTGCCTTCCAGAGCTCCCTCTAGAGCCCCCCCTGGAGCTGCAGGGCGACTGACCTGTGACCTTTCTCACCGCCCGCCGTTAACTGTGGCCGCTGCATGGTGACGCTGCCGCTGTGTCTTTCTCTCTCCCTCCTCCCTGCCCTTCCCACACCACCCCCCATCCTACCCGAACCACCCCAATGGCCTCCTTCCCGCGGGCACGGTCAAGCCAGAGCTAAGCTGCAGACGCATGAAAACGCTGTCCTGAGGGTGAGCCTCTGTTTCAGCCTGTAGGGGGCACCAGTGAGCCTAGAGGCAGGCTCTGCGCCCTTCCCTCTCCACTCTCGTTTTTCTGAAAGCAGTGCGACTACGGGCTCCCCCCCTCCCCTGTCCAGCCCTCGCTCATCCTGTCCTGCCCATCCTGTCTTGCCCAGGGAAGTTGGCCCTGCCCTCCCCGGCTGCCTGAATGAGAGATAACATAATGCTGCTAAGTGCCCACACTGTAGTGTGTTTGTTGTTAAAGAGCGCCCTCTGCCAGTAGGCTGTGTGCTGTTTCGGGGAGAGGGCAAATGGAGAGGAAGGCGCTGAGTACAGCCACGATGCTCCCTCACCACAGGGATGGACTGACAGGGAAGGACTGTCCTCCGTACACCATGTAGCAGAATTTTACCCTCATTTCATCACCCCCCATATGGTTTGAGCAGCGAGTGAAAGGGGATCTTGGCATGCGGCCTGCTGTATGTGAGAGGGAGCTGTCGCTCGACCACCCCCCCCCCCCCCGAGAGGGGAGGCAAAAAGGAAAATACACATTGCAATGAATGGAATGCTTTTGTTTTCTTTAAAGAGAGAAAAAAAATTCCCCAACTGTGTGATTTGCGAAGGCTGTGTGGCTTGTCGAGCGCATGGCGTCCGTGCTGGCCTGGTGAAGGGGGTGTGGCCAGCAGGAGAGGCGGAGCTGTGGGAGGAGGCTCTGGATAAGTCATGTGATCTCCTTTACAGGGCAGTGCCGGACGCTCATGTCTTTTACAGTGGAATGCAAAGAATGTAGCGAGCCCCGCCCCGCCCCCGCTAAACACGGACCCTTCTGTGAGACACGCTGTTAAAGGCAACCCCCCAGGCCTGGCAAACACGGACTCTGTCCCGCACACAGTTCTGATGGACCACAGGCCTAACAGAGCGTACACTTTTGCAGAAGTCATCGCTACCATGGCAACAACCTTCATCAGTGTGGGGGGGGGGGGGAGGTCCAGAACCTGTGACCTTTGCTTGGAGAGCTGTGTTTTCGGGGGATGGGGGGGCTGGCTGTTGGACAGTAACCAGGGCTCACACCTACGCACCACCTGTAGGAGGTGGGGAGGTCAGAGTGGAGTGGGGGGTGAAGGGACATCGAGTCACCACAGGATAAAGGACTTCTGGTTTGCCTTTTTCTTTTGTTTGTTTTTTTTTTTTTTCAAACTTTCCTGTTCATTTTGGGTTTTTGCGGGAAAGACCACCGTATTAATATGCACAACTGAGTGGACTGATGTTGTGAGGTTGGCATCGCAGGGCTGGCGAGAGCTACTGTCCCCGCTGCAGTCGCTAACCCACTAACACTCATGCCATCTGAGTCAGTGTTCACATTGCCAGGCATTTTAAACATTTAATATAGGGTTATATTGTACTGCCATTAATATTCTTCTTATTGTGAAATTATGGTCAAATGTTGTCTTACTGTTACATTATTTTTTTAACGACACGCTGAACCGAAACTGGGCCATGCTAACAAAGCAAACTGTGGGCCTTGAATGTGCGGATGGCTGGACTTTGTTTCAAAACCGTTGTACCATTTATTGTGGGGCTGATGTCATATTTTACTGCAGTTTTACTGTACTAGAATAAACAAACAGTCCTCATGTAAATAGATATTTTGCCAATTCATTTGTTCATACATGTAATGTAGTAAAGGTCACAGTACATTGCAATGGGAACATGGTACCAAATTTTGAGAGAAAAAGAAAAATGTAAAAAGTTTTAAAGATTTTACAGGGGACAGTGAATGATGCCCCAACTGCAGACTAACACCTGTATATAGGCTTGGGCTTCCACTACACAGATTTTGTAATTTTAGTCATTATTTATATCCTTGTAAAGCACATGGAATAAACATGACTTGTACAGTCAAAGGCCTCCTGCTCTGTGTCCCAGAACCTGACATGTTTCTCAAAACTGTTTATTATTTTTATTACTGTTATTATACATTGACCCACATATTGGTTTGATTATGCCCATACCCTACACCCAAATGACCAATTCTACACAATGGTATATATACATGAACAGTAATGACAGTGTTAGAAGTCTAAATAAAGAAATGATTTGCAGATGGGGCTGTAATCAAAGGTTAGTAGAACAGACAAAATGCCACTCAAGTGAAATTATTGAGATGCTTAAATACTCAAGTTAGGCTTTTTAACATTCTGAACCAATATTAGTGTTAATAGCTTCAATGTATGATTTTAACTCGTGGTAACTATGCAGTACTGTGCATTCAGAAAGAATTCAGACCACTTCACCTTTTCCACATTTTGTTATATAAGAGCTGCACTCTAAAATGGACTAAATTCATTTTCAAATCATCAATCTGCACACAGGACACTATGATGAAAAAGAAGCAACAGGTTTCTTCAAAATTTTCAGAATGTATTTAAAAAAAACTGAAATATCCCATGTACAAGTATGGAGACTCTTAACTCAGTACTTTGCTGAAGCAACCTTGGCAGCAGTCTTCTTGAGTATAAGTCTATAAGCTTGCCACACCTGAATTTGGGGACCTTCTCCCATTCTTCTCTGCAGAATCAGCCTCTGTCAGGTTGCATAAGGACCATCAGTATTCTGCTTTTTTCAGAGATGCTTGATCAAGTTTAAGTCTGGGTTCTGGCTGTGCCACTGAATGTCCTTATTCACTTTTGATGCTTGTCCTGAAGCCACTCCTGCATTGCTTCAGTGGTGTGCTTCAGGTTATTGTCGTTTTTCACATCATCCTGACGTCCCAAGCACTCTTGAGGAAGTTTTCTTCAAGGATCTCTCTGTACGTTTCTCCATTTTTCCCTAAATCCTGACAAACTTTCTGGCCCCTGCTGCTGAAAGAAAAACCCCACAGCATGATGCTGCTACCATTGAGCTTTACTGTGGAAATGGTATTGGCCAGATGATAAGCAGTGCCTGCTTTCATTCAGAAGTAATGCGTCCCATTGAAGCCAAAGAGTTTCATCAGACCATAGAATCTTGTTTCTCATGGACAGAGAATCCTTTAGGTACCTTTTGGTAAACTCCGAGATAGCTATTGTGTGCCTTTTACTGAGTGGCTTCCATCTGCTCGCTCTACCAGAAAGGCCTGATTGGTGGCATATTGCAGAAATACTTCTCCTTTTAGCAGGTTCTCCCGTTTCCACAGAGAGCCTTTGAAGTTCTGTCAAAGTGACTGTCAGGTTTTTGTTCACATCCCTGGCTAAAGCCTGTCTCCTCCTACTGCTCAGTTTGGCTGGGCAGCTTAAGGAAGAGTCACAGTGGTTCTGAATTTCCTACATTTAAGAAGTGTAGGTGGATGTGCAGTATGTGTACTGTCAGTACTGTGTGGTGTAACTGTCAGTCAAAACTTTGAGTACACCCGGTAACTTGTATGGGACAAACTGGAAAGAAAACTCAAAAGCAATTCAAAACATGTCCTATGTCTCTGGGAATCGCTGTGGAAGAGCTGGAAAGACGTGTTTGTAGGTCCTTAAATGTCTTTGATGAAAAATTAAATTAGTGTTCAAACTTTTGATCAGTACTGTACCTTTTAAGTTGGGCAACCCACAGGTAACTGTTCTGCTGGTACCAGTGGAATGCAGTTGTGTGCCATGAGCAGGACAGAAGTAGAAAAAATTGTCCAGCTTTACTATAACATTATGAAATTGTGTGCACAGTATTCAAAAGTTGCAATAAATGGCAAATAATTTCCCAGAATAAGTATTGAAAGGTTTTTTTAACATTCTTATAGAACATTTGTCACAACTCAATGCAATTGTCTGCTAGCAGTTACAGGCAAAATAAAATACTTCAGACAAATAATACTTAATGTTTTTAACACAAAAACCTCTCCGTATTTTACTGTAGCAGCTCAGTAGTCACCACCAAATGTTGGAATATTAACTGAAGTTAATGCAATTTTTGTAAAGTAATTGTATGGTGCAGGTTGCTTGAAATGAGTAAAAATTGTGCATTAAACAATAAAACTATACAAGTTTGAAGCTGCTTTCAAAGGGCAGTAATACTGGCTGTTAGCTGAAAGTGCTGTTGATCACACAGTACAAAGTGTAGAGAAATTGTCTTTTCAGCACCACCTGCCAAGTGTCCCAACTGCTTCTTCCAACAGGCTTCTTTGTGAAATCATCCTGTTCACAGCCAGAGGTGGGTACTGTTGAGATAACTTTACTCCCTTATTTGAACTTGAGTACATTTCTGGAGAAATAGCCCCTTTCACAGTAATTTTTCTCATCAATGCTTTTTATTCAAGCACACATGTTGAAAAAATGAACTTTTGTACTTCTTTGATGTTTATTACCCATTACTTCTGAGTTTTTCACATTCAACCATTTTCATAGTCCCTTTACTGAGAGCTGGTAAAACTGCACATTAGTAGACTGTCACCTGTCATATGTAGCCAACATAACATGAGCACTTTGTCAAATTCCATAAAGGATTACAACTGATACTAGTCAAAACAGTGGCTCATTTTAATAAATAAAAAAGAGGGGATGAGGTGACAGACATCTTGCAGCAGTGTGGTGCTCAGGTTTCTGGGCTACAACAAGGGCCCTTTGAACCGTGGGTTCTGGAACACACAGAAACCATATTTGTCTTCTGTTTGTATGTAGTAGTTATTCATCAGTATTCCACATGTAACTAACCAGGGGTATATGTGCCCAGTTTTTATGGTAATGTAAAGCACAATGATGGCCCTGGCTCCGTGCAGACAGACTGTGCTTTATTTCTCTGTGCCTGATGAAGACTGTGATTATCTGAACACAAATCTGAGTTGTGCACAATGAGGAGTTGGAAATATAAGCAGCTTTGATCAACCAGGACTTCCCATCAAGTGGACTTCAGTACAAAACATATGGCATTTCAGGTATACCAATCTGTCGAACTATAACATAACATTCCCACGAGCAGCAATGGAGGCACGTGCCCATCCCTGTCCCCGGGGATGAGTATGAGCTCAGCCCCAGTGAAGACAGGCTTGGTGTGGCGCTCTACACAGCCTTACGGTCACCCTTGAGCTGCACATGTGCTGCTGCCTTACTGTCTGTGTTCAACCGTCAAGGAAAATGCTGAGCTTTGTGTCCCCTCCACCCCCAGTGTAAATTTCTCAAGTGAGAATGTGTGCATTTGCACAGACACCATGGGGGTATGGAAATGTCACACTGACATTCCAGATGCAGAAGATGCAGAAGTGGCAGCAACTGCAGGGACACGTCATGTGTAATCACTGCAGTATGAAGAAACAGACATGAGCTGAATAAATGTTTCATTAAAACCCTTCCCTTAGAAGAACAGAAATGGCTTTGTGCAGCCATTCTTGTCCACAGGAAGGCAAAAAGCTGAACAAAACTCATCTGGTGCTTTGCTTGATACTGATCTCTTCAGTATCATAACATGACATTTCTGGTACATATATGTGCTTATGAACTGTTGTGTTGAGGGTCCCACAGTGAAAACACAGTGTTATACTGCAATCCCCCAGCATCTTCCGCTGCTTCCCACAAGTCCCCATATTGCCATCAGGGCAACCTGGTGAGACAGCAGCCGACCCTGACTAGACATACCGAGAAAAACGACCCTAGTGTACCACGCTTGCTTTTTCTAGACAAGACTGTTCTGATCTGTCCTCTATAAAACACTGATCAACAGTAAAGACCTGCGAGCACTAAAAGCCACAGTAATTTAGTTAAAAATACTCCATCTATAACAAAGGCCAGTGTAGACTGTAAGACAGCAGTAAACACTCATCTCTTTCGCTTTCTGTACGATAGAGCTATGAGGAATTCTGTCTGATGGAAACATTGATGGGCTGATAATAAGGTGCCTTCAAAAACAAGTCTCTTACTTGGAAACCTACCTGGGGACCGTTTGCTGACATGTTTCTCTCTGGCTGATAGTTAACACTTGAAGCCCCTCTCCTGACCCGCAGTCACCTAGATGCCTTCTCTGCAACCTCATGAACAACATCAAAACCTTCCTCCTCTGCAAAAGTCCTTTAGTCGGTTATGTGTCACTGGCAGTCTAAGACTTCCCTGAAAATCCCCTGAAGCCACTTCAGTGGTCACACTGCCCCATTTTGATTGGCATTGTGAGAAAGAGAGAGACACTCCATAACCAGTGCAGAGGACTTAAGCAAAGTTTTTTAAAAAAGTTAGAACAGGTAATCAGAGCTCGAGGAACTGAGATACAGACACGTGCATGTGGTGGGGGTGCCAGAACCTTTCTCCAATTTCCCCCCCTGCAAAGTTCATTACATACCTTAAAACCAGCATGCTGTATCAGGCAGAACACAACAAGTCTCTGCAGTCACCCAGTACAACAGAAAATGCAATAAACCATAAACGAAATGTAACACAGGGCTAAAATAATCTAAAAGGAATGCACTTATCTACAGTTATTCAGGTCAAAGCGATAACAGTGCAAAACAAGAGATGTGAAGTCTACTCTAGCCTATATGAACAACACTAAAGGTAAAACATCCCTACTGGAGTGGACCAACAGACCAGGGATGCTGAAACAGGGTGTTGTTAGGTCAGGTTTCTCTTTGGGGAAGAATAGTTAATTATGAGAAAGAGCAAATGGTAGCAGGAAGTTGGCCTGGAGAGGTAAGGCAGGCCTTGGGAAAGGAAGGAGGCCATAAGTAAGACAACCAGGGGCCTGAGAAAGAACAAAGCAGAGATCTGTTAAAATGCACCACAATCCCCCCTTCCGTGCTTATAAAAACACAATTAACTGCAAATTCACACCTCCAGGTGTAGAAGAATATTAGTCAAACAGATCTCCAGGGCTATAAGCAACTCAGTGTCTTTTGAGCACAGAGCACAGCCTGACTCATAGTTTGTAGGGAGACCTAAAATGTAAGGTGGTGCCAGACTTCAGAGCCTTGTAAGTTAAAAGCAGTTGCTTAAAGTCACATCTATATGCAATAGGAACCTAGTGGAGAGACTGAATAACTGGCGTAATGTGGCGGTATTTCTGGCAGCCAGAGACAATCCTGGCTGCAGCGTCCTGGATGAGTTGGAGAAGAAAGATGATGTAGGCGGGGGAGCCAGGCAATGAGTTACAGTAAACCAGCCTGCTGGAGACAAAAGGGTGAATCATCTTCTCAGTATCTAGCCCAGAAAGATAAGGAACATTTTTAAATTAAAACATTACCTGCAGTAAAGTCAGTTCTGGATCCAGGAGAATTCAAAGATTCCTTACAATTGAGGTAATATTGAAATTTAGGTGAACAAGATTCAGCTGTTTACTGTCAGGAGTCATAGGTGCCAGGAGAAGGAACAGACTCATTCAGGCCTTGATGTCATCCAGACAAGAGGACAGGTGCTTGGTGGTGTGCAAGGGCCAAAGGCTTGATGGACTGATAATGCTGAGTGTCATCAGCATACAAGTGAAAGTAAACATTGTTTTTTTTTATAATGTTACCTAATGGTAACATATACATCAGGAAAAAAGCAATGGTCCCAAGAGAAAACAGTGAAGTATTCCATACTGGACCAGTGAAGATGCGGGAGAGTAATCTCCATTAAGATGTGCATTCTGGAATCTATTTGTATATTAAATATAGATATTATAATATCACATCTGTTGTCACTTTAAAAGTCTAAGGTTATACCCTACTGCGAAAATGGCCAAATTTAAATCTCATGTTTAAGAGGTGCCAAATTCCATGGATGTCTGTCTTATCAAGACTTTCTTGAAACACACAGGCCTGACCGCACCTGGACCCCCTGTGACTACCCTCATTCAAATGTTGAGGGTAGATGTGGAGCTACATCTCCTTTGCTCATCCTAAGCAGGTTTGTTTTTGGGCTGCAGCTCAGGGTCATGTTGCATTCCAGTGCAAACTACCTGGCCAGACAAAGCACTACACCTGTGTCCAGACTCTCACCTGCTCTGCCTCCTTGTGCCAGTTCTGCCAGATATTGAAAGCAGCTCCCCTTTTGTCTGGGAGACCCTGCTGCCCAGAGCCCACTTCCTAATGCCATCAAAGATGTCCTGTCAGACAAATCTTCTTCAGCAATAACAAAAGCAGATTAAATGGTACTTTTAAAACCTTGAAAAGCTCTGCCTGTAAGCCTCAGTGTTACCCTGTGTAAGCCTCTGTGGCAGGATGACCCAGAGGCTGTGCTCATAATCCTTCTGTAATGTTACTACTCGGCTTTACAGGGGTCAAGAAGTCATTTTTAGTTTCCCTAAAATGAATCCGAGTCTTTCTGGTTCTGGATTCCTTCTAGGAATTGTTTCCCATGAAGCACTTCAAGCTAAATTGCTCGTAAAAATGTACAAAAACAGATTAACTTGATTGTTATCCTCTAAGCTGCTCTAGGATATACCAATTCCCACGTGTATGAAGACCCCCAGTTGACCTTCCATTTATATCATATCTTGTGATACACCTGGAAACATCATCAGTGATGGAGTCATGGGGTGTTTTAGATCTTTCAGCATGACAGCCTCACCCAGACAACCCAACCATGGTTCATCAGGTCCCATCCTACACTCAGGTAATGTTATCTTGAGTCCATTTTTCCCATCTCCTGATCCACAGCCATTTAGGTGTCTGCAGAATCAGTAGCAGGTTTCACCAACAGCTGCATGTCATACCTAACATACACACATAGGCCCTATAGGCAAGGTCTTTCCTGGAAAATACCTGCAGCTTACTTCAGTAGATACACCCTTTGCCCTCTACCTTTTGAACTAAACTACTCTGCCTCCACCCTCATGTCTTAACATCTTCCTTTCATAAGCTTCTTCCCTCCTATACAGGCACTGTATGCTTGAACAAGATGTCTAACCTCAGTGATGTCCCTGTGATAGTGGTTTGAAACTTGAGCTGCCTCCCTAAGTCAGCCATCAGTTGCCAGTCTCTCACCATCATCAAGAGCATTGACCTGCCACTAGTTACTGGCTTTACTCTTTTGCTCTCCTTCACAAATGTCTGGCCAGCAGGTCCTGCTGTTTGCTCCCCACACTGACAGCCTTTGTCACTGCCTTGAGTACCTGGTCATGGCACCAGTGATAGTGGCCCTTACTCAGTGTTCTGGCAGCTGCTGAAGAAATGCTCCGGTTGGATGGAGTAGGTCATTGTAAACTTCCCAGATCTGGTAGAATGTGGCTCTGCTCTCCAGAGTTCTCCTCACAAAATCTTACAGACATCAGAATCATCCTACTGCCATGCATTCTTCCTCCATTGCTGCTGAATCAGCTTCTGTTTCTCCTTGCTCTGGATGTTGGCGCTGTGATGGAACACTGCCCAAACCTGCTGTTTCAGAAGCCACTACACACACCATTCCCCTGTACTGCAGCCAAGATTTTGCTTGCCATTCTGCAGCCAGTGCCCTTCTTATCCTTATTTTGATGCCTGCTTCAGCAACCATAAGCATCACCTGATTTCTTGTACTGCCATATTTGACTTGTGTGCACTACTCAACCCTCCTCCTCTAGGCCCCCACAGGATAAAGCTTGTTGTTCTGCTGGTACAAGGCATTGTTGCTCAAGCTCTGTGGTTCTCCAAGCCTCCTACACACGCCTTTCTGTCAAATGCCACAACTCTTCATATTAGGGCTTCTTAAAGAGGAAGAAGCCAGACAACTTCTAGCAAGATGCCATACCATTATATCAATGCCTTATACTTACTTATACTTAGCTGAATGTCCTGGCTTATCACTAGCCACCCCTCCAGCTCTTTGCAAGTTGCCTGAATCACCCCTGAGTCCCTCAAGCTACTATCCACTTGTCTAAGCTTTTCAGTGGCTTCTCCAAAATGGTTGGAATCAGTGTATTTCCTATCGAACTATCCATTAGACTTTGCCTTCCTGAACACCAGAGATCTGGACTTTGCTGACTAAAAGGTTATGCTAACCCAGTTTATAAGCTTCTCCAGCCCCTGCAAAATCCACTTACATCACAGGATGGATGATTTAGTCACTATTAAGCTGCCAATAAAGGCCCTGGGGGCTGGTTGCCTGACACCTGACTTGGTGCATTGACCACTGTACTAAGACCTGCTGACTTCATAAGCCTACTCATGACCAGTGCAAATGGCATCATGGAAATGGTACAGCTTTTAACTGTCCCCATGGCCCCCTGTGCCACTCAGAGGTGCCTCCACCCAATATGATGCTCATACTGAAAGTAGCTCAGAATGAGATTATTCATCTTACTTAGGCTGTGGAACCACCCTAACAGCCTCTCCCCACCAGCTTGTGCAGAGTTGAGCCATAAACATTTGTCAGATCTTACCACAACTCAGTGAAGTCTCCCTTGCTCTTGTGGAAAAATTTTATTGAACAACAAATAACAAGCCAAATCATTCTCCATTATAATTTAATTTTACAGCACAACCAGGAGTTTAACACAGTGTATCTTGCTAGCAAGAGGAAAATACTGATAGCAAGTTCAAAATGACCAACAAAAATGCAACCTTTTATCACTAGGCTGGAGTCCCCCAATTTAAGAGTAAAAAAGTCGGTCACTTAAAACATATATAAAACAGTTCCTTCGTAAAAATTATTCTCCTACACTCTCACGAGCTTCAGTGTGCTTATTCCAAATGATCTATAAACGATGAAGCCCAAATATTTTCTGTGGCCACATTATAACCCCTTAAGGTTCGGATTAATGTGTGTGACAGACCAGGCTGTTCTATTACAGCGATAAGAGTACCTGTGGTCAACTGCAGGCCCTTTCATTTCCTTCTATCCAAATAATACCCTGATCAAATCACTCCAGTCATTTTACTTTTCTCCAGAAGAATTAAAATAAGCTCAGTCAAAAGAAAATATTCCAATTCTTTTTCTGATAAATAGAATAATAATTATGATATGGTCCTGTATCATTACCACTGATTTGCATACACACCTTAGCATAGACACACATAACAGATTTTTCTGACCTTTAAAGTATACACTTTGTAAACTCAGATGACATCATATGCCAATATACTGTGAAAGCACAGTGTAGAAAGACAGGCCATGCAGCACAGAGCTGCACTACTTGAAGTTAAACAGGGAGATAGTGTGATGCACAGAGGCAGCAGCAGAGTTTGTCTACTTCCCTGCAGGATGGACAGGCAGGACAGGCTTGCAGGATGTCCCCTGCAGGGCAAAGTAGTCCCTCAGGACCTGTTACCATCTCACAGTCTCCAAGTCACTGTCAGCAACATTGAGGATGTGGCTAAAAATAAAAGTGCTGAAGAAGGAACAGGCTGAGACAAACCAGGAAAAACTAAAAAAAAAAAAAAAAAAAATTGAGTTCTTGTAAGGAGAGCTCTGGAGAGCAGAGCCACACCTTATCAGGTTCCAGATCCAGGCAGTTTGCAGTGTGCTCAACAGTTCACCAGGTGCGGCTGTTATGCTACAGGCACATGGGGCAGCTCAGGGGGTTCTACTAGTTCCCATTTGAACCTCAAACCTGCCAGCTCCAACCTTCAGGCTGGTTACAGATAATGCTCTCATGGTCCAGGCCTGACTCCCACCACTCAATGATGCTACCAGGTCACTGGAGTGCGGGTTGGCATTCTGTGAGTGCTGGTGGGCTTTGGGGGAGCATCATGGATTTCTAGGGGGTTTTAATTACCACAGCTCAGACTGTGATTAATGGGCTGAAATGCACCTCAGCAGGCCCCTGAAAAACACTGATAAACTCCCCTGATACACATCTATATATACACCACACAGAGGAGGAGGCTGTTGAGACTTTGTTTTTGTCATGTTCCTCCTGCGTGGCTCTTTGGCTCAGCTGGGCTGGGTCTCTGTCACTCCTGTGTGGTCTGTGGGTCAAGTGGTGGACATAGCACCAGTTTCTCTGCTACATGCCCACATTTCCTTCCTTGTTTCAGGTCATTGATGCTAAGGTGTGGAATCATGGTGTACAGCAGCTGAGCAGCAGCAATGGAATCATTCTGGATCAGCATTGGGGATGTGGGCACATACTTTGGCACACCCAGATTACTAACACTAACTGGGGGCCAGGATTTCATAGCTGGCAAAATATTGTCCTCTCATTTGTTCCAATCCTGCCCAGCCTGAGTTCAGTCGGATTACAGCCGGGTCACCCCTGCAGGAAGAGCATCTTATCTCAGTCCTTACTGACAATGAACTGGATACAGTATGAGTCAAAGTGAAGGTCCAGAGGAAGGAGCAAGATGGGGTCTCTTTGAGGTCTTTCTAATTTTCCTCCATTTCCTGTGTATAGATAACTAAGGATGGGGAGCATTCAATCAAATCAAACCACTGACAGGTGAGAGTGTTACCACTGAGAGATAGCTGCTCCCTTGTCACACTTTGCACTGAGTCCACCTCAGCTGGGATGGTACAAACTCTCTCCACTCCTCTCTAGGTCTCTCTCTCCTCTTCCCTACCCTATCTCTTTCCCCGTCTCTTTCGCTCTCCCTCACTCAGAACTGCTGAATCCCTCCCATTATTCAAGAAAGGTCTCAAAACTCATCTTTTTCAGACTCATTTCTTTCTCAGTCTCTTGATAGCTTAGTAAATTAGTCCAACACCATCTGTTTGCTGCAACATCAGCCGTTTTGTTATTTCAATGTCACCTACATATCAACTTGCTCAATGTGCTTGTGCCAGAAGTTCTTGATCGGCTTTCAAATGCACTTGTGTATGTGCCAAGTTGTCACATAAAAAGAATAAATGTAAGTGTGCAGACACAGGCAACACACACACACACACACACACACACACACACACACACACACACACATATAAGGAGAGGTGGAGAAGGTAAACACTCCAGCATGTTCTGGCTCTCTGAAGTCTCTTTCAGAAATTAATCCCATTAGTGATGATTATGGATGTAACCCTATCTTATCCAAACCATGTGGGGTTTGACTCCTTTAACCTTGTTATTGTGGAATAGGTGAAGCTCCCCTCTTCCCATCACCACATAGGAACATTCCAAACAACATTCCAAGCTGCTCTCTCAGTTCTAGGTATGACGGTTCATCATACTTTGCACCAACAGCAAGACAGGACAAGTGATTCATGCAACCCTGACAGAATCAATACCAAAACACATGTCCTTTATTGCAGAGCTTTTCATCACAGCCTATCACAAAGAACAATTCCATTACACAGTTACTGTGCACCACATGCAGTGTGTAGCAAAATGTTAAAATTACTGAGAATGTGTCACAATTACTACCACAGCATTTTGCAAGCCCAAGCTGATTTGCAAATATGTTGAAATTTTAGACAACTAAGAAGACTCACTCACTCATTTCATTAAATATTTCATTATAAAGATTTTTATACAAATGTAATTTTCAGCACCAAATGTAATTTTCAGTGACAAGTTTTCACATTTTGTGTATGTCACATAAAGCCACGCATACCTGAGTAGCCCATCAATAACACAATCTGACGAATGCAATTTCACATATTATAAATTTTTTGTCACCCTGAAATTTTTGAACTGTAGTTTTTTAAGTAAATCAAGTCACTTGCTCAAAAATGCCATTCTAGATAAGGCCAATGATTTATAAAACAGCACACAAAAGTCATATAGTAAAAAGGGATCATACTGAACAGCACAGAAAATCCAGTCCTCCAAAATAGATATTAAAGTTGAACCCTATGCAGTGGAAAAATTAGAGGCCTTTTCATCATACCATTTTAGGCTCTTTAAAAACATCTAACAGTATAGTACAAGACTTAAGTGAGAAAGACAGTTTTACAGTGAAAAAATGTTCATATTCCACCACTGTTCACAAAAGCTCCCTATATTGTCCACAGACAGGGTGACCATCCACCCAGACTCATCCCTCATTCAACTTTCCTCAAGATGTAGAGGATCCCAATACTGTCAATGGTGACAAAGGTCTTGAAGTTAGGTGACACATGGATTCTCTTCAGATTCACTCCCATGGTGTAGAAGGTCTGCAAGGCCTGTCCCTTCTCCACATCCCACCACTGAAGAGGACAAGAACAGGACATATTGAGTGACAATGACAACCCCCATCTTTACCTACAGCTGAATGTCTCCCTTTCCAAACTCAAACATACAGTGAATACAATCAGGACATCAACCTGGCCTGTCTCTCTTCAAGGCACCTCTGCTTACAAGTGGTTCATCTTGACTCTCAAAGAACCATGCCCGCCTCTAATGTTATGTACTTCTTGTTTTAGACGCAAGAGGATGAGATTAAGAATCAATTTAGAAAGAATGTGAAAAAACATTGTTTACTGATCCTCATGATTCTTGTGAATGTATGAAAAAGCACCTCTTTAGGCTTAAAACTGCAACAATTGAGAAGAACGAGCTTTTGGCTAATAAAGAGGCTGCTACAGTGCATGTCCCAGAGTGTGAACAGTATGTGTGTACAGCTGCATGCAGAGTGTTTACATATCTGAGTGTGTCTGTATGAAATGTGAATATATATCTGTGTGTTGTGCTGTGTGAGACCACTAAGCAGAGCTGTAGGAATGCCAATAAGACCTTGACACACAGACCACAATTCACAGGGCTACCAAAACCTCCTAAAAGGGGCAATTAAGGGGTCTAGGCAGGTTTATGATGTACGACAGGTTGGAAATACAGGAAGGAGAAAAAGAGGCCATGTCTTGGCAAGCTGGTGAGAACTTGCAGTAGCAGCAGCAACAGTAGAAGCTGTTTTTGACCAGGACATCTGCACTTTCCTAAGAACTTCATTAATCATCTGGTGAATTGAGCACAGTGGCATGTCACAACTATATATCACTGCATCCCCACAATCTCTCTCCATTTGAGAGAACACTGCACACAATGCACACAAACCATTTTGGTATCAGCACACACACAGAAACACACACATAGGCCCATGCTGAAGACTCCAAGCCATAATAAACTTCATGTACAATTTTCACAAGTCTTCTAGGATATGAATGATGTAAAGGGATCAATTTCAGACTTTTCTGGACAGCTTATAAAACCTAAATTATGTTTGATGGTTAATTAAAAAAAAAAAAAAAAAAAATTATATATATATATATATATATATGTGTGTGTGTGTGTGTGTGTGTGTGTGTGTGTGTGTGTGTGTGTGTGTGTGTGTATGTATGTACGTACACACACACACACACAATCACATGTGCACATACACACAGCCCATGTGGACACACAAAGCACAAGTACAGCATTTCCTAGAGCAGCAGTAGGAGGCCCAGAACAACAGTGTACTGCAGAGAACATGCTGAATAGAGAATCACGAGGGAACTCTCACATTTTTATACAAAATCCCTACATAACCCTATGAAATTCTCAACTGCACTGGCTTTCTAGCTGCCAGGACAAGAACAGGAGTGTCAGCCTGTGAGTCCTAGAATGCATATGCAGAGAGGACTAGACAGGTACGACATATGTCCTACTGATGTCCTGATGACATCACCTGACTGTTGTGACACATCTCTTGTACCAGTGTCACTGACAACAACAGTGAAGGAGTCAGTCATAAAGGAATGCTTACACTCCACAGGGCTCTGGAGAGGGCCAGAAAATGCAGTTGCAAGACACTGCTGTATGCTGCACCTCGACTGTGATCTACACAGAACATGTTGTAGTCTGTGGTGAGAATCCATGCTCAAAGTTACACAGTGCTGAAAAGGAGTCCTCCTAAAGCTTCAATAAGCCCATCTGGGCTCCAATCTGCTGCGTATTATCATGTGATTCATCATCACATCAGCAGAACAAACACAGCGAACGATGGCTGGCTGTCCAATCCTGGCTAGTTCTCCATTTTACATTCATGAGTGTGAGGGAGGGCAGAGCGCTGAGAACAGGAAAGTTAAGAATATCTATTTCTCCAGTGCAGAAAAAAGTTCTCATCCTACTTGATTCAGACTCTCTTTTCCCTCTGTGTGCCCTGCTTTTGGTCTGTGTGGTTAGAGAGGTAAATTTGTGCACATTGTTCATGTGTGTTTCCATCCCTCTGAGGCTCTTAACTAGATGGGAGATGAATATTTAGCCAAAGTGTCTTGTGTGTCAAGCTACACACATATATGGATACCATCATAAACATACACACCTCTGTTTGCTAACCAACAGGGCAATGGAGCAATGAGTATTTCCTGAAGGGAAAGTGGAAAAGCAGGCTGAGACGGAAATCAGTCCTGCAAAACAGGTTTTAATCAATCACAGTGAAGACACTTGAGATGGCAGCCTGTTAGGATGCTGCTAACCCTGCCTTCCACCCTTTAGTAAGGAGCCTTTCTGCTAATTCAGATCTGACTAGTTCAGATCTGATTCTCCTTTGTCATCCTTTCTAGTCTGAAAAAAGGACAATTTATTCCTGGATTAAAGCAAATCCCCATGCAACTTCTGTGACCTGCAAACTGTAAGCTTCTTCTAAAGTACTCCACAGCAAAAAAATGCACAAAGTGGAAACATGAGCACAACTCCCATCTACTAGTTTAATAATTACACCGAAGGTTACCCCACAAGTCAACCCTTTGTAGGACATTAGAGGGCTGGATTTATCAACCAGAAAACGACCTTTACTGCTGCAAAACTCTCAAAAACACAACACCATGCACAAACAACATAAATAACCTCAAAAGGCCCAAACATAGAGAGAAACATAGAGTGCAGGTACACTGACACTTCATCAAAGTGGCTCCAGGCTCTACACACAGCTCTCACAACTCTGTGGCAGGAGACTGCTCTTACAGTTACAGTTACACACTGTTAAGACCCAGAGACACCAGAGTTAAGACCCAGAGTATGAAGCTGACCCAGGGCAGTTGGCCTGGCTGCTATTTTCACCACAGTGCATGTTTGTGTGGAGCCCATATGGAACACATGTGCAGTTTATTAATCCACCTGTTCACGAAGAAATACAGTCAAAGGAGGGGGTTGGGGAGTCCCAAGATTCTTTCTAACTAGGACCACAGCTGCAGGGTCTGTTACCTGTGCATGTAACCTGTACTTCACAACACATTCTTTCACTATGTCACACCTGGAAGGCTACAGCAAACAGCTGAACCCCCTGGAAGGCACCAGCAGCCCTCTCAGTCCCAGTGATTAGTCCACAGGCTGTGAGGTAAGGTTACGAATGTCCATGAACGCCACTTGTACACAACAGCATGAAAAGTAGCGGAGACCCTGATGCCTCTCCAATGTACTCTGTGAGTGATATACAGTCATCCCTTGATTTACGTGTCTAACTGGTTCCTGAAAAGGCCATGTAAATCGAAAACACATAAATGGAGGCAGCTATTTCCATTATTTCTAGAATGATGCTTTGCAGCCCATCTAAAAATCCAACAATTGCAGTTGGCAGTGGAACAATGCAGAACAAGCCCATTTTTATTAAGTAATGCAAAAAGTTATTTGCTGTGTACAAGAACCATAACATAAAATTCTTAGTACCAGTGCTATAAGAGTGATGGAATGTTCATGGTCATTCTGCTTTTATATACACAGCAGGACATCATTCACTGAACAATCATAACCAAAATATTCACATATCTCCACTTAAAGACACAACAGCAGGAGCTTATTTTAACTTCTGCCCTCCTTTTGCACCTCCATGAACATCACATCTGCCTTTCTCAGGCTCCAGTGCTGCTGGTCATAATGCTGCCCTTTTAAAGGCGTACATACTTTATACAGAATGTCCATTATATAACACGCAGCTGGAGTGTGCCTGCACACACACACACACACACACTGCACTTTTTTACATGTTAGGATGAAATTGTGAATGTTGCAATTTTTCATTTTTTTCACAGAGTTTTTGGCTGGATCGTGTTGCATTGAGCAGATCGACACATAAATCAAGTAATGGTATTAAAAATAAAATCGCATTCTAGCAAAAACATATAAATCAACAGATGGTTGTATTGTCAGTCCAACCACTGTACTAAAGTCAGCTCTTCCAGGCACAGTCATGCACTTCCTATGGGCAAACTCACCTTGACATAGCCCCCAGCAGACACGAGCATTTTGTCATCCGGAGAGAAGTGTAGATCTGTCACCCAGCCACCATGCAATGAGTCCATGGAGTCTTTACTGGGGCTGGAGCAGATCTTGAGCAGGGAGCCATCCAGTACACTCCAGAGCTGGGAGGCACAGAGACATGCGTGTTACAAACAGACACATGGAAACAAATAATTGTGCTGTACAAAAACAATCATTCTGTATGCATGTTATGTAAAGACAGAGACCTGTGTGATGTGCACACAAATATGTTATGAGACAGAGCTGTTTTGGGAAAATACACAAGAGCACAACAGATGATGACAGTATAATATGCATGAGACATAGAGAGAGTCCTAACAGCCCAGCTTTTGATTTCTCGTTTTACAAATACTGCTTGGCTGCTCAGATGATGCTTTTCTTAAGATCAATTTACAATGAAATACAGGTGGATCATTTCTGCAGTAACTAATGCAATGTATGTTCCAGGGCCCTTCTTTGAACATAAACCAGCAACCTTCTGGTTTGTCCATGTCCTAAACCATTACCCTAACGCAGAACTAGGTGGTCCTATGGTACATACCCGGATCTCCCCATAGTCATCTCCTGTGGCTAGGTGCAAGCTGCTGTGGGAGAAGCAGCAACTACGGATGCAGCCCTGGTGACCAGTGAGGTCATGCAGTTTGCTCCAGTGCTGTAGGCTCCAGAGCTGTAGAGAAGATGGGGAAGAGGGTATGAGTAAGGGCCAACACCCTCTGCATTATGCAAACTCAAAGTGACAGGACACAACAGATCATGATCACCTCATGTATCCCATGTATGCCCAACTGTACGCAACTGCCCAGGTCTGTACATATTGGGCTCCTTTTTACCAGAAACATCACATAATCACAGCTCTCTCCTTCAGAACTCTGCCTCAATGCATGAGGCTCTCAGCTTTCTTTCTGTCAACCATGTTCCCAGTAGGTATTGGGCTATGACAAAATGTACTGAATCAGGCTCAGTCTACAAGCAAACATTTTGTATTAACATATGGAAATGCTGAAGGCACATACTGAATGAGAGAATTATTAGAGACCCCTATCATTCTGTCACCTTGGCAGTCTTGTCTGTGGAGGTTGTTGAGAACATGCGTCCATCAGGTGAGGCATCACACGACAAGATGGACCCTTGGTGACAAACAATGTCTTGGATCTTGGCTCCAGTAAAGTCCCATACCTGTCAGGTAAAGAAGTGCCTGAGCAATAAAACAGAAGTTTCCCATACATTCGTACAACAGCTTCACTCTGTTCTCTTTGCCCTGTCAAACACTCTGGGTTCCTGCCCCATCCACACATCACACAAGCAATATTTAGACATTTTATATATTATGCATAGTTACTAGACAGCTTGTTAAGCTTGCATGTCACACACCCACAAACAGGGAAATCATGCCATGTGACTTTTCCTGAACTGGCATCTTGTCCTCTAATTGAAGCTGCTCATTGGGGCGAGTTGTATTCAGACTGCCTCTCTTGCTCTTTCTGGCAGGTTAGCAGTGGCTATTCCAGGAAAGGGCTTGAAAGGAGGCAGCAAACCCCCCTCACTGTAGGATTACCTTAACAGTGCCATCATAAGACCAGGACAGGAGGCAAGGCAAGGGCAAGGCAGCCTCCAGTAGCAGGAACCGCCTCACTTGTTCTGTATGACCTTGCAGTATCTGACACTCCCCCGTCCTCCACTTCCATACCTGTTGGACACGGACACGGACACGGACACGGACACGGACACGGACACACGAGACATGCGTAACACACTTGCACACTGCCTGTGACACACCTGCAACTTATATTACACAAACAGTTATAAATGCTGCTATTTTGTTTACATGGTGTATACAACGTTTTCAATGGAAATAAAATGATTTCAAACAACAGCATCGGTATTGGTACAGGAAGATTATGTTACAAGTGTTCTCTATTTATCCTCTTAAATGTGCTCCCTGCATACTTTCACCACAAAAGGATATTTCTGAATGCAACTAATTTAGACATTTCATAATAAACATCTCAAACACAGCCTGAAGGGGTAAAACGATAAAACAAGCAGTCATCCCTTCCTGATGGACAGGAAAAGAGTGGCAGAAAAGAAGTCATAAAAGGCCTAGCTATATAAGGGAGGTGCAGCAACAGGAAAACTTACCCTTATGGTGGTATCCTCTGAGGATGTTACCAGTGTGTGTCCATCAGCACTGAACTGACAGTGAAGCACTGTTTTGGTGTGACCGGAAAGGGTATGCAGAGCCTTCCCAGAAGGCAACTCCAGCACCTGGGGACACACATATGCATTACAGACAGGGAAACGCTACAGTAGGCCTCTCTAGACAGCTAGCTCCATCTCCAAGGAAAACTCTCTCATGAAACCACATTTATTGACAGCAACATGAAAGCAATCAAAGAAAAATCTTAACACTATTTCTAGTTTCTTCAAAGCTCTATAAAATGTTCTTTAACAGGTTTTTCCAATGTGTAGCCATCCATTTCATATAATGTCAAATTATAAATATATATTATGCCCTTGATAAATACTGTAAATCCCACTGAATCAGATGATAATACAGTAACACTGGGAAAATCTAAAATGAAACAGTAAAATAAATACTTTTCATTCTAGACATTTAAGATTCAGTAGTTTACTTCCTATGACATTTATGAATACAGCCGCTGGAGATTACAATGATGTTTAAAGCCCTTGGGCAAAAAGGCTGGACACCACTAATCTAAAAATACTGCAACTTTCTCAAGCACTGATTCAAAAAAATTATTTTCATTACAACTGCCACAGCAAAAGGTTTCTGCAGCATTAGTTACAGCAGCAAGTGCCAAGCTGGGAATAAGGACAATACATGTGCAATATGCAATAAATGTAAAATGTGCAATATACAGAATGAATTGAAGAGAGATGTAGGATAGAGAAGTTTGTGAGGGGCAAGAGCAGCATCTAGTTACCCTTTCTACTGTGCAACATTCAACCAGGTCTGTATGACTCTATGCCAGAGATCTTTTTAAGCTGCCTGTAATGTCTGCCATAGTGGCAGATGACTGAGCTGAGTTGTAAAATTTTACATTAAGAATAGCTTCTGAGGAAAGAGATGGAAATAGCACATTGGCAGTGAGCCACTTCTCAGCCTGGTCAAAAGGAACTCCAATAGGTGTTATTGTCAGGGCTTTGTTAACATTATGAAAATTTTCTAAATGAACATTTTTTAGCTTGGGGGTTGAATACAAGCTTCCATTTTTCTTTCAGGCGTTAAAAGGAACCCATGGGTTATGTGACAACATAAAAGAGTTGCACATAAAGCTAAAGATTTGAACTGCAAGGCCCACAGAAAACCTCTCCTATGTTGCCTAATACTGCCCCTGTGCAGGGCTCAATTATTAAAACCTCCAATTTCAAATGCAGGCGAAAGCTGGAGGATATCTGATGGTCGCTATTTAATGCCAAAGACATCACCAAGTTGAAGCCAAGCTTTGGAAACCAACTTTACAGCACTTGTAGGAACACCACACGTCAGAGTAATGCTATGATGGATCTTGTGAGTATGTTGGAGGGGCAGCAGGTTTATAACAACACAAGACAGTATCTCCTCCTTTTCCATAGTTCTGTTTGAAGTTGGGCTCATGCACAGGTTTCATGCAAATTCAGACTAACAAATACAAAAATTAGTAGAACAAAAACTATCACTGCCTACACTGAGCCTGCCAGTCTATGGTGAAGGGCACACACATGCATGCATGCACACTCACATACACAGACAGTGACCCCACCTTCACTCACTGCCTGTTTCTAGTCCCACTGCCACCATTCACCCCTGACTCTTAAGGACAGCAGCCATAGGGTCTTTTCAGATGCTCCTCATTACCTGTCCAGCTATAACCACCCTGCTTGTCTGCTGTACAATGTACACACACACACACACACACACACACACACACACACACACACGATCCTCACCCTATAATCACACCTACATACACATAGAAGGCAAACAATGCCAGCCCACTCAACCCAGGGTTGCTGCCCATGTGAAGAAGAATAAAAAGGGCAACACCTGCCAGAAACCCAGCAGGAGGTCAACAAACCCCATACCACAAAATGGTATTTAAAAAACACTTAACAGACAAAGTGGCTCACAGAGAGTGGAGTTTATTTACATGCATTTAATCTTCCGTAATTACTTTTGCATACTGACACATCACACCCCAGGAACTTGATGAACACGCTGTTTGTTTGTGTTGCGGATGCACTTTAATGGAACAATAAGTCTCTCACGGGGGGGGGGGGGGGGGGGGNCAGGGGGCTCCATGCAGTGGCTTGGAGGAGGGGGGGGGGGGGGGGGGGGCCGGGGGGGGGGGGGGGGGGGGGGGGGGGTGAGAAAGGAGCAAAGGCTCCACCAGGAAAGGCACTAATCACATGTGCAGATTTACAACTTCTCAAAATTTTGTCACAATGTTAAAATTTATGGGCACATAACTTCACAGCCAGATCACCTCCTGGCAATGTTCCACCAGAGGAGGGAATATGTCTATGAGTGCCCCCTAGGGACACATTTGCATAACTGGCTGCAAGTAAGCTACCAGGTGTCAAAACTCATAAGTAGCATTTAGAATGATAGATCATTTAAGTAATAAAATGTCTGAATATACATATATGAAAATACAATATATAATTTTGCAGACCCATTAGATTCATGTATTGTTCAGGAGAAATGAGAGCAGAAGAGACAGGCTATTTCACTGGACACCAGGCAGGAAAATGTATGATAGCAGACATCACCATGACAACCTTTTTTTTTTTTTTTTTTTTTTTTTTTTAAATGAGACATGACACAAATGCCCTCAAACAGGTACGGAAAGATCACAACCAGAGAGGTGTCCAAAAGACACCTAGTAGCGCAGAATACAGAGGCCAGAACCAGCAGTGTAACTGTCAGCAGGGTATAAATAAATGATCAACAGATAAAAATATGAGGCTTGTGCAGAACAGGTGTTTTCTGAAAAATAACAGACCATATTGGTAATGTGGGACATGAGATGAGGTGTGACTGTGTAGTCTACCTGCACAACTCCATCCTCTTGCCCTAAAGCTGCAGCCAAGGGTTCCTGGCACAGACAGACACATCGAATCCGTGACTCCAGCTTCTGTGACTGGAACTTCACAGCACCTGACTCTCCGCACCTTACCTGAGGAAACAACTCATTTGTGTACATGCACCTGAGCATCGAATCAGTGTGTCACACACCAGCTTACCTCAGTAGTACCTTACCTGTAATTGGTTCTTGTTGTCAGGGGCCACAATGATGATATTGCTGTCATGGAAAAGCACGTCCGAGTCCCTCTTCAGTGACACAGCGGAGGAGGTGTGGATTTTCTCAGTTTCCCAGAGCTGCATACAAGCATAGAGAGCAAACAGGAAGAACAGTTACTGCACGACAAGTTTCACGTGTCCAAAGGGTCACACAGGGGTGGTACTGGCCTCTGTACCTTGAGTTTCCATTTATGAGAAACAGCTAAGGTATGAGGGGCTAAAATAAATTTACCAACATCAAGCAGAATGACTTATCTTGGTTATTATTTGCTCACTCCAGTGGGATTAGATCATTTCCTTTTTCAGCAATTTTTTTTTTTTTTTTTTTTTTACAATGACCCATTAACCTGTCATACATGTCTTTGGACTGTGAGAGGAAACCAGAAAAAACTCACACAGATATGGGGAGAACCTGCAAAATTCACATAGACCAAGCCAGAATTGAACTTGCACCCAATCAGCCCGGTGAGGCACCAACAGTACTGCCTGAGCCACCGTACTGCCTCTTAAATCAGTTATAAAAGAAGGAATGTGCACTTGTCTCGGTACTGGCCCCTCTAATGAAGAACATGTTTCCAAAAACTGACAGCAGGGGATGCTCTTAGTCTGTGGGAATTGTAAAAGGGAGACTCACTGGGTAAGGGAAGGGAATTTAAGACAAGCACAATTCATATCCTAGACTGTCTAAAATCTTGTTGTTTAAAAAAGGCAAGGAATATTTAGAAGAGACCCATTACACAGGACATGAAAAGCAGAGGCAGAACAACAACTACAGACAATGAGTAAGAGACTGTGTGTATGACAGAATGTGGACAAAGAGCCAGTATGGTCCTTACTCTGAAAGTCTGGTCGGAGGAGGAGGAGACAAGAAGTGTACCGTCAGGAGAGAAACGGACACAGTGGACCAAACTCAGGTGCCCTCTGCAGTCAGCCACCTTCTTCTTGGCCTTGATATTCCACACCTGAAGCAGAAATACCATGAATTAATTGCAGGACAGCTTGTCATCCAGAAGTTATAAGAAAGCATATTATTAAGCATTTACTTACACCATTAAGTAAAAATTGGATAACTACAAAACCTGCCCAGACTCAAAGATGTGACCCACCTCAACAGCATAGTGGGAAAGTGCCACGGCAACCAGCTGACTGTTGGGGCAGGCATCACAGAACTGTACTGTGTTGAGACGGCTGGTCCGAATCTCGGATAGCAACTCCAGTGTCTCCACATCGAACATCTGTGTACATTCCCCACCGCAAGAGAACATCCTTCAAGTCATCATTGCTGTCACCTGGCAATAGCATTGTAATACACAGAACTTAGGGCTCTCCTTCCTAGACACCCTTGGGGCACTCAAGAATAAAAATGTGACCCCACCTGCAGAGTAGACAAACAACCAGCCAACCTTAACCCTTGTCTGCTAAGGTGGTACAATGTCATCCAGTAGAGACCTGTTAGCTCTTTTGTGAGCAAGTGAATTTTTGAGGCAAGCAGCTTGTGCTGACTCTACAGTCACAGTAAGGAATTGTTATTCCTCACACACACACAAACAGTAACAGAGAGAATGTCAGAGATGCACACAAGAGACACTGAATCCCAAATTAGCAGATATTTCAGCTGAATCTTCAGAAGTAAATCTGGTAGAGATAAAGTCAACGCCGGGTCTAGAAGATATCTCTCATTTCCTAATGTCACCTGTCTCAGCAAAAATAAACAGAAACCAAAGCTGGGACATAATCCCACATGACTCATGACTAGGACAACTCCTCACAGCTTATACTCATTTTATACATTTTTACACATGTTCACATTCATGCCTTTGCACTCCAACTCAAACACACTTACAAAGACTGCGTTTTTTGCAGCACAGAAGATCCACTTGCCATCAGCTGACCAGCTGCTGCACTTGACAATAGTCTCCATGTCCTCATCTTCATCCAGGATTTTCTGTATATTGATGGATTTCGACTCATTTGCAGAAGAAACTTCCCACAGCTGACAAAACAAATGAGGACATATTGGAGAAGGAATGACCAGGATGATTTTCATACGGATGGGGCCATCCCCCATCTGGGGAAACAGAGGTATACAAACCTTCAACGTCCCATCACTGGATGATGTGGCCAGATAAGTATCATCAGGTGAAAAGCAACAGTGATTAACAGGTTCCATGTGTCCAAACAAAGTGTTCTGAGAGGACTGCTTGTTTGGGTTCCACAGCTGAGGAAGCAAATATCACTTTTTAAAAAGCACCACATTGTCATCTTATTGAAAAATATTTCCTCAGTATGACCAAAGTTAGAGCATTCACCGAAGAACAGACACTCAGGAGTCTAAATTATTGCTTGTTTTTCCTCAGCAGTTACTTAACACCTAAGTGACATGTACTATTTTATTGGACTTTTGGACTTTGCAGAGGGATGTCCTGACCTTTAGGTTATAGACACCGTCATTGGAGCAGGTGGCCAGCAAGATTCGCCGACGAGTGTTGGTGAACTGGCAGTGGTTCACTTGTTCCTCATGCTCTTCATCAAAAATCCGGATCAGTGTGCCCTTCTCCGCATTCCAAAGCTGGATCAGGGGCACACTTGCACTGAGATATCAACATGCACCTACACTAGGACTCACTGAGACCTTACAGGGGCTCATCCTCTCAATGGTCTAAACTTGCTAAACATTTCAAAGGACAACTTAGTAGAGCTCACTAAGCAAGACTACTGTAATTTTTCAAGTTTATTTAAAATGGCAGTGTGACAGACACCTACTGGGCTTTACCTTGACTTTCCTATCACTGGAGCAGGTGGCGATTTGCCTGTCATCTGGAGAGAAGGCACAGCATAGCACCTCATCCTCATGAGCTCGAAAGTCTAGCAGCTTTTCCCCAGATGCCATCCTGAATACCTGCAGAGCCACAGAGAATGTGAAACATCAAAACTCTGAAGGGTACTTGTACTGCCTGCCTCCACACATAACAAGGTCATCAAAAGTCAGCTTTTCTTTGACTACCTTGAGGAGATAACTGAACACTGTTAGCCTTTGACTACTAAGTAGACAAGAAGGGAAAGCTTTCAGAAAATGACCAGTGTTTCTGAAATCAGCCAGGAGTGGATGTACTCACCTGCAGAGTGTTATCTGACCCACAGGAGGCAATCTTGAGGCCATCTCTGGAGAAACAGGTGTAGTAGATGAATCCCTGAAGAGGCTTCACCACCAGGCGAGACAAACTCTCTAGGCTGCTCTTATTACTGGGACACAGAGATGGTGGTGATTATTCACAAACAAGCATCATTCCAAGCTGCCTCTACAATAACAGACAGTGTCTCAAAAACAGTTATCAACAGACAAAACCAAAAGACAACAGACAAAGACAAAGGGTCTTGAGTTCCAAATTAGACCCAGTCTGGGTTAAAAGCTTCAAAATGCTATTTGCCTTACACCCAGTCCAAATATACTGCTCCCTTGCTGGCCTGCTGGTGTGCCAGCTGCTGGGCCTCTTGGTACACTTTGGAGGAGATGGGCTGTGACAAGCCAAGCTGAACCACATCCGGGAAAGGCTTCTGCTCTAGCTGGTGCCCATTGACTGACAGGAATTCAAGGAACTGCTTGCACACATCACTGCTCTGTGGGCACGGATTAGCATGAACAAAGCCATAAACAGAGAGCACTTTCAAAAACAGTTAGACATTGGTACTACACTTGTCAGGAGGGTCTGAGCCAAGTCCCATTCAGACAGACCTCCAGTATGGTTCCGTGCTCCACGTAGTCATTAATGACAGAGACTGGTCCCAAGACCTTAGCCTTTGTTCTAATCCAGGCCAGAGAGAACATGAGTGTACACAGCTCCTGGGGGTCAAAGTAAGATGCATCTCATATTATATAGGACTCATTAGATGACCCTTGCATGCTGATGCAGTAAATGAATATGTATTTAAGACTTTATTAATGTACATTTACATAGCAGGGTACTGATTGATGCTCTTGGATAAAGCACTGTTAAAAACACACATTAGTCTGTTTTTTAAACTAGTTTGAGACTATAATTGGACTGTGTAAACTGTGGGATTCACACTTTTATAATGTGAACTGAGGCAAAGCATTGAGTGTAGAGTGGTGATAGTACCTGAGTGAGGCCAGCATTAGCCATGTGGTAGGTCAGGTATCTGAACCAGTACAGACACTCTGAGTCCCCAGAAATGGGTGGACCATCTCTGTAGAACTGCTGGTATTGATGCACTACTTTGGTGTGCAGCTCCTGCAAGACACATAGAACACACATATAGACACAGTCAACAGTCAAAGACTAAACATAAAAATGTGATTTAAAATACAAGATAGAAAGATTTTAAGGAATTGTCAGAGGACTTTGCAAAAGTAAAATCCAATTTTGAAAAAAAAACTATTAACCTGTATTTTCAGTAGAGTGAGTGATAAAAGATAAGATTAGGTTTAAACAATCCCTCAGTATTCAAACCCTATATCCAAATTTTTTGCTATAAAAGCTCCAGAAAATTGATATCTATATATTGGTATCTGAATGCAAATTTTTAGCCATAGCTTAGGCATAACAAAAAAATTGATGGCAAATAAAAATTCAAATACATTTTTAAATCAACAAATATATACCATGCAGTATCGTACAGTGTACTGTAATTTAAAAAATTCCATTTTTATTTTAAAAAGCTGTATTGTATACGGTTGTGAACTTACCTATAGCAACACACATGATCCTGTACCTACCTGCACTGGTGTCTTATTGGCTGATTCTGTTACTTTTTCTGAATGCATGTAATTACAAACTGCGCTTTTTGGTGAAGGGAAGTGACTATTAATAGAACTGAAAGGAGCAGGCCTGTACCAACACTGCAGGTCTCCTATTGATCTCTAGCCCATTGGGGCCCAAATTAAACTTTGATAAAACTTAATTTCTGGAGTTAAAGTATGGGACCGGCATACATCTGCTGACCTGCCAATCACTCCCCTTTCCAAATAAAAGCTCCACAAACACATCAGGTTCCATTTACATTGTGACTTGCAACCCTCTGCTACCCCAAATTTCTCCCTGTGTCGCATCATCAGGGAACTATTTTACCATTCGGCCTTAGTGACATACACACAGTACATTTGTGTGTGATGCAAAAAAATCTATGCCTCATACTTCAGCATGCATTTAGAGCAAGTGTGGTATCGTGTTGCGTACATATGCTCTGAGTGTAACGTTACAATGTCCTGTTTCACATTACTCCTTCCATTTCTACAAGGCTTGTCAGATACCAAATTTAAAATGTTAAAGTAGCCTTTCTTGAATTTAATGATCTTTATACTATGCAAAAACCTCACTTGAAAAACAAAGCCGTGCACAAAGAACTAACAAACGGACAAACTGAGATTGTGCTGTGTATATAGAAATACTGTGCAGTGCACAAGACCATATTATCTAAATCTAATTACATAAATTTTACACACAAGCCTACAGTGAGGTAATGCATGCCAGATAACAAGAGTTTTAAAAAAACCAAATTGACACATAATGTGTTCACAGTGCAACTGCATTGATGACTCAATATCAGTGTGATGTAATCTTTATTTTCATGCTCAGATGCTCGTATTCCTTTGTGCACAGTAATCCTTCAGTATCTGAATCTAATTCATCCCTGAAAGCATGTTATAAACAAACAAACAAACAAATAAATAATGCTCAAAGCTCATAAAAAAACCTATACAACTATCCATGAGTTCAGCATTATACCAATTAAAGCCCTGCAAATAAAATCTATGTCTCACCCTGTGAGGATGGCAGTCATCTAACCTGAAGCCACACACATTAGGCTCCAAAGGTTACCCAAGCTAAATAAAACCCTGATAAGAACAGCTACTACATCTTGATCTTGGTGAAAAGGGTGAGGAATAAGTTACTAAGAAGACATGGTTGAGATGATTGCTGACTTTGTGAGCAGCAGAAGACTGGGACATAGACAGGCCTACAGATTGTAGGAGTGACAGAAAGCTGGTTGCATGATTGTCTTCAACATGCAAATGGAAGTTATCTAGAAGGATCTGTGAAGTATTGCCCAGAGGAAGAGAATTCAACAAGATATCAAGGTCATCCAAGTGACAGAGAACAACCAATGAGAGTGTGAACAGGGCAGTAAAAGAAAGAGCATTTGTTATTTATTACAAGAAATACAGTATTATTTCTTATTACAATACGCTGTACAGTACTGCATTTTTTGTCAGTTTCTTTAATTTAGATTTTTATTCAAGTTTTGGGGTTTTTTAGAATGGAAAACCTTCAGATAAAAATTCATTATAGCAAAAGTTTTCATTTGGATACTGATATATAGGTATTAATTATTATTATTTTTAAGAGCCATTAATAGCAAAAATTTGGATATATCGAGAGTTTGGATACCAAGGAATTACTGTATATGTTTGTTTTATGTGGATTATGAACTTTTCATAATAAATATTGAGTCCTGTAGAGATGTTTATTTTGTGTTTGTAATATTTTATTGAAGTCTAATAAAGAATTGAATTTTAAAATTATATATATATATATATATATATATATATATATTTATATATATATATTTTTTTTAAATTAAAAACTGTGGCTTCCCTGTCCTGTTTGTCCACTTCATGCTCATAATCATTTCATCACCTTCCAAGTTTCCATCATCACTACTAATCCCCTTTCTTCCTTTCCACCCTCCATAATTCTCATCTGCTGTACCAATCACCCTCCCATGCACTGAAAAATTCCACTGGTGATACCACCATCAGTTCTATGCTCCTTGCTTGACTCTTTCTGCTCACTATCTTCCAGACTACCACATCTTACTTTCAGCCCATGGTAATAAGATGTATTTCAGGCTAATAAAACCAAAGTCTGAGCTGCTGAACAGAAATGGCAGAAATAAATGGTCTCAGAGATTTTGCAGTTTATATGGAGCTCCTTGTGTCATGTTACTTTGCTGTTTCCTCAGTAAAAACTACTTTTTTCCCCACAGTAAGCAGTCATTAATCACCACAAACTTCTCTCCACTTTTCTACCTCAATGCTGCTTCCTCCTCCCTCACTGCTGACAATTCTGTCTCATTCTTTATAGACCAAATCAATTCCATCACAGACAAGTTCTCAGCTTCTACCTACTTCAACTCAGCTGGGTCTCATAGCAAAGCCTCATTTTCTGCATTTCAACCACTATTAGAATGTCAAGTCTCCAATCTCCTGCTCACACACAAAACCACTACCCACATCCTTGATCCAGTCCCTTCTCTACTCTTTCATGCCATTTCACTATTTATTTCTATTATCTATTAAATAAATGATTTCTTGCTCTCTTCTGGTTCCTTCTCATCTGCCTTCAAAACAGCAAATATCAAACTGCTGTTAAATAATACCCTTCTCTGGTCCCAAGCTCAGTTCAGAACTACAGACCAGTTTCTGTCAAAAACTCTAATGTATAGCTTATATCCAGTTGGCTTCCCGTAGCTTCCCTTTTAATTCCAAGAGTCTGGTTACTAGGAAAACTCCCCAGAGTCCAAAATCAAAAGCCAGAAGGTTCACATTTCTGACTCCAATTTGTTGGAAAGAATTCCCTCTTGTTAAAGAAGGGTTTTTAACACATCTTTTTTGGTCTAATGTGTCTGTTGATCTCTTGACTGCTCATATCTGATAGTAGATTAACTGGCTGTGCCTCACTTTTGTTTGTTTTGTTGTTTTGTCTAAACTGTACCTCGCTGTGAAGAAAAGTGTTTGCTAAATGAATATAATGTATAAATCTCAATCTCTGTTTATGTACAGCTTTGTTTTCATAATACAGACTTGAAATTCCGCAAACAGGTACTATTCACCCAAAGTTAAGTTTTTATTAAAAAGGTTATTTAGTATTTTGAAGATGTAAAATTCAGGCTATCTAACAAGGCTCAGCAATGTGAGAGTAATGGTGTCACATGCAGCACATTACCCCACACGCACTTGAATTTTCTTGCCCCCTCCATGACAAATACGGGTGGCAGAGATGCCACACAGGCACCAGATGCAGATGCATTTTCTTAAATTAATGAAAAATATACATTAACAAAAATTAAAATTAATTTAAAATTAATAAAAATATATATCACACACAAAGTGCTGCACATGTTAGTGATGTAAAGCTAGTTAAGTTTGGTGATGTATATATATTTTAATCCTTTCCCATTGACTAGGTCTGTACTAAGCACAGCTACTTTAATGGTAAAACAAATTGTTGATCATATAACACCTTTCCACCGCTACAGCTTTTTGACCCGGGCAACGCTGGCTAACTTAGCTAGTGCAAATCTACAAAGAGAATTGAATTTCAAGCTGGATGACAAGAAAGAACATGCACATACTGTTTAAATGAAAGCAGAAACAGTATGGGTTTCCTCCAAGAGGATTCAGACCTGGCCTGTCTAACCTGCCTGGGATTTGTGCTCCTCACGGTGCATACCTGTAGGCGAGAGCGGTTCTGCTCAGTGAGAAAATCCAGCTGCAGGTCATGCAGGTAGTACAGATAAGGCCGCTGGTTGCAATCACGGAACAGCAGGGACTTGTTCACAAACTCCTGCAGCACATCCTCAACCTCCTCCACCTCCAAGTCCCAGATGATGGAGAGGACCTATGGAAAAACTTGCTGTGGTTTGTTACCAATTCACAGTGAGGGGTGAGCAGCTGTTGTGCAAACCGCATGCAGTGATGATGCTATGCCTCACTTTGGCTGGCACTTTGACATCCTTCTTCAGCACAGTGAAGTCTTTATAAAGCTCTTGGTAGTTCTTCTGCAGAACGGTAATGCTGGCATCCATGGCCTGGTCCAGAGCTTCATAATCATAAGAAGAGGATTTGCGAATACGGCGGAACTGCTTCATCTTCAGCTGGCGTAAGTAGTAGTCCCACCTGTCGGGGAAGTCGTGCAGCAGAGCACCAATCAAGGAGACCACCAAAGGAGAGCCTGGGAAGATCAATTTACAGAGAAGGATATTAATATACCGCACCACCAACATCAAGACAGCCCCATACTTCTACAGCTGAGACTCACATTTGCATTCTTTAACGATGCTGTATGCCTGCTCTGGAAGATCCTCAGGCTTCTTGTTCATATATAGACCCAAGACCTCTAAAGCCTTCTTCTGTCCCAGTCCACTCTCCACAGGCACCTCATACCTCAGGCCTACAGGGAGCAGCACAAAGAACGACGTATTATATAATAATAATAATAATAATAATAATAATAATAATAATAATAATAATCATCATCATCATCATCATTCCCAATGTACCTGACTAATTTGTTCAGGGTAACTCACAATGTTATATACAACCCCAACTTGGAAAAAGCTGAGGCAGTATGGAAAACGCAAATAAAAACAGAAAGCAGTGATTCCAAAATTCACTTTGACTTGTAATCCATACTGTTGCATACCTTAAGACTTGGTTCAAGAAGAATGGGAGAAAATTACACCTGAAACACTTAATAAATTGGCTCCTCCAATACTTAAATGTTTATTAAGTGTTGTGAGAAGGAAAGACAATGTTACAAAGTAGTAAATTCTTTATGGTTCAAATTTTTTTGGAATGTGTTGTAGGCTCTCAACAGCAAAAATGGATGTGTATTTACAAAAAATGAAGTTGACCAGACTAAACATTAAATATCTTGTTTTTATACTGTTTGTGAAGGATTACAAGTCAAAGTGAATTTTGAAATCTGTGAATTCTGTTTTCATTTACATTTTCCATACCATCCCAACTTTTTCCTGAGTTGGAGTTATAATCAGCTTTATTTTGATTTACCCATTTATATAGCAAGGCATTTTTATTGGATGAATTCAGGTTATGCAGTTCAGTTAAGTGTATTTTAGCGGGACAAGAGAACTAGAAGCCTTCAAAGTCCAAAGCAACAGCCCTAAAAACTATGCCGCCTATTGTCACAGTCTATGACCGACAGACACAATCCTTAGAAGGATCTTTATAAGGGTTCAATTATAAATATGATAAAGACATTGAATCTATATTCATTCAAAACAGAACAGTCAACTCTAAACTCTAGATAGTCAACTGTAAACTCTACAGACCTCAAAGCAACCAGCAACCATTCAGAAAACAGAGAGCAATGACTAAGCACCATACCCCCTACAGAGTCCACTAAGCTGCGGTCTCTAGTGGTGAAGAGCACACGGCACTGAACATCAAAGGCCTTCAGTACTATCCCATCCCAGATGTCATCCAGAATCAGGAGTGACCTAGAGGACACATCAAGTTCATCAGCAGAACATATCTTCCAGTTAAACAGAAATGAAACCCCCTCCTCAGAACCAAGGTTAAAGACTTCTTTAACAGCCCTTTTGGTCTTTGTGTCAAATTCAACTCTATGTAGGCTGTGTCACTCTACCAGTACTTGCACAACTGTGCTGGCCCTTTAATACATGTACAATACTGCTAGGTAGGCTTCCCACAGAAAGTTCTTAACAGCCTCAGATTCCTGTAAAGGCATGCAAAGTGTGTGGTGGCTGCTGTCCAGGCAGACATACAGTGGTATTCATACCGGGGGTATTTGTAAAGCATAAGATATCGTAGCCGATCCTTGGCTTCCTCAACAGAACTTGGTGGCCTTTGACTAGACATGTCCAGGGTCTGTTCCAGACGGAAACACAGGGACTGGATCTTCACCAATAACCCAGGCAATTTCAGCTGCCCAACAAAGAGCCAGTGGACCCCTCCTGGGAAGCATTCTGAGAGACAGCACACATGCAGAAGAGGCTACTTAGTTGGAGACACACCACTGGGGAGAACACAATTCTACACGGGGAGACATTATAGTTGCATACACAAAAAATGACTAACTTGTACAAATCTGAACAATACATGTTATGAGGAGGGGTGGAACTGCCTGTCAGTGGTTTCCCCCATTCCATAAGCCTACCTCTGATGAGAGCTTCATCTCTGACAGCTTCAGCTGCTAGTACAGACTTCCCTGATCCAGCCATGCCAAACACTGTGACCCAACCCGGAGTGTCCTTAAGCTTGTACAGCTTCTCCCGGATTTGGTTAACCAGAGTGGGTCGAGTGACAAAAACCACCGGCCTTTGGGGAACGCCACCTTCAATCAGCATTGTATGGACTAGGTACAGACACACAGAGAAACCAATAAACAAAGTAGGCACAGGGGTGTAGACATTGAGATAAGTGATAAATGTCTGGACTGTGTTGAGGTACCATAGGGAGTGCCTCCATCTGAGAAGCTCTTGTGTGCCTCTGGAGATATGAGAGGCAAGTCCGGCTGGAGCAGGGAGGCTAGGTCCCCATAACTCTCCCGGATCAGGGCATTGTACAGGGAGATATAGGCACGATTATCCTTCTGTAAAACCAGGTCGATGAGAGTGACTGCTTGCTCCTTTCTAGTGTGCTGAGGGTCAAGAATGAGAATGGTTTGGTTGGTCAAATGGTTGTCCCAACACTCTGAGTTTAAAACCCAGCAAAGATTTGGGGTTCAGCAGATTTCCAAACACCAAAGAACAGTACTCTGGAACTCTAACTTACAAAAACATCTGGCAGAAAACGTCTGTTTGTAGTTCGATTTTCATCCAAAGTGACCTTTACTGCTATGTCACAATCAACTTAATAACAGCTTAATAAATTTGTCCCTTGATTGATTCATGGATTAGGTTCAGTTAACAGTACAATGGATAACATTATAGTGAATAAAATCTCTGTAAGACATTATTTATCCCACTTTCTTCAACCACTTGTCCAATGTATTGTTGTATCCTAGACCCTAGCCTGCTAGCATTTTATCCAAAGTACCCACTAGACAGGTTATCTCATATTAATTTGAAAAATTTAAATAAGTCAAATTAAAAATTAATGAAAATAAAAGATGTTATCTCTGCAGCCTTGTAACCAATGCTGACTGATTCATCAAATAAACGTTCAAATGCAATGATGGAAAAGGGAGTTACTATATTCTAACTCCTGACTGTGAAAGCAAGCTGAATTAATCCAGCACTGTTTTGGGGTCAGATACTGTCCTGCTCTTTCAGCAGCTGAACACATAACGGCAGGTAATTTATGCACCGCAAAGAACAGAAAAATTTAAAAACAGACAAGAGAAGAAAATACAATAAAAATATGTGAGTAAAAATAGGAATCGTTGTATCTTTAAAAATTCATAATTCAAATGTTCATAATAAAATTAATCTTTGTCTGTCAGGCTGTCATCAACTGTTAGTGGATCACACTCACTGTTAGTGAACCAAAAATCAATATCCAACAAAACACTGAAAAAAAGCAGTATTATGAACTTTAACTTTTCACTCCTGACTACTTTTTAATATTTGATATCCATAAAATAGTATTTTATCATTATTTTTTGACATTGATTAATTTTTGTTAGCCCATTTATACAGCAGGGTATTCTTATTGCAGCAGTTCAGGGTAAATACTCAAATCGTGAATACTACAGTCTATGTGGAGTTTGCATGTTCTTCCCATATCTGTGTAGGTTTCCTCCCAGTTCGAAAACACATTTTAAAGGTTCACTGGTCAATTTAAATTGCCCATAGAGTGTGTGTCTAGCCAGCCACTGGTTTGTCAGTGCTGGTCCCTAGCCTGGGGAAATGGTAAGGGCTGACAGCAGAAATAGCATCTGGTTGTAAAATTGCTGCTACAAAACATAACTCCTTAAATGCCATGCATTTGCATTGCATTCATGTGTGCACCTGCTTTTCACCTGTATAGATGCAATGAGAGTAAGGCTCACCTTTGTTCTGACTTTATCCTCTTCATCTTGGGTCAGAACATTGTCGCTGACCATGTGGTCTATCAGGTAGAAGGCCTTGATGTCCTGCTGTAGGGTGTCTCGGTGCTGCAGCAGGCAGCTCCGTGCGCGCTCCTCCATCACCAGGATGCCAGCTACACAGGAAGGCAAGTAGCCGGAGAAATGGGAGATAACCAAGTGTTTCTTCAATCTTCTTTACTTTATTCCAGCCTCAAAAACATTCTAGTATATTCCAGCTATTTAATACTGCAAATGTATACGTCATAGTTTCATTTCTCATCTCACTGATAATCATTTAGGAAAAAACAAAATGGACTGAACACAAGCACGTGTTATTTGCAGTTTCTTCCAGCAAACATGAATAACTGAATAATTGTTAGTACAGTGTTTTCAGTATGAGCAGCGGTTACTGAAGCTCAGGAGAAACCAAATAAACGCCAGAGATCTCCTCGGCATAAATCCTCACCAGGTGTTTTTTTGTGTCAGACACAAACAATACAATAACATGGTAAATACAAACAACAAGAACAATTATTAAAAATGTTAAATAATTACTGTGCAGTTCAAGATAAGCAGTTACCTGCTTAAAATCCAACCATTTCATGCCTTCTTGCAGTTATCTATACATTGAATCAGACTTTCCACTTCAAATTTTCAAAATATGTAACAATAGTGGTGTAATATGCAATTTTAATAATTATAACAATGACTCGGTTTAACATTAATTCACTGTTAACTGCGCTCATGCATCAAAACAGGTTTTTTCGCCCAGATCACAGCACTGCGTAGAATAACTTACTTATATTAACACATGTCCACCGACTTTTTTTCAGAATCTAAACCAGTTTAATGTGTTCAGCGGGTTCTGTAATAGCAAATTCTTAATTTCAATTTGTAGAAAATTAAAATACTTCCCCATTACTTATAAAAACAACTTCCCTGTGCCCCTGTGGCCAATAGCATAACAGAAGACAATCACATGATATGATTCGCTAATCGCGATTTGCCGGTAACCAGGGGGTTGCTGGCCAGACAACTTCCTGGTCCTTTTATCACCAATAGCGTCACAATCTACAATCATGTGGCAAAGCGGTTAATTCTGATTGGCTGTCACCTACGATGGATTAGGTGGCTGTTAACGAAACGTGTCATTGACTACGTGTGGGAACAAAAGGGAAACGATAGTTTAATTTATTTCATATTCTGATCCAAGTGTAGACTGTTTTGTATCCCTCATGTTTTTCTCGGATTCACTTGAATCACGTCCTTGTTTCTCTCTTTTAAATTGTGAAATACTGAATAATGAAGCCACCTACACGAAACCAGTGCTAAGCATATAGGGAATGTACACAAATGTACAGAAAGCATTTTTATTTGTCAACAGAAACTAAAATAGTTCAGAGATAAGGAAGAGGTTCAGATGGGCATGTCTGCTCATAGCTAGCCCAGAAAGAGGGGACGTGTCTAACGAGGGTTGTTACGTGTCCGTGTTGCTCCTGCCGTTTGGCGGTTGTTTTTCTGTTTTTCCCTGTCTGACTTTTGTTCTGTGTCACAGGTGGTTTGCTCCGTCCGTCCGTCAATCATCATCGGCCATCGTCCTATCAGAATGTAGCAACCAACGACCTGGGGGTGGGTCTTCTTCTTGATAAGCAGCACCGTGACACCCCGGAAGTTAGCTTTTTGGCTCACTGTTTTGTTCGCTGCTCTCGCTGCTCGTAGTTGGCTTTGTTTTGGGTTAGGGTTCTGGTTTTGGGTAGCGGTTTTTGTCTAGACAGCTGTGTAACTAGTTCCCTGGGTTGTTTACTTGGATTGAAAACAGGCTAGTATGTGCGCGCCTAGACAGGAGTCAGTAGTGGGGGTGTAACAAGGGTGGTGCAAGTTCCTGGGACGGAGGACAGCGTTTGGTCCTGTGGGGGCAGCCTGCCAGCAGAGGACCCTTAACCCTCCAAGTTTTACATAAGGCACTGCTGCTGCAACCTCTACAGCATGTCAAAGTAACCCAAGCACATCTTTTGTTCATAGGCTCTACCTATGCGTTGGTTACAAGACAATAGAGATGACAGACAGCAACACTTAACAGATGCTTAAATTTTACATGTCAAGTTGATTTATAGGCACAACCAATTCAGGTTAAGTACCATGTGCAAAACTGAAATTATGAAGAATTGTAACCAGGTACTTTTGATGACAAATCTAATTCCTTATCAGCTGTACTGCTGCCTCACGAGACAATAAAAGGGAATATGACCTCACAGGGGCCTTTTCTTTCACTGTGGCTCTGAGGGATAAGGTTTTAATTGTGTTCTGTGCTTTTACTGCACATACACGTTATCTGTCGTTCTTAATTTTTAATCCTGGTCAGGGTTCTACCTGGCTGGTGTGTATCCCAAAACCAATGTACAATAGTTTAGGAAACTAGACCCTATCCAGGGTATAGTTTCCTAATCACAGGGTGCCATACAAACACAAAGTCACACATTACAGCAATTTAAATTGAACAACTTAAATGTGTGTGAACTTGAAATATGTCTTTGGGTTGTGGGAGGAAACTGGAGCAGCCAGAAGAAACCCATGCGGACAAGGGGAAAACTTGCAAATTCCACACAAACTGAGCTGGAGTTGAACACAGAGCTACTTGCTATGCTATGGTACCCCTCATATAGACATCAATAAAAAAGATATTTCTTTGTAAAGCAATCTATAGTGAGAACAAACAGGTGAAGGTGGAAATCTTTTACTGGAAAATGCTGCTTCAGGTCTGATTCTTCTCAGTGAGATACACTGTTTATCAGATCTTGTCTTCCTGCTTGTGAAGGGGCAGGATGGTTTGAATGACAAAGAAAAATCTACTCACAATGTATGCGACTGTGTCATGGAAACTCTCTGATGTCGCACCTCTGTGAACAGAATCTTTTCTGAGGCTGATCTCTGCTTATAGTGTTTCTGCCAGTGCCTGGACTCATCCATCTTGGCAATCGATATGCCTTGATAGCCTGCATGGAAACTGAGATTAATGTGCTACTGTGTCTTTTTTGTATACTCTGCCTTTTTTTGTGCAGCTGCTTCCCACTCCCCACATAACAATTTGGCAAGTGGAGACTAAAAATGTGAGGCATACTATTAAACAGTTTCTAAATCAGAAATATCTGTATTTGATGCATCGGTGTATTTTTTATCACAGGCAACAATCCTGGTCAACATTACTTTCTAGGTAGTGTTTTTTCAGAGAATGATTTTGGAAAATTCAGGTTTTACAATTTGTAATTGTAGGTGTTACATGAGCTTTTTAAAGGACCATTATAGGTAACAGAGATACTCTTGATCAAGATCTTTAGCTATCTGTACCACTCTAGAAAAATGTCCTAGAGTCTGAACCCTCACTATCAAACAGCCTCACCAGTGACAACAATGCTTCTCTCTGTTGGATAAGACTGGCAGTTTTCTCTCATGATTCAATTGCTGAAGAACAAACAAGTATATCACACCTGAAAGTACTATTTGTCTGTATAAGATTAGAGCTAAGAGCAGCAGGAGGGACACATGGGCAGTTCAGACAGGTGACAGAATATCTGTGAGCAGGTGTAGGCTTGTCTGTTATAGTACTTATTACAGTAGTGCTTCAAATACTTTTTCCAGGAGAACATCTGAAATATCAAAAAATTTCCAGTATTCTCTGCAGGAGTCAAGTCCCCCTGGCAGTAGGTCTCAGTGCATAGACCTTTATGTCCACATCTGGTTTTATGGCAGCTGAGTTGGAGGCATTAAAGAAACCTGAATGAAAGAATAAAACAGCTCAACAGACTGTTCTCTTGGAGGGAAGAAAAGAAAAAGGACAGAAAGAAACCTACACATGGAAGCAAGGTGAAACTAGTTAGAGACAACATTCAACAAGAAAACCACCCTGATTCACCTGCAGGAATAAACTTATTGGAGGAGAAGTGATGAGCATCATTACTGGCATATGAACAGACATTCTGAAGACAAGCAAATCTACCAACTACATTTTGTCTGATTTGATCTGTGTGAATTTAGGATATGACTTATTTTGTTATATGATGAAACTGAGAGCCTCCCAAAGTTAGTCCTGATATGAGGGTGAGCTTTACTTGAGAGCCATATCTAGAAACTGACTGGGACAAACAGGATGCACCAGATTCCCTCCAAGCTGCTCTACAGTTGATACAGATCTAAAACCTCAGCCACTGCTTCACAAATCCCCATGAGAACCTAATCTCCTCTCCTATGAGTCTTCTGGGAAAAGGAATCCACAAAATGTAACAGAGACTCCAAGAACAGCTAAACACACAAACTATGTAAATGCCACACCAGTATATGCAACACAAAACACATACACTTATGGAATGTAAGTACATTAATAAGAGCTACTACCTACACACCTTACCTGCCAAGAGCCACGAGTCATATCCTCATTGGAACCACTTTCTGTGGAGAACAAAGCACAACCATCTCTTGCTTTCTAGATACAGAATGCTTGCTGACACCCCGCACCCTACCAAGAACTGGAAACTAAAATTGGGTACTGAAAGATAGCAACTGGGAAACAGGGAGGGACAGTTTCCTTCCAGAGGTGGCTCTGAACACAGCCCCCCAAGAAGCACAGAATTCACATTTCACACCCCTGATGGAAATTCCTACTTTTTGCGGCATCAGTTTTCTTTCTCTGGCTGCTGCATTGACAAGTACATCAGTCTCAATCACAACACTTTGGTTGTTACTGGAGCCTCATAAAATTGTTACTAACTTTTCTTATCTATGTGCTGAAGAATGAGCTCCTTGCTCTTAATGTCCTCTCTAACCATTGACATCACTGTGATGCAGGTGGAACATGAAGCCCTGATAATCCGACTTCCAAAGAAACAAAAATACATTGATGGTATAGTATACATTCCTTGGTCTCCTAGGTACAGTGCAGGCAGGCTGAAGTGAATGTATGGCCTAGGTGCAAAGGTAGTTATGAGAGTCCTGCACAACTAGGCTGCTCTTTCACCACTACAGCCAAGTGTTTTACACTCCACATGTGTCAACTGATGGCTTCTCAACGTTTGTTGGATTCTCTGTTCTGCTCCTTTTCTACATTTTCAGTTTAATTTTGCTGACAAACTACCATAGCATTGATATTTAGAATTTCACTGAACTATTACTAACAGAATATAATCACTGCAGAAGCACAGAAAGTATAAAAAATTACAGATAAACTGCAGGTGTCTGTGGAGGGTAATATCTAGATGTCTAGTATATTTTTAAATTTATGATCCCTGCTTTATTCATAACAAGGACTGTAGAGACTTGGTTATGGTTGTGGCTGTTTCTACTGGACCTTTCTGGCTTTGGGTTAGGTAGACTGTTGTTCTTTAAGGAGGGTTTACACTACAGTTGTCATCCTCCAAAACCCCACTGGTCAGTAAATCCTTCAAAGGACAAACTGAATTACACTTTATATCAATCAAAATGACTGATGGCTCCCAGGAACTTTCCTAAAAAGCTAGACAATGTTTCAGATAACAAAAGAAAAACCAATGATCAATAACTAGATATCTAGACAGTATTAAATAAATGCCACTTATATTAATTCTGTAGGGGAAATGAGGCTTATGTTGTGATGAAATGTTCCTCACATTGTCAAAGTACAGATGTTCACTGGTGATTTTTAAATAACTCCCTGCAAAACCAGGGAATGGCTTCCGGTTCATGAATGCCACTGAAAATGGCTCCATGTGTTTGTGAATTGTGGCACCACTAAACAAAGATCCCTCAAAGGTTTAAAAAAGTACTGGTGAGAGCTTTATGGAACATTTATAGTAAGACTCTTGAAGTGCGTCACTGCTTATCAGTGTGTATCACTGTGTCAGTGCATGTCAGGGCCTGCCAGCTTGAACTATTACCTTTCCAATCAGATTGTTGTAGACAGGTGGGTGAGGCTGAAGGTTCAGTGTCTCTCTTAGCACTGTGTTAGAGTCTCAAGAATCAGTAGTGTGAGTGATGGAGTCAGGAAAGCCTAGGATATTGACAATGTCTACATGAGGGTGTTGCAGTTCCTTTGCTATGATTTCCCTCCCCACAACCGTCTCCTTGCTTGTTCTCTGCAGTTAAGAACTGTTACGACCCAGTCTAGGGTGGTTTTAAAGGGATTCAGATGGGCTAAGAATGCATTATTATTTTTCTCATTTAAAATAATGTAATATAGTATGCCAGTATACATAACTGATTGGTGTTTCCAGGAACGCATAAAGTGTGTAAACTGGGATTTACATGCATATACAATGTATAAAATTTATTTTTAATTTCATTGAGATAACAAGGAGTGACTGATTAGCTAGAGAAGAAAAGATGTTAAGCTTTTTACTTTTTACTTTCACATGTACAAGGTGTGTAAAGTCATCATCAGCACCTGCGCCCCTTGGTCATCAGCAGTATTTACACCTGTTTGTCCACATATTCACATGACAGTAAGTGTCAATGCACAAATACTCTAATGATCCTTGTTCTATCATCCCGTTCACTCTTACTGCAATGTAACTATCACTACTACAGTGTCCGCAGTGGGGTTTTGTGTACATGAGTGTATGTGTTTATAACTGTGACAACTTCACAGTAACTATCTCTTCTGTTAATTTCTTTCAGTGAACATGGCAAGAGGATATACGCATATTTCAGCTCCTCTGTCAGTCAAATAAGGGACCATTTGTTTGAAAATACTGGCCTCTGGTGTAGACGGTATGTAACAGTAGGGAGAATGAAACCAGTTTTATTTCTTATTGAGACTCCAGAAAGCAGCCACAGCTTTCCTCACATCCCTGTGACAATAGCTTTTAATGCCTGTTAAAAGAGTGCTTCAAAAAAACTTTGAGGGCACCCTGAATTTAGGTAAATTAATTCATCCACATGATAGCCAAGAAAACAATTCCACCTTTGCAATGACCTGGCCTGCAGCTGTGACCATCACCTCTCTGAGGTCTCCAGGAAAGCTTTCTGCAACCTTTTTACTTCCACCATGTTGCTGTTTTGGATTCAAGGAACCTAAGGGTGGCCTACTCTTTTGGTTGTGTTCTGCACTGCCATCCCCTTGTCTGTCCCTTGTTCCCCCAGCCTTGATGACCACGGTGACCTTACCCCTGACCAGGCGTTTTTTCAAACTGTGGACAGCAAAATCACCATTAGAAAAGTGTCAAATACACATGTTCACATGTTACTTTTTCATTGCCAGATTTTTTTTTCTGGCAGACTGGTTCACTCCAAAATATTTATAATCATGAGTAGACATCTAATCCTACATGTTTCACACAAAACTTCCACAGAACTTATTCTCCACAAAAAATATGGCAATCAATCGTATTACCAGTCCTTACCATTACCAATCCACTTAAAAATATGAGAAAACCGTAGAAATATACAGTTTTACTAGATGATCATTCCATCTGCCTTGCAAAAGGGTTTCTTTGCATCCTCTGTCACTCACAGAGTGATGCAGTCACATCCACTGTAACTCACAATGTGGAGCAGTCACGTCCGCCGTTGGTGACGGAGTGGTGCAGTCATGTCCTGTGTCACTCACAGTGTGGTGCAGTCTGTAGCCATCTGTGCTCTCAGACAACTGCAGTCGGCCTCATTACTGAACACAACCCGCTTCATCAGAGTGCTCAGCAGGTGCAGGAAATGCAGATACAGCTGCTTGCCCACTTGGAGAATCTCACTGAGAATCTTGCTGTGAAGCTGCTTTTTTCATCCGTGAATAGGGTTGGGGTGCAGTTCACATGCCTGAGATCCTGCTAAATCAGTGAAAGCTCTGATATCATTACTACCATCTGTATGTAAAATGGAATAAGAGGAGATCAGCAGACAGCCAGATGTTTGCACACAGTTACATCTGTAGAAGTTTTCGTAAATTACATTATAAACCATATGTGTATGTGTACGTCTGAGATTCTAAACAGAGCTTGCTGGTCCTCATCAGACACAGAGAGGAGGACAGACTGGTTTGTATCCTGTCCTTCTGGAGGTCTCTGACCTGAAGATGAAGGACACATGGATGACAGTGTAACATGTAAACACTGCAAGGACACCATGACTGTTGTGGTAGAACAGATGCTGCAATGTACAATCTTTCATCTGCTTTAGTTTCTTGACCGTTTGGATAAGGTGGGACTGCAAATAAGCTCCTGCATTCACCTAGTTTTGTGAGAGTGTATTCTAAAGATGATCCTCTACAATGTTACCTTTGTCTGCCTCATGATTTTGGTCTGTCCTGGAACAGGGATAGGAGGTCCAGAAAGTGAGAGGCTAACTGGTGGATGTCACATGCCATTGTTCCCATCTGTGTTGTTGAGAGCAGCTGTATATATTTCTGCTGTTGTGTGTCTTGGTCACTCTACAGATGCATACTTTCTCTTCAGGGGTTCATGGTAGACAGGGAGTAGAAAGTACATTATACAAAATTTGGGTACATTATATGGAATATGGTCGATCAAATTTGATTCAAACCAGGAGTGTAACAACTTGTCAAGTGTTGGGGGAGATTGAAAAATTCCCAACAGTAGTCAGTGGAATTAACCACAAATATTGAGGGAACATATTAGATTGTCTGAATATGGGCAAAAACCACACCTACCTCCCACGTATCCCACGTTACACCTATGTTCCAGTGCCAGCGGTTGAACAATCAAATAATGTATTGAGTATTAATTAGTAAGTATTAATTATTATTAATGAAATATGGTCACACAATCCACATATTATGCATTCTTAAAGCACACAAATTCAAATATATAATAGTGGTTGTTACCTACTATCCAGAAACAGAAAAGGTTCCTATAACAGATATAACCATGAGTGCCAGTTTGTGGATTTATAATGTAATTCTCTGTAGTAACTAAAAACACCAGTTTTTTGCTTTCAGCTAAGATTAATTCAGAGCATAGGCTTTTATTTTGTTTAGGTAGCCTGTGTAGCCTAAGGTGCATGGCTTCATGACCGCTGGGTCATGAGACAGGGTTTTTGTCTTTGTAATGTTTTATTAAACTAATTTTAGAGATTTTAGCCCAGCCTTTTAAGGATGATAACTCCTGGAGTAGTATACCAACCTTCTTTTCTTCTTCCATTGCTGGATGTGAGGAGGCCCAACACTGTCAAAAACACCATCTGCATTGCTTGGAAGAACTTTGAGGATGCTGGAAGCTTTCTAGAATGGGTCCCCTTCATAAGGAAAGTTTTGATGGGACTTTGGGTCTCTCATTAGGAGGATCTTCTGCCCACAGAGGAATGGAGCAGCTTGCTGGTTTGACCTGACCCACAGTCCTTGCAGAAATCTTAAGTAATCATTTGCAACATTTTGTGGATGTGAATGGGAACTGTAGGCTGGTGCGGGGTGAGCTGGGCATTTGGACCAGAAGGAGGCAGGTGTTTGCCTACAGTCAGACTCTGCAAGGCCAGATGGTCTGAGGCACCCACCATCTTATTTTAATTTTGATAAATGCCCAGGCTACGTATTTTATCCAGGTCAACCCCCTTCCTGCCATCTGTGTGAAAAGTGGAGACACAGGGTCAGGGATTGTACAGAGGTGCCTGTAGGTAGGTCACATGGCCAAGAAGTGTCAAGCTCTTTGCCGCTGCATTCAGTTGTGGGAGAGGGCCATCTCTCTCGCAGCTGCCCCCAGCAGAGGCCCTCTAACACAAGAGCCCTCAGAACCAGTGACAGTGAAAGAGAAAGAGGCAAGAGGAGTTGAGGAACTAGCTACAGTGTTGGTGAGGGCAAGGACTTTGGCAGCAGCTAGTGGGGGCAGGCAAGCTCTGGCAAGTAAGCCCCTTGTGTCTGTGAGCATCTTGAAATCTGCACTGGTTCAGTTTAAGGAGGACTTTGTGACCAGGAGGAAGAGCCACAGGAAAGGGTGTGGTGGTCTGGAGGGAATGCATGGTCTGGGAGGTCTGGGAGACCAGGTGGTCTGCACCAGAAGACTGAGAAGGATCCTCCTTCCTGCCAAAAATGAGGTACTGAGTGGGACTGTTGGGAAACAACCCTCACCCTCCTTCCAGTTGGGGGGGGGGACTTAGCTATCTTGACTAATATATTTGATCATTTTAAGGAATTGTTCTTAATTTTAGTGACTGATGGTTTTGTATTTGATACTTTAATCTCTTTTAATGAGTTTAAAGTGACTTGTTATTGTTGAATGTATTTTAAATGTGTGTGAATTTGGATTTGATTAATTAATTTCCCTTTATTTAGAGGAATTATTTGCTTTACTTTGATTATTTGTTTAGTGTTGGAGAAAATGAGTAGACATTATGGGTTATTAAGGTTATTTGTGTTTTGATTGTATGTTTGTTATTAATTTGGTTTTAATGTCTGAGTATTATAACGAGATCATGTATTCATGTTTTACATGTGATTTTGCTTGCAATTGCATCAAATTATGTGATTTTATTTGGGATTGAATTTTTACATTGTGAGGTGTTATTCAGCATAGCATTGTATATAAGAATTTTAATATAATTAAATTCTGAAAATGAGATATATTCCGATGTAAAAATCTTGAAAGAGATTTTGTGTGATTTCTTTCAGACCTGTGAACACTAACAGACTATGAGGTTGTCTTGTAAAATGTGTGGAAATGAATGTGTGCTGTGGTTTTGTTGAAATGTTTATTAGTTGATTGTGATTATATTTTAGTTTAATGAAATATGGAAAACCTGCAATTTTTGAATGTTTCATCCAATATATAGTATACTCTACACACACACACTCAAGCACAAACACACACACTTGCATACACTCACGAACAAATCAAAGAAGAGTGTCTCTTTTCACCCAGAGAAAAGTAGGTCTGCCGGCTCTGAGGAGAGTTGAAAACTGTCTTGTGAGTCAATACAAACTCATCTGTTAAGACAGCAGCACCTGACAAAGATATCACATTTTGCTTATTCATATGTACCACGATACCTTCCAGAAAACTAATAAAATAAAATTTAAAGAGTAATAAGAGTAAGTCATTTAAATGTCATAACCTTTGAAGCGTGACATGGTTTTTCAGTAAGAACAGTCTTTTTACATGTAAATTCCACAAAAGTTTGATTTTTGCCTTTCACATGTGACCGAAACCTTTGCCTGTAAGTTTCTGGCACCAACTCAAATGCTCTGAAGACTGAAGCTTTCACTACATCATCAAGACTTTGTTTAACAGTTAAAGAAGAGTACACCTCTTGTGCTTTTCCCATTAGTTTACACTACAATACCAAAGACAACATATCTTTCAGCCAATGCAATGTTGCAGCAACCCATTCACAAGTTGTAAAATATGAATCAACTTTAGACTCGAGAAATGGAAGAACCAAGGCTATATGTCTGCTCAAATCAAACTTTGTGACAGAGGAGGTTGTATCATGCACTGGTGATGCTCTCCTAGAATGGACCTCTTTCACTATCACAAGTTCCAAAGCATGAATCCACACTACCTGAGTCTCCTGCTCTTGCTACTTGATGGCCAGTTCAAGGTCTTTTGAACATAGTCAAGTCACCAGGCTCACAAACAAGCACAACTATCGATGGAGGCAACATCACTAAGTCAACAGACTCCCTGGCTCATGTCAGCTTGATATCACATATTCCTTAACCAGTGCCTCCAGTAACTGTGACATTCAAACAATGTTTAAGTGGTATTAGGGGGCCCGATGTGTGCCAAGAAAACATTCTTCATACCATTGTACCACTACCACCAGCCTGAACTGTTGACACAAAGCAGGGTAGCTATTTGTTTCATGCTGTGTATGTGACATTCTGACCTACTATCTGTGTGTTGCAGAATAAATTGAGATCCATCAGATCAGGTGATATTTTTCCAATCTTCAACTATCCGGTTTTGGTGAGCCAGTGTCCGCTGTAGCCTCAGATTTCTGTTCTTGGCTAACAGGAGTAGAACCAGATGCGGTCTTTTGCTGTTGTAGCCCATCTGACACAAGGTTCAACATGTCGGGCTTTCAGGGAAGCTTTTCTGTCCTCCACTGTTGTAAAGCGTAATTATATGAGTTACTGTAGCCTTCCTGTCAGCTTGAACTAGTCTGCTCATTCTCCTCTAACCTCTCTGAACCTCTCTGATTAACAAGGTATTTCCACTCACAAAATTGCTGTTCACTGGATGTTTTTTGTTTGTGACACCATTCTGTGTCAACTCTGCAGACTGTTCTGCATGAAAATTCCACGAGAACAGCAGTTCCTGAAATACTGAAATCACCCCATCTGGGACCAACGACCACGCCACAGTCAAGGTCACTTAAATCACATTTTTTCCCCATTCTGAAGTTTGATGTGAACACTCACTGAAACTCATGAGTTGTGTCTGTGATTTTATCCACTGCAGTGCTTCCACATGATTAGCTGATTAGATAATTGCGTGAACAAGCAGATGCAGAGGTGTTCCTAATAAAGTGGACAGGGTGTGTAATTAAGTTTCTATAATTTCTAACCGGGTATGAGAACTGAAGGAGCATGGCAGCATTAAAATAAACTAAAGCTGAAGATATTGCATCAACTTTGTTAAATGCAACTAATATAATAGCATAGCTATTTTAGACTACATTCCTACATGGTCTAAATTACCACACACCTCATCGCTACACAGCTACAAGGTTAGTCACAATAGACACACATTTTGTTCATTTTGTTTGTCTGGCAGAAGAAACTAACCTTGAGTTTGCCACACTGGGACGCTGAAGCAGGACATTTGTTGCTATAGATACACAAATGCTAAGGACAAAGACACTGGAGGCAACTTTACAAAGTCATTCACAAACTCACAAATGAGGTTCTAGTCCAAATGTGTCCTTTCTAAACTTGCTGATTTACAGAATAAAAGACAACCTTGGACAGCCTCCAGTTTTTATTTTGACAATAACATTTACACCGATTCTTATAATGTACAAACCGTTGTGTCTGTCGTGAAGGTCGCTGTACAAAAGGACCACATCTACATATGCAGATATTGTGTTTATTAGAGAGCATGGACTTTGTTCCCGGAGGGCAGGTAGGTCCTTCTGTGAGGACGTCGTACAACTACACAGGGACAAAGATACTGCACAGTCATAGCAGAACATGGGCACTTAATGCACTGCCTCTACACTGGACAACATCTACATAAAATAATAATAACAATTCTCAAGAAAAATGCAGAGTATTTGTCTAAGCAAAGTTTACATAACTTTTCTAGAGATACAGAAACATTAAGAAGGGGAAAGAAGCCCCTGTAGCAAACACTGCCCTTGTGACTGTCAGAGGGCCACTTTATGAAATAATACACAAGAAACACATTTCTTAGTTAAGTGCTTGACTTCAGAATTACATTAAATATCATTTTTACCACCCTCCTCACAGTCAGTCAATTATTACTTTGGTTGGAGAAGTAACTATATTTTAAATCTTAACTGAACATGGCCACACTAAAAAGTTCCACAATGAAAGGTCCAAGATAAACCAGAACCTGGTCAACATATTTCTCTTAAAAGGATCTCTGACAGTGTATATTGATTCAAGTAATTTAGCAAGTTCATCTTCCACATACTGTTAGCTGTAACAGAGATTATCAGGTTACACACTGCAATGTTGAGTCACTGAAACTGGGAAATGAATAAAATGAACAAATAGGACCCAACCCAAACTCTCCTTATACTGGTGGTCCTTACAAGCATATGAGCACATCATTTTCCACCATGTATTCTCTGTATCATATACATAACTCTTTATCGAAAGTCATGGTAGAAAGCATCTAAAAAGTATAAAACAGGGTATATAACTACAAATATAGAATTTTTTTCTTTATGAAATACAAATGCTTTCATTATAATAGAATTTTATAAGTGTACATAATAGAATGGTCACTGTTTGACATTCTCCAATATTGTAGAACTGGCCGTGACAAACATTTTTTTTTGTCTATAAAGAAGGCAACAATTCCACCAAGATTTATAATAGTAATCCAAATCATTTCTGGAAAAATTTGTGCCACAACTTATTCAATAAAAAAAATATGTAGAAATAGCTGAAACAGACGTGTAGTTCATTTTGGAATGAGCTACAATGAAAGCAGGCACCTTTTTAAACGTAACACAGCACACCTTACTTTTTCTTCTTTTTGTTTAAAGCACCATATTTTCTAAGGTATTGACATAACATTCAAAGGACAATTATATTGCACTATGGACTGGGACTTAACAAGATTGTTGGAACACATTAACTGGATAGTATCTGACCATGGATCACCCCAGCCTTTCAGTACAAGATGAGTGGCTGCAATGACAAAGACATGCAAGAGGTCAGTAGTTCCCAGCAAGATTTATTCTGAGTCATTGGAGACAGGAGCCATTTCTTGGTGTGTGCTGCTGAAGAGGAGATCCTTCAGGATTCCCATATAGAAGGGGCTATACACCTGCTTGTTGAAGTTCACCAGGGCAACATAGCTGGTCCCCAGGGCCCTGAGCTCAGGCTGGATGAGAGCAAGTCCTCCTGGCATGGGGGGTGGCATGTGATGAAAGTTGGGTATGGTCAGGAAACTTGTTAAATACTGTTGTACCCTCCCCTCTGCATGAAACAGAAGGAACACGGATGAGAGTCAGAGATTGGCACTCACTGCTGATGTACAACAAAACAAAAAATAATGTCTCATTAAGGAGCATGAACTGTGATGAAGTGGAACACTGTTGACTCACTCCTTTACTCATGTTACACTGTAATTCATTTTGCAGAACAAGTTCAAAACATCAGAATTAAGTCTAAAAGATCCAGATGCAACAGTCTTCATTTCAGTCAAAGGTTAAGTATGCCCAGATTGACATCAACACCTTTGTAAATGTTCTATTAGTCACATTTCAAAAAAAGTCTCTGGATCTGAATATCAAAAATAAGGCTGCAGGAGTTAGTACACACAAATGAGTTAAAACAGTGCTAATGAACAAGTCTACAGTTACAGCTCTAGCAGAGAGAACAATCTGTACAGAAAGGACAGCACCCTCACCAACAAGTGTACGGATGGGGTTGTTCTCCTGAATGATGCTACAGATCTGTCCCTTCAGGGTCATCTGCACATTTGGTGGGAGGGCTGGATAGTTCCGTTCAGTCAGGGATTTGTTCAGCTCACAGCAGATTTGGGTACCAACATTCTCCAAGGCTTCAGACAAATTAAAGTCTCTGAAGAGAGACAGCACTGTTTACACCATAGTCTAAAGCACTGCTGAAGAGCTCCATGAGTCAGTGATGAAAAGGAAACCTACAAGTGATGTATCCCTTCGAGCAGGATGCTGGTCATCTTCTTCAGTCGTTCAGCCAGTGCAGGTAGATCAGAGATGGGCTCACCAACAGCACTGTAGACAATCAGCAGGACAGAGGCAACCATCTGTAACAGCTGGAGCTGCTGCTGGAGCTCTCGCACACGCACCTCGTCCATCATCAGTGTCTGAAGAACATGTACATATAAATACACAATCAAATCCAGAGCCTGCAGGGAATGCAGCCCATAGACAGTCCATATTCTCACCATTCATAAGCAATATTACTGCTAATATTAATATTATGGCCAGTATTTTGGAGCATTTTCGCACATTTGATCTGTTGACATACTACTGAGGGGAATCTAACTTCACCTCTGGGAATACACTCTTGTGGTTATTTCCACTGAGAAGTCGAATGTATGCGGTGTTCAGCACGAGCATGGGGCTGGGGAGGGTCTTCACACCCTTCTCTGACAGACAGGACTGGCTTGCAGGGGGCAAGGACACAAGTACTTCTTCCAGGGATGCCTTAATCCAGTCTGTGGTACGGTCCAGGGCATCTGAATTTGAGTAGTTTGGAAGCAGACAGCACCCAGCCTCTTATTATCCCAATCACAATGTACTCAACAATGTAATTGCAATAAATGAAGAGAAGGTCATTGATAGACAATAAAAACTGACAGAAAAAGTTATCCTTCAACCAGAGGAGAGTACAGCAACAGCAGTGGGTTGGCTTCACCCCATGCGGGTCACACGTGATGTAAACAGTTAACGTCAGTGGACAATGTTGGGACTGCACACTGACTGCAATCATTAGAACAACTTCAAACTGACCAAGACAGAAACCCTCTACACATGTGAACTGTATTTCTCCTACTCCTTTTCACTCTTTCAAAATGCACACAAAAACAGATACTCAGATACACTAAATGAACTTGAAAACTGACAAACATGGAAACATCTGGCAATTATTCCATATCCTGAAAATCTTTATGGTAGACTGTCATACTCAAATATATATGAACAGTTGGGCCAAGAGTTGGTGGTAAGCTGGAGGGTTACAACATGTACATACTGGGGATCCGCTCCACAATTCTCTGAAACTTTGCCCGCTCATATTCCACTGACTGCTTCTGCAACTCTGGTCTGAAGCTTTGGATGGTGAAGTTCACCATGTCCATTTTCATCAGGTCTAATACACGGAAAATCTCCCTGGGAAACATAGATAGATACTTATTTAAATAGACAGTACACATCCCACACATAGGCCAAATCCACACTGTTGACAACATCCAGTTCCTAATCCATATGGAAAAAACAGCAGTTGAAGGTATTTGAAGTTCAACAGTTTTTAGCAACAGGGGCAGGGATGACTTGTTACACTATTACACTAGCTGTGTTGCCTGGAACTACCCAGGTGGAAAGGTAAAAATGAATAAAACATTATATAAACACCAAACTGTTTTACCATTAAAGTGATTGTATTTAGTCCCAGTCAAGAGGAAAGGAATTAACAAAAAAATATCACCAAACTTTATTACCCTTACATCACTAATGTGTGCAGCACTGTGTGTGTCATGGGGAAGTTCATCAGTGTGTATTTGTGTGTGGCGCGAGAAAAGATATGTAGCCACATGGGCAGACTTGAGTGTGATGTTACTACATACTGTGTGTGATGCCATTACTCCCACTTCACTGAACCTTGTCAAACTGTCTAAATACTGAGTAACCTTTCTGGAGTTTAATGAACTTTACTGCACAAAAACCTAACTTAGGGAAAGAAGTATCTTTGTGGCAAAATTTAAGTCTGTGACTTGACAATATAAAGTACAAACAAACAGATTCAGCTGTATTTAGAGTAAACATATTGCATAAGATACAAACCAGTATCAAGACATACTTACTTAAAAATTGATACAATGTTGCCAGAGTTCTCCTTTAGATTTTTGAGCTCATCATCCCTCACTGGGGCACATAACTTTCCCATGACAGTGATGATGTAACCAGCAAGTCCTTGAATGTCCACTGCTTCATTTTCAGCCTGCTGCCGAATCAGACCTATGTCCAGCACCTCCATGATTTGGGTCCGCATGCGGTTTGCACCAGGGTTCAAGAAGGAAAGTAAGATCTGGATGGGAAACAGGAATATGGTTCAGCATAAAATTAAGGAAGACCAAAAGTCTATACAATTAAAAAACTTGGATTAAAACTCATCTACAATGTGTGGCTTCTTTAGGGTTCTGCACAACATGTCCTCTGGGTAAAATTTAAATGGGTATTTAAAATCCTCACACATGGTACATACTAGTAGCAGTTTTTAAAACTGAGATAAGCACTGTCTTCTAAAAGGGACTTTATTTCTACCATTTTCTGCTGTGAAGTATGGATAAAAGTCTAGACTCACTTCTCTGATCTCCTCCAGCAATTTGATGGCATTCTCGTACTCTGGAGGGTCATCATTCAGATCTGACTCCAGACAGTCCCAAAATGCCTTGTGAAGAATGTCTTTTACCCTCTTCTCTAAACTGGAAAGGAAGAGCAAAGGACATCTACATGTTACTATAAGTCCTTCTGGCATCAAATCACATGAAACTGTTCTTGCCATTTCAGTTTTGTACATTGAACATGGCTGATCTGAGGAAAGCGGGTTGCTGTCTTTAGGCGTGTCCCTTCATTCTCTTCTTAAATGGTACTTACTGAACCACAGATTTTGGGAAGTAATAAACACCCTGTTTCTGAACCTCATTGGTTATAATTTCAAAAATGCTATACCTCACCTTAAAAAAATAACAGAAAAGAAATGATGTAGCAGTTACATGACAGGTACCTGTTCTTTGGCAGGTTGGGCTGCTCAAAATGGAAGCTGGGGTTCACAATGATCTCATGGGCCAGGCTCAAGTTGGACAAGTCACGGACAGAGGCCATAACTTTATCCAGCGTTATGGTTTTTGGAGGGCTGGCTAAAGAAACAGAAGGGGAAGCCTGAGAAAAGAACATCTATGCACACTTAAGAAAACATGCATTACAGAAATGACTTACAGGAAGGTGAGCTGTGCTTGCTGGAGTCCCTGCTGGTGAAGCTTTGACGAGAGCACTCAAAGTCACTTGATGACGTCACACTGTCACACCTGTCTGAAGATTCTGTGTCGCTGTTCTGGTCCTCGCTACCCGTTGTGGATGTGGAGTTTGAGCACTCGTTGTTGAGGGGCATATTGGGCAGCAACTAAAAGATTTGAAGATTCCAGAAAATTTTTCCAAATATTAAAAGTGTTAATATTGACCATAAAGATAACAATTTAAAGTCCAACCCTTAAAAGTTTTTAAACAGTGAGTTTTGCAGCACCAAATGTTTACTTTCTAAAGTGTTCTGATTGAAAGAAATGTTATGTTTCTTTCCATATTTTTGCATAACAAACAAATAATCATTTTAAAAAAATCTAATATTTCTTGTGCATAATTTTGTTATCATTCTCCGCTTCAAAGAAGCAAAAAAAGCCAGCATCACTTCTCAGGAGAAACAAAAATGGGTTTGTCTGTTTGTGATCAACCCTACCCAAGCTACTATCACTAGGAAGCAAAAAATACAAAAACACAAAAGGCCATTTGAGCAGTTGTGACCATAGCAACAGCTGGAATTTTATACAGTTGCACTCCAGGAAGGGCAATAAAAGGAGTTAACTTACCAGGAGACAAACTTTTTTATAAGCAAGCAAACAAATCTTACTCTGATCCTTGAAAAATGTTTCTGTTCACTCCAAATGACTCCTAAAAAGCCCAGTTTTCTGAGATGGTTTAAACTCAGAAAGACCTCTCTCAAGGTGGTTCAGAAATTAACAAGCAGACCAACCAGATTCTGGTTTGTTCTTCTGTGGAACAATGCAATAACAGTTGGCCTTTCACCAGCTAATGTATCATGTCACACTGTTGTAATCCTCAGTGGAAAGAATATGACTTCACACAAGGTGCGGTGCCACCATGTGCAAATGTTCCTCTTTTCAAATCTTCAGCAACCAACATGCAACACTGACTGACAACCTTGTATACATATGGAAAGCTCACAATGGAAACACAAACCAACATGAATGTACTGCAAATTTAAAAAACCAAACTACTACAAAGTGGCTAACAGGCATTTGAGAATTATGTGAAACAAACTATTAAGTGCATTTTTCTTTTGTGCTATTTGGTCTGTTTGTTTGTGAAAAGTGCAGCTTTAACAGTAGAGATAGCGTACAGGAGGAGGGGCTCAAGAGATATACTGGGTGGTGCTCTTATCCTGCATTTCTAAGTGCTCATAAGCCACTCTGCTTACTGGGGCATTAACATGTCACCTCTGGTGTGGAACACATACACTGCGCTACCACAGGGCTGCATTACACAATGCCACTGCTCTTCAGCTACTATGCAAAAGCATTGTGCTGCACTTGTTCATATGAGGCCTGCAAGATAACATTAATTAAAAGGTAAAAGGTAATATTTACAAAACAGGAGCAATTTCTTCACAGTGACACAATGCATATATAAATAGATTATTGAAATGAAAAAAAACATAACATGTCTACAAATCGGGTAGCTTAGGGAAATAAAAGCTCAAAACTACGTTACTATGTTTAAAAGAAAGGACATACATGGCGGACACACATATCTCTGCGAACGCTGCACAGCCCAGCAACTCGGCTCGCATTGGCTGCGCACTCCGCCATAGAAGGCAGTCTGCAGGCAGCTGCACTTCACGCTCCCGTTTGAGGCACGGACACAAGAGAACAGCGCTGCACGCACGCGTCAGTGCGTCGTCCACGTGAGCTCAGCCCCCCCCACGAAAACAACGAGTGAGGACCCAAAAACGAGCACTGCACGCAAACGCACCCCCCCCCCCCCCCCCCCCNTTAAGTTTCAAAGAAATTATTCTGTATAGTGCAGTGGACAATGCATTAGCTCTCTGAACCCCCCCCCCCCCCCCCCCCCCACACACACACACACACACACACACACACACACTCTCTCTCTCTCAGGCTGCGGCACTGTATTGTACTGCACCAACCACGTGACCTGCACCTCACCAAAACAAGAGCGAGAACCCAAAAAGAACACTGCAAGCACGCGTCACTGTTTGGAGCATGTGACGTGCACCAAGCACCAAAACAACGGGAAACGTAGCGACGATCAGCAAATAAATGCGGTCAAATAAAACACATTTTGACAGATTGGGACATAAACACACAAGCAGCGCTATCGAAAGAGAATTCCAGGTGCTGCATTCATCTGATGGAAAGCAAAACACAAATATAGCACCCCGTTATACTGTAACCTTCACACTATATAAGGCTTAACGATCTTGACAACTTTACCTCTGTGGTAAAAAGTAATCAAAAAAATTAACACTTTAACCTTGTTTCCAAATATTAAATTCCTACAAAATTCTTGTCCTGCTTAAAATCAAGGATAATGCATTCGGATATAGAAGCCTGCGTGTTCCTACAGTAAAAAAGTGACATTCACTTTGTACGCAAAGGTGCGCGAATGCACATTTTTTGTAAATTTCGAGACAAGAAGTTAAAGCAAAAGCTGTCCAACTGATTTCCACAAGAGTTAATGAGTGTAGAGCAGATTAACGGTCAAAGAGAAGTATTATTGCATTACCTGTATGAAGTCTCCTGAAGGGGAGACTCAGTCACAGACAATGTTTGTGTGTCAGGATGTCTGACGAGCGTTTAAAGTCCAAGCGGTGATCCCGGGTCCGACTGGAGGTCCTTTAAAGATCTCTCCCCTACCAGCTGGCCAGCAACAGCGCTTACAACCGGGCGAGTCCACTAGTCAGAAGAAGGGAGGCACAGCACCTAAGCCGTCAAACACATCGAAGCAGGGGAGAGATATAATGTCATTTACAATCATAATTATCTTTAAACTCTGTGTGAAACATAAATCTATATTACATGTATGTATTCTCATCTACACGTGTCGTAAGTGTTTAACGTACATTTAATCGCTTTCCTTTCCAGTAACATCAATGGCGCCTACCTTTTATTTCGGTGTTCTTTGTTTACGGATGTGACGTCCCAAAATACTGTACAGCAAAAAAAAAGAAAGTCAAAAACTAATTTATATACTCATCTTAAAATAATGTTTTTAATTCATTGAATACTGCTAATTCTATACGGTGCGTTCGAAAACATATGTGTGAAAGGTTAGCTCTACTAACAGTGAATAGTATGAGAACAAGAAAGTTCACTAGAAAATTCCTTTCGCTCCAGAAGATATGTATAATAATTGGTGTTAAAACTTGTGACATACAGTTTCTTTCTGAGGTTCATGAGTGTGAGTGATTCGGCTCAATAAGAGCAGCTGTACAGTTCCCGTAGAAGTCAAACTTTTAATAAAATTAAGATGAAATTGCGAAGAAGCTGAGGAAAATTCCAAATGGCACCAAATCAGTAAAAAATCTGGACAAAAATGTGATAATAATAGTAAAATTTAAAAAATAGTAAAACATTTTATTATACAAAAAACTGTGCAGAAGGCTAGTACTTATGTGTTATTAAAACGTTTACTGACAGTAACGTTCTGGTAATGGCAACTTTGATTACGAACCAAACAGATACGAAAAGACTTCGTTTTTCCGCTTCTGTTCGAAAGATGAAGAACCAGCTTAATGATAATAGAGAAACATCGGCGTGAAACACGTCTGTTTCCGCCCGGAAATATGAGCGGGACGGACACATGCCCAAAACGTGATTGGTCTTCTGAAGTTCTGCGCGAAAAACCCACGAAAAGCGGATGAAATAAGAGGTGTGGAAGTGTCGAACAACCTGGGAGGATTGATAAAGCTACGGTAATGACAACTCTCATTCTAGATAATGGCGCGTATACGGCCAAGATCGGGTACAGCCATGAAAGTGTCAGGTAAGATTTCCTCATTGTGCCGCTGTCCTTGTTCTTTAACTAGCCGCTGTAATGCGCTTGTGGTAAATGATTTAACACCGCGAAGCAAAATAAATCAGTGTAATGTATTTTACAGTGTGCAGTATAAGACGATCGCAGTACATATCATTTTTCATATTTATGTTCCGTTTTAACTTCCCTATGCAATTCTCTGCCAACTTTGTACCCAATGAGAAACGCGGGTAAACTGCCACGATTTCACTGTGATCCAACCTACTGTCACGACAGCGTCATTCCCAACTCCCAGTTTCGCTCGAAAACCTCGAGACTAAAGACGTTCACCGCCAACCAACTGGATGAGATCAAGGATCCGTCGGGTCTCTTTTACATCCTGCCCTTCCAGAAGGTGAGCGACAGAAGGGGGCTTCGGGTTTCTGCTCTGTCTCCTGTGTCTCCTCCGTGCTTGATCTTAATGCAAAGCTAATGCGTTTCAGGGCTACTTGGTGAACTGGGATGTGCAGCGGAAAGTTTGGGACCACTTGTTTGGTTCAGAGATGTTCAAGGTAGTGTCTTCCACTGTCTCTTCAATAGTCGTTGTGTAAAACTCCAGATTCCCACACAAACAAAACAAACAAAGGATATGAAATGGATGCAAAATATTTTCCACAAACATACTCATAATTTTATTCACCTCCTGGGTGTTAGTATTAAAAATTTACAGTCGGTTCTGCTATCTCATGATTGTGGTACTCATACTGCATATGCCATTATGCTAAACAGAAATAGGAAAAAATGAAATTCTATGTGTAGATACACATAAAATTAATCATCTCCTACAAAAAACTCATAGCACATCCAAAATTGTTAGAAGATTTTAGTAGTGCAAAACCTACAAAAACCAAAGTCTAGGCAAAAAAATGAACAAAAATAGTGAAAGAATTTCCAATCTTGTTTCTTCAGTATAGCTGTCATACATTTTAAGCTTTGTCTCTGGTGTGCAATATTGACTTCCTACTTGCTGCTGCACACTCAGTGCAGTGTTCTTTGATTTCTTTCCAAGTGCTTTGTAATATCCAGCTTACCTTTTACTGTACATGACTATTTTGAATGCACTCATGTTATTCCAAATGTTTGTATTATGTTTATTTCAGTGTTTATTCGTTGCTTAATCTAAATCTTGTAATTAAAACATACCTTTCAATTGAACTGACTATAACTGCTTTCTGTTTTTGCTGACCATTGATTTTACCGGTTGCAGGTGGACTTTGCAGACACCAGCATAGTGATTACAGAACCTTATTTCAACTTTACATCAATTCAAGAGTCTATGAATGAAATCCTATTTGAAGAGTACCAGTTTCATGCAGCTCTTCGAATTAATGGTATTCAGAGTTACATAAATTTGGATAGGCATTAATGTGATATTTTTGTACAATAATCTTTTCTTTAAAATCGATTTTTTTTTTTTTTTTTGAAAAATGTTCTTTTTGTGGTGTCATTTCAGCTGGGTCTTTGAGTGCACATCAGTACTTCTATGACAACAGCTCAGAACTGTGCTGTATTGTAGTGGACAGTGGCTTCTCCTTCACCCATATCGTACCTTACTGCAGGGGGAAGAAAATGAAGGATGGAATTTGCAGGTGACACAACTCTGCAATTGTCAAAGTACCTGAAAATATGAAATTCCATTATATGCTTTATATGGTATTATTATTTCAATTTTCTATTGTTTCTTATAGGATAAATGTTGGCGGGAAGTTGCTGACCAATCATTTAAAGGAGATCATTTCATATAGGTAATGGTATCATTCTTTTGCAGTATTTTTCAAATATGCCCATATTCCATTATCACAGCATTCAACTGTACTTTTTGGTTCTGATTGTCAGACTGTCATTTATTAAAGTGATTTTGACAATTGTTTATTTTCATCTTGTATGTAAATAGTTTTTCTTTATACATTTTAAGTTGCATTATTAATGATTGTTTTTTTATTGTTGATGATTTCTGTGTATTATAAACACTATGCCTCCCTTGTTGCATGACCTCCTTTAGGCAGCTACATGTCATGGACGAGACTTATGTAATCAATCAGGTGAAGGAGGATGTGTGCTATGTTTCCCAGGACTTCTACACAGATATGGCAGTCGCTCAGTAAGTTTCTCCAGATTTTTCTCTCTCTCCACAGAAAATTGTCTGGCTATCAAGATGGATTGTACCTTTTCATTAAATGCACAATACAGTCAGGGAAGATGCTCATAAGGGGGATGGACTCATAATGCACTGTACTTACCTATAAAGTATGCATAAAATAAGTACTGTTTCACTGATTGTACTCAGATTTATGCTGTACTTAAGTGCAACCATGACACTGCAGGTTAAAAGGAGAGGAGAACACAGTGATGAGAGACTACGTGTTGCCTGATTTTAGTTCCATCAAAAAAGGTTATTGCAAGGTAATTTATTTTAATTTCTAAAATTTGTATACATTAATTGTTTGCTGTTTTAATCCATTTTTAATATTAAGAAATTATTATTAAATATTTGGTTAGTATGGGGTTTTGCATGTTTTTGAAGTTGTTGCTATGGTTTCAGCATAGAAAATCAAATTTTTTAAAAAACATGTGTATCTTATGACAGTAAAAAACTGTATCAAGGCAGAGTGCTTTTCTAACAGCTTGTCATTAGCACTATGCTGCTGCTTTCCATAATGATTATTTTACTTGATTTAGCCCCGGGAGGAGATGAACTTTGCTGGGAAGTATAAACCTGGGGAGCAAATACTCCGCTTAGCCAACGAGCGCTTTGCTGTGCCAGAAATGCTCTTTAACCCTTCAGACATTGGGATCCAGGAGATGGGAATACCAGAAGCGCTTGTCAATTCTATCCACAAGATGCCAGAGGGTATGAGAAAGCCAAACCTTTACCTATTTGTTCATAAAATCATAATTTCCATCTCATGGCTTCATGAGTTAAGCAGTAATCTTAATGAAAACTTCATACTTTGCTTATTATCTTCTCTTAGTTTTCAAATCAGTTACTTCTGTTACAGTCTTTATACAAGAGCTCACATATAATAAAGTTTTTTTAAGTAACTTTCATGATTCATCTCTCTCAAGTGAGGCATTACATAGTAAAATGATGAACAAGTATTTACTTTTGTATGAGAAAAACTTTGCACCATTTTTGCTTGATTATGTTTAATTTTGAGATTGAATGACCATTGTGTTTTGTGATCAGAAATGCAGCCTCACTTCTTCAAGAACATCATTCTCACGGGGGGAAACGCATTGTTCCCCGGTTTTAGAGAACGAGTGTATAAGGAAGTCCGTTCCCTTGCCCCCACAGACTTCGAAGTGTCTGTCGTTCTTCCACCTAAGTGAGTAGAACCTTTTGAAAGCCCTTCATTTAGGATCCTAAATGTTGTGAGGACTGGCTGGCTTTTTACCTTCGCCCTTTTTCCACAGTCCTATCTGTTATGCTTGGGAAGGAGGCAAGCTGTTGTCAGAAAATCCAGACTTTGATGAGATGGTCATCACTCGAGAAGATTATGAAGAAAATGGGCATATTATTTGTGAAGAGAAATTTGATATTTAGTGTAATCTGTGCCCCAGTTTGGGACATGAGTACATGTGGAATATATTGGACTTTGGAGAGAAAAACACCTGTGATATCTCCACAATGCATTACTGCTGCAAATCCTTAAACCTCTGAATATATCAATGTAAATTTTATGTACATAAATGAATATTTTGTGAATTACTTTGTAATTTTTCATTTTAATTCATATATGATTAAAATCCACAGTATGAGATACAGTAGTATATACAGGGTGATTTAAAAATTCTTGAATGCTTTCAGAAATATTTTGAAAAGTCTCATATGAACATGTAGTATGCATCAAACTGTATCGTTACTGTTAATCCCCCCCCAGATTTTGTAGCTTGAAATTTGTATGCATTTCTGGCACCAATGTTTAGTTACTGTGTAAAATTTATGAAAGGTTAAATTCTTTTAGAATCACCCTGTCCAGTGGTAAGTATTTTAATTTTTTTTATATACATAGAAAATATTTTTCTGTAATAATGGTTGAATTCCTTATGAATTTTGAAAATATTAATACATCTGCTTTGTTATTTTGTTAATATACACAAATGTAGTAAAATAAAATATTTCTCGCTTCTATTTACATTCATTTATAGCCTCTCAAATAGGAACAGAAGTTGCTTGTTTAAGATGTTTCCAATCAGAGGTATTCAAACCTTAAAATGAACAAATGGGCCCAATGTGACAGAGACCTTCTGAATGCTGCATTGCCACAGTATAAGCACAACATGGCAAAGTTAACTTTAGCTTGGTATGATAAACTAGCAATTCTGGACACTGCTGGAACCATGCAATTAAATGGTAATTTTGTTGTAAAAATTGGGGCAAACATTACTAGGCAACTTTACTACATGAAAATCATGAAATGCATATCCATTAACCTTTATTTGTTAGTAAAATTCTTTGTGATCTATAACTGTCACTTGTTATATCCTCCAGTCTACTATAAATGGAATTCACGTTTGATATTAAATGTACAAATTTGTGCATCAGAAGCTATTATTGCCAAGAAGAGTGTGAGATCAAAAGCCTGTTATAATTGGTCTACATTATATCCATCCTTTAACCCCCACAAGGTGTGGATGATCCTAGATAAATTCTTGATACATGAATAATACAATAAATAAAATACTTAAAATTTAAAATCATCAAGTCCTATTATCTATGCAACAAATACTTAATACTTAAGTAAATTTAATGGAAACATCTGGCTTCTGCTCCTTTTGTGCAGCTAAAGATAAAACAGTTATTCATCTTTTTTATTTTTGCCCTCATTCTAAATATTTCTGGGACCAAATTGCTGTAGCTCTTTCTCTCATTTTCTACAGTCATTAACCTCACTTATTGTGCGGTTCTTTTCCATACCAGTGAATCTAGCAACAGGGATGTAGAAAATGTACAAATCTCAATTGCATGTTGGGTGAATTTCCACAAAGCAAGATATATTAACTCTAGACCTAATCTTAAATTATTTCTCATTGATCTACAGTCTCTTTTTTCATCTCTTCAAAAAATCCCTTCCAATAAGCTATAAGAACATCTCTAATCATTAATTTTTGAAAAAAACTAATAATCCTTAGTTGTGTTTTTCTTTTTTCTGTTTATATCATATCATTTAGTACTTAATATAGCTATGTATCTGCTATTTTTATCTGTTTATAGGTGTAAACTTCAAACTTGTATATATTCTTATGTATCTTGCAATCTTGCTGAATGTGTTTTTCACAATATTTGTATTAATGAAAAAAAAACTGTGTACGTCAAATGACGCACACTCGACATCCGGTATCGGTGCAAACGTTGCTTCCTGTTTCGGGATGGCGGCTGATTTAACTCCGAGATTTCGCAGGTTGAATAGCCAGACAAGGAGCTTTCGAGAAAGCGGCCAGATCGGTATGGGCATAAAATTCTGTACAGCATAAATAAATGTTATATATTTTATAGTAATTGATATATTTTTGTAAATTGTTTTTACGAACCAGACTGATGATTTAAGTGACCGCTTCACGGCTATAAGTAGCTAATGGCCGTTTTTAAAATACGTTAAAAAAACCGGAAACACAATTTAAAGATATTAAAAAAAAACAACATTTAGCAATGTAATAATCACTGGCACAACCCAGCATCTGTTGTATACGTCTGTCACACTACTGAAGCTGCTGAGTAATAGTTTATGTTGGGTTTTAGGTTGACATCTAGCTAATTTGGTGGTATTTAGGTGAATACAGTCTTACCTGTGTAACTGGAAGGTTCACGTCGGTAAAACGTGGTACACAGAAATCATCAGGCTGCACTACTCTTTGCAGCTGAGATATTCGCAGTTCATACTGATAGAAGTACACACACATATATATTTATATTTATATATATATTTATATTTATATATATATATATATACACACACACATAAATGATGTCAGTTGATTAAATTGACAGTTGATTAATAAAAAATTAAATCAAGATAAGTCACACATTAATAAAGATAAATCACAATCATTAACTGCACATTTAATGATTTAATGCATCTTATGAGTAACTTTAACTATTTATTAGATAACTATTAAAATGTAGATTAATGTAAATTAAAATGTTAGTGTCATTTATCTGAATACTGTAAGTGTAGTGATGTGCTGATAATGAGGACATCTGTGGCAAATTAGACAAACGAACAAAAGCTTTTACTTTCCTTGAATGAAAACTCAATTTATTTTATATTTAGTGAATGTAAATTAATATTCAGTGGGTTGACTGAATTTACTGAAGTCTACTTTAAAAATGTGGACAATAAATAGTGAGAAGAATAAAACAGTCCTCTTTAGGACAGACATCCAGATGTTATTTGGGATGTGTTTCAGTCCATTCATCAACTCATAAATTTACTTTTCATTTAACCAGTTTGTAAGGCACACAAACTTATTCATGTTTTCGGATGAAAGAACTGAAGTTTTCTTTTGCCTAGTGTGCTCTGCAAATGAACATTGTACATTTGAAGCAGGTGTGGTCAAGTAACCCTGGGCCATATGGGACAGCATATCATGAGCCACTTTGTGTGCTGGTCACCACAGTAGTGGACATTATTCAAAGCTGATACAGGGATCTGCTCTGTAATTAGGAGTGGACTGGATATAGCTGATGCCTAATCCACCGACTATAATCCCATCAAGAGAAGGCAACTTTTCAGTTTTGGTAGCTGTGGTTCACTTAACACTGAGAAATGAGGATCATACTTGTCCTTCAGCATGTTCTCCAGCATTCTCAACATATTGTCTCTCTTGCTCCTTTGGGTAGGTACCTCAGGTCCAAAAATTAGGGGTCCAGTGCTGTTGCTATCTATAGCCAGTTGTTTCATGTACACAGAACACAACACAGAAATTAGTCCCCAGGCCAATAAATACAAAAATATTAAGAATTAAAAAAAACTATTTTTCACTAAAAAGAGTATAGATAGAAAATTCTTAGTTGCAAGGTTTCATCAGAGACTTAAAAATTGCTAGTTTTATCACACTCAGCTGGAGTTAACTTTGCTGTGTTGTACTTGTGCTGTGTCATTGCTGCTTTCAGGAGGTCTCTGTCACATTGGACCCATTAGATCATTTTAAAGGTTAAATACCTGAGTGGAAAGATCTAGAACAAGCAACTCCTGTTCTTGCTTATGAGAGGCTTGTTGAACTCTTAACTCTGCAACGATCCCAAGACGATGTTTGAAATTTCAGACTGTTTTGAGGCACTTACTCAAAACATTATAAAGCTGCTGTCCTGAGAGAGATTGACCACTCTCTGTATATGCTATAAAGGGCATATTGTTCTAAAGGTAGCTTTCTTGCTGAAACTGCAAATAAATTGCACAAATTTTACAATCCTACACCTCTCTGAATTGTGGGAGGAGTAAGGTGAGATTCTCTGGTGTAATGTGCTAGACCATGCCAGATTATGTATGTATGTATGTATGCAGCCATCAGTTTCTTAAAGTGGGTATGACCAGGTTTCAGCCTGCTGTATGTAGTTAAATTGCAATTTTAAAAATGTTTTAAGGATTTTAAAGTAACGGTTTTAATTTATACAGTAATTTCAAGAGCACTCATATGTCAAAATCTAATTCTTATTGCACAATCCTCTTTAATACAATAGGATTATTGCAATAGATTATTACATGTGTAGATTGCACTCTCAAACTTAAATCAACTTGAATTTGCACAATATATTTGAATGTTGCTGCCTTTTTTATCTTGAATAAATGACATATAATTGTGATTTCAGCACTCAAGTTTGTTGTTCTATCAGTTAATCTGATTGAGACTTTTTGAAATGTCCAGACTGCGCCTAAGCACATTTAAAATTACAAACTGAATTATAAGCCATTATCCAACTTGGTTTGTGAAATGCTGAGATGTCTCTGTGACCCACACAGGCTTCTCTGGGCCATTTCATGCTACACAGCTCTGGAAGAACATCATACATGCATTGCAGACCCAAGTTGATGTGCGGCGAAGACGGCAGCACCTGCGAGTTCATGACAACTGCTTCACTGGTTCGGATGCAGTAGATGTTGTGCTCAGCCATCTAATGCAGAATGTCTACTTCAGCTGTAGTGAAATCTCCAGGCTCAAAGTTACTCGCCTTTGTCATGCTCTCATGGAAGCAAAGGTGTTTGAACCTGTTGGGATGAGACTCTTCCGCTGTGAAAAGGAACCTACATTTGAGGACTCCAACTGCAGCCTCTATAGATTCCTGGACTGTGACTCCTTGCCCACTTCAGAAAGGAAGTACAGTGAAGTGGAGAATGAGATCCATGACGATTCAAGAGAAAAGATGAAGAATAGGTTGACTGCCTCAACATATATATGTTCTATTTTGAAATAGAGCACAGGTCATGATCAGTATAATTTAAGAAAAACTCCACTTGTTTGTGTTTCAGATGCCATGCTACAGATTGTCTTCAATAATTATCACTTTTAACTGAGAGCATATTATTAAGAGAGTAGTTACAAAATGCTGTTGCAGAGTGCATTTGCATAGGGTTTTTGTGCTTAAAAAACTACTAGAATATAGTCTGGTATACTTTTAACTTTTTCTACAGGCTACAACAGACAAGGATCTTCTCCAACCCTTTGGCCCTGGAGGCATCAGAAAGAAGATTAGAAAGGCTCCTGAGGACCCTTAACCTGCGCCCTACATTTCCCTTCATCTGGAATGCATCTTTAGATGGTGGCATCCTTCCCAAGAAAGGTCAGGCTGTGGTACACAATTAAAACAGGGGCCTAGGACTGCTAATGCGGTGATGTCTAACACAACAGTCACTGAATGGGTCAAAACACTTGATGCTGAATTAATTCAGCTATGGTGTAAATCAAAAAAGTAGTCTTGTTACAAGCTGTGGGCCCAGGTTAGATACGTTTTTGTTCAGGATGAGAGATGACAAAGGTGTTGTTTTTCCATGGAAAAATTATTTTCCCTGAATTTTTTTTTAGGGAGGACTGGGAATGTATGTCTGTTGTATTCCACTTTTCTGCAGGTAAAAATTACAGCCAATAAAGACCACAAAAAATTAGATGTGTTATTTCCAGAAGATAATAATTGGCTCACATTTTCACTGAACACTCCAAGCTTTATAGTCTAATTGACTGTTGGGAATCCACGTCCTTTGCACAGGCTTAGAGTTGTACGTTGTGTTTACACACCAAACTTGTACCAGTTTAATTATATGCGTGTTTATCTTTGTGCTTTTGTGTCTGCTCTCCTCCCTCTGCTGAGACCACCTGATTTTTTTCCCTCCTGTGCTCTCTGTTCCTCTCCAGTGGTGGAGGAGGTGTGGAAGCAGCAGACTCTACTCCAACTCCTGCAGATTGTGGAGCTCCCATTCCTCGACAGTATCCTGACATCACCAATGAAACCTGAGTCACGATGTGTCTCACTTTGTAACCAAAAAGACTTGGTCATCTCTAATCATTTTGTGGACAGAGAAGTCATCCAAAGCCTGAATCTTCCACAGTTAGTACTGAAACTAAACATGGAAACTGTATAGATTGGAGTTTAGTAGGAAACTTTTCTAAGCGGGTCTATGTATAATACAAATAATCAATATGAAGTCAGTTCTTCACAGTAATGTTTTCACATGCTGTGTTTTGTGTATTTTTGCAGTAGGTTCAGGATTGTAAAAATTTTGATAATATTAACTGTTTCTGTGAACGGTTTCTTTGTGTTCTGCCCCTTCTTGAGGCTGGATTCCTGGCTGACTGCAGCCATTGACTGCTTAGAGCACTTCCCTGACCAGCTCATTGTAGTTGCTGGAGATCATCTCCTCCAGCAGGGTGGCGCTATGACTGATGGACTCGAGGACCTTGGTACCACAAAAAGGCTGCTGTTTGACATCATTGCCAAGTATTATGGAGACCAGGAGAGGCGACCATTGTTCACTGACCGCTACCTTGACATACACCTTGGCATACTGGAGCTGCTGGGTGAGACTGACACACTGTTTATGTATGGATGCAAGTCACAAGACTGTGTATATGTCTGTGCATATATATTTGCTACCTTGACATTAACACAACTATCTACATCTCAGGTGATGGCAAGCAGGAACCTGCCCTTACTGCCTCTCAGCTCTCTTTGTGTCTCATGGAGCCCAGTGACCGGGATGAGCTGCGCAAGCTGCTGGCTTTTATGGCAGTGGCAGCACATCCAGAGGCCTGTAGACTGCACAAGCAGGTACGCAGTACTGTTCTCTTCCAGTGTATCACACCATTCTACTTAGTCACACAAGGATTGGGGTTCAACAAGGAGCGCACTATGTCCCACATATCATAATGTCTAAGTAGCTAGATGTGAAATTGAGGTGGCTGCTGTAAGCTTCACAGTTAACTTATTGTTGATCCTCATTAAATATGCCAACTTAATCTGCAGCTACAGGAATTTATATAGCTGTGGCCCCTTCCTGATGATGAATAAAATCATGAATGGGGCTTAAGGCTTCATCCTGGTCATCTAAATATGTCAAAGTTGTTCAGTATCAGTTTGTTTTTTTTTTTTTTAAATTTGTTTCTCTGGGAGAGTTTTATTACTTATGCTGTATTTTTACCATCACCTGATGGGCCGGGAATCTTGTGTCTCTGTGATGCTCCCCTCAGTCAGACAACCGGATGCAGGTTACTCGGACCTTCACGAAGGCCATCTTGGACTGCAAAGGCCTGAACCGGATTCAGAAGGAACAGCTAGTTCAGTTCCTTATGGACAGCCATGCACAGCTCTTCAAGGTAGTGTCATTTGCCTGAAAATGACCACTGTGCCCCCTGCCCCCCAAGTTGGGTCACATCACTTGTGCACATTTAGTGCTTAGCCTAAATGTTCTGAGGTAGTTTCAGATGTAAAAGTGTTTTGTGTATTTCTGCAGACTGGTTTCCTGCCATTGTTAACTTTTAAAACCATCCACTCTTTACAAGGCAGTATGATTTAGTTTGTGTTTTGCTGGCTATCATATGGTAATTGAAATTCTATGAAAAACTGAATTACATATGCTATGAAAAGTGATTATTGATTTCTGTTTTTTATGTGGGAAAACAGACACCTTCATCGTTGATTAAGGCAGTGAGCAAAACACTGCAAACACTACAGCGGGGAAGGGACCTGAATACCATTCCAAGTAAGTAAACATTACACAGAGGTGGAGTATACCTTCTGCTAACTTCTTGTCCTCTGAAGAAAAGGTCATTTTTAGCTTCATGAGCTATTCAATAGGATAACCATGTAAGCACTTTCTGCCATCAAAAGTCCCTACTCCTAAATGATGAATGTATTTTGCAGCATTCACATTTTGCCAGCGTGTGACGGTCCAACAGTATGAAGACCAGCGAGATAAGGCCACATTGGAGAACCTGAAGCAGCTTGTCCATGATATCAACCTCAGCAGCACGCTGCCTGTGAAAGTTAAGAGACAGCTAGTCAAAGACTTCCGAAAGCATCACCCATTAGTCTTTTTGGAGCACCTCTCTGCCACCAAGTAGCACTATCCAGTATCTTGTATTTTGGTACAACTTCCAGCACAGTCTCCATTCCTTAACAGAGTAAGTAATGCAAATGTAGTCCACAGAGGTCCTGCTAATGTATGGGTGTGTTGTCCTTTGCCTCTTAGAGGCATGCGATCTAAGAGTAAGACTGGAATATTTAGTTTGTATACAGAGAAATGTAAAGCGCTGTAAAGCAGATGCCCAGTTAGTTTGCAGGGATTTCATTAGCATAGTTGATCACTGTAGTTCACTCAGGGATAGTGGTTTATAATAATGTCTGAACCTTTGCTGGAACAGAATTTATGAAAACTTTTAAGCAAATTTTACAAACAAGCATTTATTTTGTAGCATGAACACAATTTGAAGCAACACTAGTACATTTATTGGAAGGGTTACACTTTCTTAGTACATATTAAACTGTAGCTATGGAAATGTTGAAATATTGCATTTGAATGAGCAGAATGAGCAAAGGGAATTTCATTCACTGGTATCTTGTCAAAGGGTAGTTAATTTGAGCTGAACTTTTTCTGTCTGTACTAGTCTTTTAAAAAAAACTAGTTTAAATCTCTACTTTGATTATCATGTTTGACTAAAAATGTCAGTTTGTATAAAGTGGGTTAATTTAAGCAAGTTCGTTTTTAATTCAAATACCTTAAGTTCAGCAAATTGGAGCAATTTTTAAAATGCTAATAAGCATTAATGATAGTTAGGAAATTTGGCAATTATAATCATCATATCCTAGCATTAGTGTTGAAATGCACTTTAAAAATACTTGAAACCTTTGTCATGCAAAAAGCATTTACAATAAATTTACTTAATTGTTCATGAATTTTTTGACCATTCTTACATTTCAAAGTTTATCTGTTGCACTTGTTCACAAGTTGATGTTAAATGTTGTTGTATTCCATCAATCTGTTATCATTAACCTGTTAATCCTGAGCAGGTTCACAGCAGTCCGGAGCCGATCCTCAAATTACTGGGTGCCAGACTATGAAATAACCCCCTGATGGGGCCCCAGTTAGAGATATGTTGTGCAATATATTTCAGTACAGTAATTTGTTCTGACCACGACCTGTGAATTGACATGTTTGGTACACACAATTGACTGGTGTATTTAATTTATCCAGATCATTATTCATATCACCTGTGACACTGGCTCGAATAAAGCAGTTAATGGTTAATAATGAATGGATTATCATCTCATTTTAGGCTTATTGTAGCTGTCCCTTGTTGTTTAATTCACCGGAATCATCGTTTTGAGCATTGATAGACCACTGACTATAGAGAGGACTGAATATGTTTGTTTAATTCATCGCTCTTAACGCGAGCATCTCTGCCTGGCCAATGACGTACGACATTGTTGAGTCCTCGTGACTCTTCCGGAAGTGACGCGTGCCGTGTGAACAGGTAGAGCCGTACTCTGGAAGACATGGAGATTTGGAGCCGCTGTGGCCCCTGACACGTTCGTTTTACACAGAACCTGTCCGCCATCTTCAGTCAGGACACTAACACGCAACTGAGAAGAAAGGTAACCGTTAAAGCCGCGATCGGTTGACAGGACGAAGGAAAAATTTAAACATAAAATTCAGAACAAGGTGACATAGGGTAGCTTAGCAAGTTAGCAAAACAAAGCAGGTAGGTAACTGAGGATTAGGAATGGCAGAGGATGGAGTAGCTCGAAGACCACCCAGTCTTCAGAAAACCAGCACATAGTGGCTGTTCTTCTAAATGGTCGTGTACAGGAGTGGGTTGCGCATTCGTTTCGCTTTCACATTTTGGGTGTGTTGTGCATTTTAGTAATAACATAATAGAATTTCTATTTGTGAGCTGCTAAAAACCAAAATTTCGAAGGTAAATGATAAGAAATGAGGTAGAACGTGGACGGAACTTTGTTGTCGTCATTGTGATTTCGTCATCGGAGGTTTGTCAGGAAGCCCGAGCGCCCGCCGTCGGTTTGCGAAGCGCATGACGTCATTGAACGGCGTTGGGGTTTCCTGTCAAAAACACTGAACTGTGTGACAGGCCTTTAACATGAGCTCACACTACACTCGAGATTGTGTTTTGATCAGGTCTGGAGGTGTTGGGTTCAAAACCCTTGATTAAGGAACTTAAATGCTTCTAATTAGGCTTTCATTATTTAGTTTATGAACACGATTGAAATTATTGTTAGAGGCACACTTGACTGTCTTTGGTACAGTTATACAAAGTATTAACGGCTTCTTAAGGTTGCTTTTGTGTTCATCTGAGGATTGTGGCAGAGATAATCTCTGGAGCAGGGTGTGGGAATGTATCAGGGAACTGAGGTCTCCTTGAAGTTTCATACTTGACGAAAGGTTATCATCATAACCAGTGCCTGAGGGCAAGTTATTTTCTTATGAAGCTCTGCTTTCACTTCCATCCATATGGGATCTGAATCTGTGTTAGGTTTAAATGCTCCAGGATGGTTCAGGCCTCCGTGTGCATTTGGAGAAGGCTGCTTAAGTTCCAAGGCTGCCTTTGATCACTACCAGTGAGTCTGATCTGAATGCTTGGCTCTTTTGCTCAGTGTGGACTGCAAGCCTGCAGCATAGGGGGTATGAATTTTGGATGCTTGCACTGTATTTTGAGCCATTCAGGTAGGCACAATCTGGACCAATTTTTGGGGGAAAAGTGATGTGCTTTTTGCCTTTCCTCAGCTCTTTGCTCTGTGTGATGGGAACTGTTCTGATCTGTGCCTCAAAGGCTGTTCTCTGCCCTACTTTTGGTAGGTGAAACTGTGAATCATCAAAAAAGCTGTCTAGCTATTTTAAAAGTACAGGAAAACCCCACCATAATGCAGCAAGTCTATTCCAAAAAGATTTAGTTGTGTAAAATGTGGGATCACCTTGTTGCAACAATATTTTCACTTGGTCTTTGAGTTACTGTGTGAAAAGAGCGTATTATAATCATGAAGGTAGCCATGTTTGCTAGGAAAACTGATGTGCTGATGTTGGGTACACTAATGCTGCCTTGGATCTGTGTTTGACTACCTTTGGTTGTGCTAGGCATTTTTTAAATTATTATTTTTGAGAGAGCTGTTGGATTAAAAAGAGCAACCCACTATATTTGCAAAAAAGCTACCACAATGGTCTGTACTGTCTGAAAATATGGCAGTTAAACATTCTTCAAACAGCAGGTGAATACCACAACATTGTTTTGTAACGGTATAATACAAAGAGCTGCTGTTCACACCTTAGCACCATGTTGGCAATTCAGGCTCTTTTGCACTTACAGGTTTTGCAGAGTAGAATGTTTTTTTCGCATCTCCCTGAATTGAGATTGAATGTGAAAGTGAATAGATTTCCCTAAGATCATGTGACTCCAAGACTGGACAGGTGGTGGTGCGCTCACATATTGTACTGCTTTTCACTGTTTCAGGTGCCCCAGTTATATTGTCAGCTGAATCATGGAGTCCATGCTCAACAAACTGAAGAGCACTGTCACCAAGGTGACTGCAGATGTTACCAGCGCTGTTATGGGCAACCCTGTGACCCGCGAGTTTGAAGTAGGGAGGCACATAGCCAGTGGTGGCCCTGGGCTTTCCTGGAGAATCTACAATGGGACCAAGAAGTCCACCAAGCAAGTCAGTCATTTTGGTGTTACCCATGAGCAGTGATGTCTTGATGCTCTTTGTCATATCCTGGGTTGCACAGCTACTTGCTACTCCTGTCATTCTTCCTGAAAAGTGATTGATTTCATTTCCAGTGCTGCATGTGAGAGGCTAAATATCAGTGTTCAACTATACATTTTCTGTCCACTTTCCTAGGAGGTGGCTGTCTTTGTTTTCGACAAGAAGATTATTGACAAGTACCAGAAGTTTGACAAGGACCAGATAATTGATTCTCTGAAGAGGGGTGTGCAGCAGCTCACTCGCTTGCGACACCCACGTCTACTCACTGTGCAGCACCCCTTGGAGGAGTCACGGTGAATAGCAGCTTCTGTGCTCCGTGGCCTGTTTAGAATGAAGATTTTTTGCCATTTTAGTTTTGTTCCCCAGATTGGCTTGCGTTTGTCTTGATTTTTAAAAGAGGACAGAGTCTAACAAAGTAAGTTGCAGCACATCAGATTTTCACAGCACTTTAGTTCACAGAAGTCTGAAAAATCTATTTTCTTGGCTGCCAGAAGTCAGTAAAATCTAACTGTGGTCTCAAACCAGTTGAGATCTTGGCTGTGCTTCAGAATTGGGTAAATCACTGACAAGTGGTTCAATAAGACAAGTTCACACTCAAGATATGATTGCAGAGTATGGTCGTAGAGAGCAGCAGCCTTTGCTTTCACTTGAGGGTTGCACATAATATTGCAGTTTTATCTGATGTAATCGGATTTATTAAAACTGTTTTCTTACCCTTAAAAATAATTTATTAGCTTGTTTTGAGAAAGTATGTTTCAAAGTATGTGCTGTTAATCTTGAGAACACTAAAGGGAAGGAACAGCGGCATTGCAAAAGCAGTTATACACAAGTTGTTTTGCTTTTTGAAGTGGAAATTGTATGTACCTATCCTCCTGGGTGATGAAGTTTTCTGAGGCAGAGAAGGAAATGTAGATAAAAGTAAAAGTGATGACTGTCTCTCTGGCCAGGGACTGCCTGGCATTCTGTACAGAGCCTGTGTTTGCCAGCCTGGCCAATGTTTTGGGCCAGTGGGACAACCTGCCCAGTCCAGTGCCCATGGACATCAAAGAGTACAAGCTGTATGATGTGGAGACAAAGTATGGACTCTTGCAGGTGAGATTATGCTCAGTCTGGTAGACGCTAATGGACAACTGAAGCAAGGTGAACTGAGGAGGAGAGACATTCACTAAACCACAAAGATTCAACATTGACATTTTCTCAGTGCCACTTATTGACATGAATAATTATAACAGATTTTTTAATTAAATTGTTTTGGTAAATTTATAGCTGATAAAATGGAAACAGTGGAGAGTGCAGGGCTCTTGAATGTGACACATGTTTCAGAGAAGAGGTGGCACCTGAGTGTGAAACAAAGCTGTAGCGAATGTATGGAGGCCTGTTTCCCAAGGAGAGCCTCGTTCCCTCGGATTAACTCGCCTGCTTTTCTTGTCTAGGTGTCTGAGGGTCTTTCCTTCCTACACAGTGGAGTCAAGATGGTGCATGGGAACCTAACCCCAGAGAATATCATCCTTAACAAGAGTGGAGCCTGGAAGATCATGGGCTTTGACTTTAGTATTTCTTCCACAAACCCATCTGAGCAAGAGGTGAGCTGCAGCAGTGTATGGAAGTAGATTATATAATTTCCTGTTGGGTTAGCATTTGTTTTTATTAATAGTCAGGGCTCAATAGTGAAACACAATCCCTGTTGAAAAATAGTATGTCTGTCCACCAGCCCGTCATTCTTTCTCTCACTGTATGTGTTCACTTACGTGCCAGCCCAAATACACATGTAAGGAGTGGGACCCCAATCTCCCACCACTGTGCCTGCCCAACCCAGAATACCTTGCTCCTGAGTACATCCTCTCTGTCAGCTGTGACTCTGCTTCGGACATGTACTCACTGGGCGTGGTCATACACGCTGTCTTCAATGAGGGGAAGCCCATATTCCAGGTCAACAAACATGACATCTTTAAGAGCTTCAGCAGGCAGCTGGACCAGGTCTGGATTCTTATTGGTGGTCACTTTATAACTGGGTCTCTGTGTTTGCCTCCTTTGTGACTTCTTCAATCTGTTGTTCCTATGCTTTGAAAGTTAAGCCACCTCAGCCCAGCAGTCCTGACCCAAGTCCCAGAAGAGGTGCGAGATCATGTAAAGATGCTCCTGAGTGTCACACGTACAGTTCGACCTGATGCTGACCAGATGACCAAGGCAAACATGGACTTGTTCTCCTTCTCCTCACTGTGTAATCCATATTATCTTCAATTTATCTACTGTGTACTTGAATGGTGCCGTTGAACAGTTGTTGTCCGTGTTTGCATTGCATGCAGATCCCATTCTTTGATGATGTGGGGGCGGTCACCTTGCAATACTTTGACTCCCTGTTCCAAAGGGACAATCTGCAGAAATCCCAGTTCTACAAGGGCCTTCCTAAGGTCTTGCCCAAACTGCCTAAGGTAAAAGATGATGTGGTGCGGCAACCATTACTACCCCTACCCACTGTCTTGATCATTTGCTGTTTTGAATGTAAATATGTTATTAATGCTGAAAAAGTATTTGTCTATTTTGTATCTGAAGTGTTTATCATGAAATAAATGCTACGCTGACTGACAGTGGCTGCAGTGCAAAATGATCAGATTACGCAAACTTTTTTCCTCTTAGCGTGTGGTGGTGTTCCGTATCCTGCCTGCGCTGACCTCTGAGTTCGTGAACCCAGACATGGTTCCCTTTGTGTTGCCCAATGTGCTGTTAATCGCAGAAGAGTGCACTAAGGAGGAGTATCAGCGTCTCATCCTACCTGAACTCACACCAGTCTTCAGACAGCAGGAGCCTGTGCAGGTAACCCCCCCTGCACATGCACTTACTTATGGAAACCCTGCTCTTTTCCTCATTTTTCACAACTAGCTGCAGACTACTTGTAATGGAAGGATTCAGTCAACAAGAAAATAAATAGGGTTTCAGAACTTCTTCTCTGAGAACAATGTCTTCCTGAGAGTTGATTTTCATCACATAAGGGATGGTTGTGTTTTGATACACGGCCATCGTCACTTATGAAATGCACAGTTCAGGCCCAGAGGAGCTTCTGGAGAGAAATAGGTATAACAGTGCAGCTCAATCTTCTGTTTTTTTCTTTGTGTTTCTCTTCCATGCTGGCAGGCCAGCAACATGGTGAGTGTGGCGTTTCCAAAGTGTTGTGTTCTGGATTTCTTGGGCAGAAATGTTGCAGAATTAAAAACCTGCTACTCTATCATTTTTGAACTCACACTTGTTCATCACTCTGAACTATGGATTCCTCATCCTAACTGCTGGTGTTGAGTGTTGCACTAAGTGATTCATGTCTCCCCATCAGATATTACTCATCTTCTTACAAAAAATGGACCTGTTATTAACAAAGACTCCACCTGAAGACATTAAGAACAGTGTGCTGCCCATGGTCTACAGGGCCCTGGAGGCACCGTCCATCCAGATACAGGTACAAAGGCAGGATACAGAGGGCACCACACAGAACAACTGATATCTTGTTCACACTGTCTTTGTGTGTCTTATTTTGAAAATGCCACAAACAGGGGAGCTGTGGTCTGAATCCATCGAAAGATGTCTGTTTTCACAGTGGGATTGAGGATCTTTTTGTGTGTAATTGATGTAGTGATACTCTCTCCGCTTCGTATGCAGGAACTGTGCCTAAACATCATTCCAACCTTTGCCAACCTTATTGATTACCCATCGATGAAGAACGCACTGATACCACGTATTAAAACAGCATGCTTACAAACTTCCTCACTGGCGGTGAGCCTCTTTTCCTCTTACCTGGTAGAGCCTTTCTCTCTCTTCCATTCTGTTAAGAGAGATGTTTCAAATTCCACAATCCTATGGAAAATTGGACAAATGTAACAGTAAAACAGGATAGGTCTGTATTCTGTGCTTTGTGTAATGATCTTCATCTTTGACACTATGTCCTAAAGAAACGTACATGGATGTGCTAATGTGATCTGTATATTTACTGACTGAGCTGGCATGGCTGGTGTTATTAGCACTGCTGTGATAAAGCAGGACTTGTTTCTGCTTTCCGTCGACTGAGTTTTGTCTACACATACAGGATTCTGCTGCTGACTTAGGGCACCTTTAATTATGTCAGTGAAGTGTCATTAATTATGAGATGACGAATTGGTGAGCAGCCATGTGCTGATATTTGTAGTTTTGAGGCTAAGTCACCCCAGGGATTGATGTCTCCATGTCTGGGAGCTGTCATTCTCCCTTTTATCAGCCTTTATTTACTGTATTGTGTGTGTTTGTGTATGCTTTTGCTTTCTGGTCTTTTAATTTGACATTTCTGTGGGCCTCCATCTTCCAGGTGGCACCAGAACTGAGCATTAATAAATTTGAGGACAATCAGGTTTTCATAGTGACTGGTCTGTACGCGTTGATGCAGTTAACCCTCACACCTGTCTTTGGTTGTTTACTGGCTAACAGGTGCGAGTGAACTCCCTCGTCTGTTTGGGCAAGATCCTGGAATACCTTGATAAGTGGTTTGTCATCGATGAAATCCTTCCCTTTCTGCAGCAGATTCCATCAAGGGAGCCAGCTGTGCTCATGGGAATTCTGGGTAAGAGCCTGTGCTTCCTTTACTAATTTTTAACCGGAATTTTAATTAATGTTATTACAGAGCAGCCGGTAGCACGGTGGTTAGAGTTGTTGCTTTGAAATCAAGGGTCCAAAACCCACATCCTGCTATAGAAGCCTTGAGAAAGGTACTTGAATAGGTATGAACAAGTAAAAAATTATAAGAGGTGTGTACACAGCACAACACTGTAAATTACTTTGGAAGAAAGCATCATATAAATGAATGAATCATTAGACATTGTTGCAGTAGCACTGTTGTTTATTGAGTAATTTTTTTAAGGGGTTATGTACAGTACTGTGCAAAAGTCTTAGGCACCTGTGGGGAAAAATGCTATAAAGCGAGGATGGTTCCAAAAATAATGTCATAAATACTTATTAATCAATAAACCTTCTAAAAAGTGCAGTAGACAAAAAAAAACCTCAATCAAATCAATATTTGCTGTGACCACCCTTTGCCTTTAAAACCGCATCAGTTCTTTAATGCAAACTTGCATGCAGTTTAAGGTAGAGGTTGGTAGGTTCTTCTAAACATTTTGAGGAACTGGCCACAGTTCTTCTGCAGACTTTGACTGTCTCTGCATGTACTCCCAGACTGACTTGATCATGTTGAGATCAGGACTCTGTGGGGACCATACCATCTGTTGCAGGATTCCTTCTTTTTGCTGAAGATTGGGTGTTTAAGGTCATTCTCAGGCTGCAGAATGAATTTGGGACCAATCAGAATCCTCCCTGATGGTAGATAAGAATCTACCTGTACTTCTCAACAGACATTGAAGTTGCATGCTTAAGACTTTTGCACAGTAATGTATGTATTTGTTATCCAGGAGATCATAATTAAGTCCATTTAAGAACTTCAATCACCAGTCAGTTACCATGCTACTTTCTGTATGGTGACATGTAACTGGGTTTATACTAGAGGGCTAACTGTAGCTGCTGCTGTTTCTCTGCAGGTATCTATAAGTGCACTTTCACTCACAAGAAGCTGGGCATTCCTAAAGAGCACCTGGCTGGGAAAAGCCTGCCACACCTGGTTTCCCTCAGCATTGACAACAATCTCAACCTGACACAGGTTACTCTCTCTCCTGCCCACACAGACCCAATGGAATACCAGTGCCTAAATGGGTGTATGAGTGTTTTTTCTCTTTTTTTCAGTTTAATTCTTTCATGGCTGTAATCCGGGACATGCTGACTCGCATGGAAGCAGAACACAAGACCAAGCTGGAGCAGCTCCATGTCATGCAGGAGCAGCAAAGGTTCTCTACTTATTCAATGTTTCCTCCTCCCTTCCCATGGCATTTTTGTGTCAGAATTTGCATGGTTACTAACCCTAATCTGACTTCTTTTTCAGGAGCCTAAACATTTCCAACCATCTAAACCAACCAGAGGAGACCAAAAGTACCCCAAGTCCTTGCAATGAGGTGAGGTACATTTTTAGAAAACCAGAAGGGGGAAGTGACATGTTTATGTTCATTTTGTGCATAGAGCAAAGTTTAAAGGACCCTGACTATTTCCCTGCAGATTGATAACATTTTTGGAGGGAGCAGTGAACAAAATGGAAAGGAGAACGGTTCTTCCACCATCACTTCCCAACTATCCAGAGTAAGAGCCATCTCTGTTGCCCATCTCTGCTCCTGTTTTCCTATCTTCTCTTTGCTCTGCTCTGACTCTTGCAGAGTATGGTACCACCACAATCTCTTTCATTGCTTCCAGCACCATCTTAACCACCTTTCACTCCATTTTCCATATTACCACCTATGTAATAACAGGTTACCCCCCAGGTGTCTTTAACAATGGAGGAGAAGCAGCGTCTGGCTCGGGAACAGGAACAGGCAGCCAAACTGAGAAGCCAGCAGCCCCTGACCCCTCAAAGTGTGAAGCCGATCCCCACCGCCACACAGGTACAACTAGGAATGACATCACATTCTGTCAGGGCCCAATGAGGGAGGCCCAGAATGCACTGCTGGAACTTTGATAGACTGGCAGCTTTGACCCCTGGTTTCTTTTGTCTGTTGTCCTTTGTTTTAGACAAAGGACCTGACCAGCAGCCTACTGAACAACATGACATCCCTGAGCAACCTGTCCCTGAACTCAGGCCCCCGGACGGGGCTTGTACAAGGGGGGGCTATGTCAGCTGGTTTCCCCTCAGGTACTCTCACAGGCAGTGTGGGATCCATGGGCACCACGAGCAATGGGCTCAACTCGGGAATGAACTTGACATCGGCAGGCATGCGTTCATCAGGGTCAGGAATGTATGGAGGCATGGCTACAACTACCAGCACACCCAGCTTCAGCTCTCTTACTCAGAACCAGAGCCAAAATCAGCCCAACAAGGCTCCTGACATGTCCACTCTAGACTCCCTTTTTGGCCCCCAGAAGGCCAAAGTCAGCCTGAATCAAATGGCATCTAAGTCTGCCCCAATGACTGCTCCTGTGACACCCAACCCTTGGCTCAACCAGTTTGGGGCACAGCAAGCCCCCCAGGTCACACCCATGGCCATGGGAGGGGCTCCAGGAGGCTTTGGCATACAGGCAAACCCCTTCTTCAGTCCACAGAACTTCTCCCAACCACTTACCACTCCAATGGCCACATCCACTGCGAACACAGGGGTACTCAGACAGAGTGCTTCTGCCAACAATGACCTGAAGGACCTCTTTGGATAGAAGCCTGGGCACATGACCAGGCTATGATTATGGAAGGTAGGAGACCAAAAACAATTCCTTGGGTGAATGGGTCTGTGATCTCATTGACTTTTTTAAAAATTACACTTTGATTTCAGTTTTATTTCCAGTAAGGCTGTAGGGAGTAGGATTTTGGCTCATTTCAGAACAGATATTTGTGTGTGTGTGTGTGTGTGTGTGTACGTACGTACATGCACACTAGAGGGAAAGTGTTGTGGTATCTGGACTTCTAGATGAAAAGGTACAGTAGGCTAATAGATTGTAACACTTTGAGCCACTCAGTGGATTTGAGTCTCTACCACCAGACAATACACAGGTGGGGACTAGTGATGGAACAGCAGGGTGGTAGTGTGTGTGGAAGTGTGTGTGTGCAACCCTGAGAGGGTGGGACTGTGGTTTTAGTGTTTTTGTAGGATTTCAGGTGAGATGTGTGTTTTGGGTGTTTCTTTGAAGGGCTGAGAAGAGCAAAGATCTGCTCTGCTGTCAAGTACATTGTACTGAAGGGGTCATTTGCTGACCAGGTAAAGGACAATGTATCTGTTGTATTATGGAAGGTTCAGTGACAATTTGTGAAGGAGAATGTATTTTCTAATGCTGATCTTATCTTTATAAACCTCATGTTTGTGCACTCTTCTGTATTGCTACATACTTTGCTGTTTGGATGGTAGCTTTGTTTGTGTCGTAATATAAGCCTTAACTGTAGCGTTTGTTTTTAATCTCTATATGTCAGTCACTTGTGCACTAATCTGTCTCTGATGTCTTGCGTCTGTCACCGATCATAACTGGACAAGAATTTTTTGTTTAAAAGGCATTATAATAAAAATGCAAACTCAAATGTGTGAATATCAAAGATGAAAACTTCTGTCAACACACTGGTACCACAGAAAGTTTATAGATTTGTAATAATTTAGTTGATCAGAAAAAACAAAAGTTATGTAGAGTAACCATATCAAAGAGGCAAAGTCCATATGGGCTATGACAGCAGAGCTTTTACTAAGTGGGACCCTTGTTTTGTAACATTTGTCATTTATTCTGAGTAAAAGGCCTTAAGAGGTGATTACAATCAGAACAAGAAGGATGGGAGGTGCCTGCTGTGCTCTTGTTTGCTGCTCTTAGATTCTTTTATTTTGTTATTTTGGATGTGGTGATTATTTGCTGGATCATAACATTATTCTCTTATAGCAACAGCAACATCTGTGTTTGTCAACAAGTCTTACCCAAATGGTGCTGTCCCTAGTGATGTTTCAGCACTAGGGGGCAGTGTGTCCCCTGCACTGCAGTCTCTACTTTTGTAGCCCCAACCTGGGGGTCAGGTGGTAGTCCTTTAAGTCCTGCCTGGGTGTAGCTTGTTCTGTAATTTCCTGTCCAGCACTTTTCTGATGGTTCATGGATTGGTGATTCACACGATTTCCAATGTGAATAAACATCAGAGACAAAGGAACGTTTTGGCCTTGCAACCTGAAGTGGCTGCGTGTCTTTCCCTGTCATGTGACATAGCTGCATTTTCTGTCACGTGGCATGGCTGATGTGCATCTGAACATAGATGATGAAAATCCTATTCTTCTACCAAGAGTTTTGAGCCTTTGTACATGAGATGATGTTACTGTACAGTGTGGCATCCATGTCATTTGTACTGTGTTGTCTGAAACAGATTGCTTAATGGAAAAAATATGTAAATACATATTAAATACACATTATAATATTCTCTGCTGTAGTTGTGGTTTTGTCGTTCTTAAAAATAGTTTCCTAAGGCGCAACATTATATCCACTTACTGAGGAGATGAACTGAAAAAAAGCTGTATTGGCAATTCCCATCCTTGCCAGTTTCTACAGATGTGCCATAGAAAGCATCCTGACTTCCTGCATCTCAGTCAGGTGTGGGAACTGCACTGCTTCAGCAGGTAGGCAGGGAGTGAAGACTGTCCAGTCAATCATAGGACCTCACTACCCAGCATCCAGACCATCTACAACAAACAAGGTTTCATAAAGTTCATCCTTTCACCATAGACCCTCATGCCTTCTCCACCAATGATTTTCACTGCTGCCATCAGGAGGATATCATTGCATCCTGTGGGCCAACTTCACCAGACTCAGGAACAGCTTTTTCCTAACAGACTGTCAGGCTGCAGAACTCAAGACTGTACCAACAAAGCCACTCACTACTACCACCACTACTGTCTTTTTGCACTGTTGCATCTACCAACTTATATACTTGTCTGTTTATCTTCTTTTTCTTACTTTTTTATTTCCCCACTCTATGAATTAATTTATTTTGTCTGTCTTGTCAGTTTGTTTTTATGCATTCTGTTTAGTGGATTTTCCATGCCCCTGGTCTGGGAGGAACCACATTTTTTTTTCTTGTACAAAGTGAACCTTAAATTTTGACCCTTAATGTACAGTTATCCCTCGATTTATGCATCTAATTGGTACCTGACAAGATCGCTTTATGTAAAAATGCATAAATCGCCACAACTATTTCCATTATATCTTCCATTCCATTGTATTAAAATAATGATGCATTCCAACTTCATCTGAAAACCCCCCAAATATCACTAAACATACACCAACTGCACGTGTGGGGATCGTGCGACACAACACATGCGCACACAGAGCACAGCACAGGGGATTTGCATGTAATTTAAATTTTTTTTAACATGTATGGATGAAAATGTGAAGCTGTTTTTTTGGCCAGAGAAGCTTGTTTTGAGCAGAAACAAATGTAATATAAGTAATTACATTAAAAAATCATATCATGGCCCAGTGACGACACATTGTGTGAGTGCGCATGAGACGAGGAATGACTGTATTTGTTCTTCATTAGTTCTTCACTTTGTTCATTTAGCAGGACGCTTTTCTCCAAAGAAATATGCAATGATTTTTAACTAGTATTTAGTTGGCAACTTTTTCCACGATGACTTACAATGTAAGACATATTCTACCAGGGGTGTCCAATGTTTTCTGGCCAAAGGTTAAAATCGCTATTGTGAACTAGTCCAAGAACAAATAAAAATTATAATGATGGAAAAAAAAAGTTAAAATATCTGATTTGAAAAATTATTTCATTGTATTTTAGTTGTGTGTGTTCAAGTGAGAGTCTAACTTTTATCATGCACATCTTTCCACTGGTTTGGGTTCTTAACCTGTTCCTGAAAACCAGAGTTAAACCAGGAAAAAATAAATAGGGAGCTTATTTCCCATTATTTTAAATGGAAAACATTAAAATTTGTTCCAACTCCTCAAAAAATCCAACCAATTTCCCCAAATTTCACTGAAACGCAGTAAAACATTTATACAGGTAAGAGACCATCATCACTCTTGTGCTGTCACTTTTTTTCATACAATGATGCACATTTTGCAATGACTTTTGGACATAGAGCTGCAGCAGAGCCTCCTCACTTGCTCCTGGTAATAATGGTGGTTTGAGCACAAGCAGTTAGACTTATTGCAGACCAGATGTTACTGTACCCAGCAGGGGCGATACAGGCAACACACATAATGCCTTCAAAAATACATAGTTCACAATATACACAGTATTCTTTGCCAAAACTATCAGTTTTCTTGTCCTGTTTCTTGATTGTCCAACTTTCACATCCATGCAAAGTTATTCAGGATACCAAGGCTTGTAGAAATCAAACGAGAAAACTCACACGGAATGTCCAGGTATCTCTTACCTTTCCAAGTAAGGAGAGTGTTGAACATGACAAAGTTGTCTGATGAACTTGGAATTGTGAAATTTTTCAATGAAAGGCAGGGACCTTTTTAGTCTTGGGTGACATGAGGCTGACTCCTTACCAACCCATAGAGAATCTGGTCTGGGAAGAAACCAGTTACACATTTCATCTGTGCTGCCCAACAGTAGTCTCAGTAGTGAAGCCCCACCTTTTTCTTTTGGTTTGGTGAGTCTTAAGAGTCTGATTCTGGGCCTCTTATGAATTCTTTAATTCCTTAAAGAATTTGTTCAACAGGTAGCAAGGCAGATTTTGAAATACTTATACCAGTTGCGCTAAAATATTAATTCTGATAATATTACTTTCCTTCTGGTTTAACATTTGCACCTTATTATCCTCCCTCAGTTTAGGCACATCCTGCACCACCTTTTATCTGAGTAAACTGCCTGTGAATGTCCCTCTGCTAACTGTTTTACTACCCTGTCCTGGTTCTATACCTACAGCAAGTTGCTTAATAAGGAGGCCACCATGCATTGTTTGGGGAGACACTGAGAAGGAGTTCTCCCAGCATACTGTGTGCACAGACCCTGAACTGAAATAAAGGTTTTGAGAGAAGTGTTGACTCATCCAGATTTCTTTAACATTGGGTGGTTGGTTTTTAGGTGTCTCATAACACTGAATATTTCTCAGGGAAAGTCACTTTTTTGTGAAAATTTTGAAATATCTTTTTTATTCACATAATTATTACAGATCATTTTTGAGAACTTTTTAAGAAAAATTGTGTAACATATACAAAAAATAATGTTTTAAAACTGTACACATGATGCAACACAATATACATAAAAAACTATATAGATGGAATTACCATATATAGATATTTTATTTTATTATTATTTTTTCACTTTTATGCAAAAATACAATAAAGCAAGTTAATGTGTTGAAACTTTATACGTGGTCTGTTTTGCACTCAGAACTATTGTTCAGCTTTCTACACTACTGCTTACACATCAATACCCTTTACCATCCACTTCTTATCGACGTGTAGCAACTCAAAATTACTGTCAGGTTGAAGCAAAATACACACTTTCATTGACTTTTATCGACATTTAACATTTAATATAATCCTCAACTCCTTGTTGTCAACTTTTGCTGACAGCCATCTTGAAGGAGTTCAGCCTTTTCATTAGTGTTGAGTAGGTGGTCTCTGTCAGGTCTGTGAGAACAGAAGCCATGAGAATTCTTAAATATTTAAGTCTCAAATTCTCTATTCTGAAGGAAAATTAGAACTGGGGGGTGTTCAGTTGCATAGATAAAGTTCATTGTAGTCCAGTATGATTTTTTTAGAACTGCTAGAACTGACATTTCAGGGTTATTCAGATACAGAACATCATCACTGAAGAGAAAAATGGCAGCCTTCCCCCTCCTACTCTAACACTATGTATGTCCTTGTTATTTCTCTTAGCTTCTGCTAATGGTTAAAATGTGTGTGAAAAGTAGAGGGGAAAGAGACAGAAAGCCTTCAGTGCTGACTTGTGCTAATGGGTTTCAATGTAATAGCTTGGTTAGACTGATGAAATTGCTATCAATGTTAAAGCTTTCCTGAACTACAAATAAGAAATCCCACCTAACTCCATCAAATGTCTTTTCCTGCATCCAGTGATCAGTGTGGGTTCTTGATTTCTTGTGGTGAAGTTTATATTTAAGCTGTGGCATATGTTATCGGAGTCGAGCCTGGCTTTGACAAAGCTGGTTCGGCCTGATTTAATTTTTGGTGATATTACTGGTTTCCGACCAGTGTTTTAGCCACAATTTTCATGTTGACATTCAGAAACCTGATAGCTCAGTGAGAGGAGGAGTCTGAAAGATTTTTGTCTTTCTTTAAAATTAGGCTAACTGAAGCTGTATTCCAAGAAAGGGGGAAGCGTCCCTCTTTAAGCATGTTGTTAATTGCCGGCATTAAAACATGCCATAATTCCAAAACTTCTTATAGAATTCCACATTGAACCTTTCTGGTCCCAGTGCTTTTCCTGAAAGCACTGATTATATAGCATTCCTGATCTCAGTTGTGAATGGAGCTTTTAAAAACGGTCAGCTTTTGTTACAGATGCCAGGCAATGATAATTGCTCTAGACATGAGTGTATTTTGTTTGAAGAGCCTTGTCCTAGAGCAGTATAAAGAGATTTGTAGGACTCTCTAAAAGTATTATTCATCGCCAGTGGGTTTCTTACATGCCAGTGTGTGTTCTGCTGTTGTTGCTGTCTTCTTTAAGTGTTTACGAATACCTGCTGCTATCATTGGGCCTTTGTCCCACCAGTCGCCAGGATCTGCTCCTGCTTGCTTTGGCTCCTTGTATTAGTTTAACTCTTGATTGTATTAATACTCATTTCAACACTCTTTTCTTTTTTGTACTTGTATGTTTGCATGTTACTGTTCGAATGAGCTTGTGGTTTATTGTGACTTTAGTGGACAGGTAAGAAAGTCACATGACAAAGATTTACACACATAGGGGTGTTTTTTGTCTACACTCACCAAGTAAGGAGCAAGTTTCATCTGCGTATTTTGTTTTGCACAGTTACTGCAGGATAGTTAGCTTGTAAATCCATTTTGAGACTGTCATGATTCTGATAAACAGATGTTTCAAGTCTTCTTTGCTTTCAGCTAGTATTGCAGCATCATCAGCATAGAGATGTTTGCAGAGTCTTCTGCTAATTTTCACCCCACAGCTTTCTTCACACAATCTCTTATCATTTGTTCTGTGTTAGTCATTCACCCAAAACACATCTTTGGGAGGAGAATCTCCACAAACAAGGGGAGAGCTTGCCACTTCACACAGACTGGACTTGAACCTACAGCACAGGAGTTATAAGGCATCAGTGCTACCTGCTGTGCCAGTATGTGGTTCCAGTTATGTCATCAGAGTCTCTAACAGGCGAGTAACATTCCAAGGTTGTAGATACTGCACAAAGCATGTGTAATACATTAAACCAGTATGTTTTCCTTTAAACTGTTTTATTAATCAGATGGGTATTGAAAGATTGTGGATGACAGTTTGTAATACATGGCATACCATTATAACTGTAGCTGGCCGCAGTTGTGTCAGCTTATGCCGGAGACAGTAATATATTGCAGTAAACCTAGTAAAAATGCACAAAGCACCTAGCTCACTGCTTCTCCTGAGTAAAGGATGCTTGTTGAGCACCCTCAGCTCTGCACCTGTAGAACCCAACTTGCTATTCTAACAGGACAGTTGGGCAGTGATAATGCAAAGTTAAGTGTCCTGCTCTCTAAGGACTGACCCATTTCATAGGTATTTCTTCCAGCTTGTAGAGACAAGGTGAGCAAGACATAATTAAAACTGCACACAAGAACCTCATGGTTCACATGATCTGGCAGTAAGAAACAAAAAAGCTATAATTGCCTCAATAAGTCAAACCACCTTTGAAAATGAATATTTAAAACATCTTCTGCAGTAAATGACATTACTTCTGATAAGCAATATATAAAAATATAATATATAACAAGATGTTGGGATATAAGCAGATTAATAAACTAAATGAATTCAATCATGTTTTTCAATGTATTTCATAAAACCAACAGAATACCTATTTGAAGATTTAAAAGAGATAAACTAAGTACATGGTAATGCATGTTGACAAAGGCAGTTGATTTTGTATGTTCACCATCCTCTGAAAAATGCCGGTGCTGTTGGGTGTTGTTAGGGTTGCATTTTTCAGGTATCGGGTCCACATGGCTAATCTAAGGCACCACAAGACCCCCCCCCCCCCCCCCCCCCTCC